>OX442433.1:6046815-6307828 GCA_949361645.1 Spongilla lacustris | reverse complement strand
TACGGTGACTCCCTTAATTCGCACTCTCGCTATATTTCCATAATCTCTTATGGTACATTGATTAATATCAGTACATATGCAGATTTAGTTGACGCTTATACAATGAATATAGCTCATTACACTATAGTCCGTAAGACAGCAAGACCCATAAGGGCGGTTGCCTTTCGCCAATTTCGTGATTAGCGGGCGCCCAGCATAAGCTGGATTCAAGTGAAGCAGGTTAGGGATCAGGTTTCAGGTAAGGTTTACAAGGGTTAGGGTTAGGGTTACGGTCCAAATGCAGGTACGTTTTAATACAATAGATTACTAACACCGGGACTGGAGCCTCGGTCAGTGACAGGGAATCACCTGATCAGGGGGGTCACCCCATCCTCCTCCAACACCGAACTGTCCCGTTTTGGCCTGGCAGGGTCGTACCTGACCTGACAGGCCAGAATCCACCCACAAGGGGGGAGTATAGATTGTCACACCATGCATGGACCAGCAATACCATAATGTTATCATGCTAGTCCTTTGTTAACTCTGTGTGTTTTGACTGCATGGTGCTCTGTCGCAGTTAGGAAGAAAGCTGTTTAAATTACTGGCCGGCTCTGTGTGGTATATTGGTAGTATTGGAAGTTCAAGTTCCGGTATGCAGGTATTCAAAGTGATTTTAAACAAATGTATACATACTACATGCCTGATCACATATATAGATGTAGGCCCAAGCATATTTCTGTGTCAAGTGTTCCACATTACATATATCCTGGTGCATGTTGTGAAGGGGGGGTGGAGGGTGAGGGTGGGGGTGGGGGATGTGCTGGCCAGCAATTCTCAACCCTTTTAGCATGATGAGTTTCAATAATGTGGGTTATAGATTCCTGTTCCAAGTAATTAACATGTGCATGCACCATTAGAGAAGTCATGCGAATAATAGAGTTCTTTAACTCACTTTGTTGTAACCAAATATGTACTTATAAGGTTGCAAATGCAGCTCTTGCATGGATCATGGATCAACACATGACTTTAATGTATGGCACTCGGCTTGACAAAGATTTAAAGGGGAACCTTCATTGTAAAATACTGTTCAAGTGGGGGCCTTTTTAGCTTTTATGAGCGACGTAGACTCTGCATGTACACCTTGAAATACGACCAAACAACTCAGCATTATTTGGATGACTTCTCTAATGGATCACTCTAGTCAGTAGTACTCACATGCAGAACAGGAATGTGCATGTAGCCCATACAGTGTAGTACACTATGTTTAATTAAAATGCCAGGTCACTCACTAGTACTCCCCCTTTTACCTCAACTGACAAAAAATATCACACAACTGTACTTACACTCTAAGACTGTATGAGTGCTATACATCATTTCATTTCAATTCAGAATAATCGGACCGCTTCTATTATTACAGCCCTGTGTGTAGGTAGACATCAGTGTGGCCATGCTGCAGTTGGGCTACACCCAACTAGGTATGTAGTTATGCACTGAATGTAGACCAAGCAGTTTAGGCCTATGTATAGCTGTGCATGTAGGTACATTTAGCTGTGGTAGTGTGCTAAGGTATCTGGTATGATGTGGGTAGCTGTAGTGCGCTGAGTGTAGGGGGTAGCTGTGGTTGTGGGGGAGGGTGTCTGGTATGATTAGGGTAGATGTGGTTGTGTGGAGTGCATCTGGTGTGATGGGGTAGCTGTGGTTGTGTAGGAGGGTGTCTGGTGTGATGTGTAATGTTTTCTGGTGTGATGTGTACATGTAGGTAGCAGTGGTTGTGTGCTGAGTGACAGCCATAACTCAGTGAGCAGAAAACCTGCATAACTTAGGTATTCGGCTGACAAATTACCAACACCTATTGGGGAAAACCGATTTTATTTTATTTTAATATATATATTTTCAGATCTAGAAAAACCTGAAAAATCCAGGGGAGATTACACACTCTAGCATCCATTACAAAATTGTAATATTATTGATTATTTGACTTGTTAATAATTCAGGGATTCAGGGTTTTTTTTTATTTACTTATATAGAGGTACAATGTATTTCCCTGAGTACGACATTCATCAATAAAATCTTTATCCCATACTTCAGACCAAAGAACTAGATAGAGGAATAGCAGGCACGTACATGCGTTGACATTGAAGATGGTGATAGCGATGCTAGTGCTATTGCTGTGGATGATGGTGATGACATCAATGATGAGACATTTAATGTGGATGATGGCATGTTACTCTTCTGATGCTCTTCTTCCTCAGTTACACCCCTCATCCTCTGATATGTGGCAATAATGTGGCATGTATGTTCAATAACTCAGTGTAAGTCCTTTGAGGACAAGTAAAACGTCAATGAAATTTCATACTTTTTCAAACTTTCATCAAAGTTTATCTGCAGTTTATAAATGTCGCAATTCATAAAAGTTGTCCTACATTATTGTGCCACATTAATTAATTGCAAGTTATACGACTTTATCTTTTGAACTATTAAAGTTAATCGAATTTTAATAATGCGTTTTTTATTTGCCTACCTTAGTCACTATATGGGACAGTGTCCAGCAAAATCGGGCTTGTGGGGTTATAATTTTATCACTATAAAAATTGCACGTTACACTTAACAGCACATCTTCTCCTTTCAAATTTCGTACACTTGTTCCCACACAATTTCTCTCTGTGGAAATCGATTTACGTATTTTCCGTGCAGCGGGTACAGCATTCGTTAACCCCGCGAGTTAGAAATCCACATTTCTCGAGGTGCGAGTGTTGAAAACGCGTCAAATTCGGAAAATACATAGTAAAGTCCTGTAGCTATTGATTTGTTCAGATCGTTGATTTGTATATTATCCGTTACGGTAATATGGCAGTGCAAAGTTAGTGCATATTTCCCGCCGGATTCGCGCCACCAATGTATCCTAACGCGCTTCCCGTTCATCCGAGCACATGAATATGCAATTTATATCTGGCTCCGCCTATTCTCCGGCCCAAAGACTTTTGCTTGCTGGAAATTAAGAAACAATCTCGTTACGGCTGGCTTTGACTTTACAACTAGCGATTAACGAAGTAAAGCTAACAAGTAATTGAGGCGATCATGCAATGCACGTGGGCTCTCGTGCCAACTCGGTACGTACGTCTTCATAGCCATAAGTAGTGCTATGGTGCAGTGCTTGTGATGTAGTGCTATGGTGGAGTGCTTGTGACGTAGTGCTATGGTGCAGTACAGTGCTTGTGACATAGTGCTATGGTGCAGTGCTTGTGACGTAGTGCTATGGTGCAGTGCTTGTGACGTAGTGCTATGGTGCAGTGCTTCCAATGTGACGTAGTGCTATGGTGCAGTGCTTGTGACGTAGCGCTATGGTGCAGTGCTTGTGACATAGTGCTATGGTGCAGTGCTTGTGACGTAGTGCTATGGTGCAGGAGTGGAATAGCATGTTTAAAAACATGCATGGTGTATAAGTAGGATGCGCATTTAAAGGAAACGCAACAAAGCGCTTGCGCATATGGGATATACTGACCTACGATGAACGTCAAAATCAAAGAACCATGTTTTGCACATATCTGACCTATATGAAGTATGGATATGGCTCGCTCAAAAAGTAGCATTGATAATGAGGTGTGGATTATAGTTCCAAAACCATTTACGGTATTGTTCTAATAATAACCTAGTGTCCAGCCGCAAACTACAGTGCCCTAGCCCTGTTCCTAATCGGCCAACTCAAGCAAGGTGTTTTAACTAATAATGTTTGCAATTAGGTGTTGTTATTTCATTGATTTAATTACACACCATACTTATAGTACAACCTTAAAAAGATTTTATAACTTTGACTGCAGAGCACTCGATATATAAACTTACGCGTAGATCGCGTTTGCCGTAAGCTGAAACAACCAGTAAAGCCACAATCAGAGTTGATTTCAGATACATGGTCCTCGTGGGTTGGAAGAGTACAATATCCTATATGCCGACTTCAGTTTGCGTATTTGTATACACTTAAGCTACGGAAAATGATGTCATTGAAATCTGGATGCTATATGTGCATGTACATGTACATGTGTACTGTATCTAACTTAATTGTGGCCTACTAGTATACACCACAGTAATTTGTTTGCAATACTTGTACAGACGTTTTTAAATGGTGTTCTGAGGAAACTCGCATATTGGTAAGGATAAGGGGAGCAGATGACTGCAACGGGGAAGAACGCAACTAAATTATAATTTATATATCAGCATATAGTATCAAATACACAAATCAATATGCTTCATCAACTTAAGTACAAGGTAATGACATTGTTTCCGTGCAATTATGATTTTGCAAACTGGCCTATGCCACACCCATTTCGACTACATGCCTGACTTCCAGCTTTTGAGTAGGATATTCACAGCTATTGTAGATATCTTTGCTGTCAAAAGGCTTAACTTATCCTGAGCAGAAGTCACATTTGTATTGGTATCATGCTTCAGCAACGCGTTCTTCAGGCTTTGTTCCCTAATTCACATTGGCAGTTGATTATTCAATATAGCTACTTGAAGCAATTCAGCTTGGGGACCATTATATGTTTTCAACATCAAAATAAAACAAGGCTAACCTGCTAGATAAGACTATCTCTTCACTCACCTCTTCACTTACCTCTCTTCTGTTGCTTGCGAGGTTTATCTGCTTTCATTTTCTTCCCCACAAACTGGCCACACAGAGATTACAGGAAGCTCTTGTGTCCACTGCACAGCAATAGGTTGGTACTATGCTCTATCTGATCAATAATTGCACATTGTCCTATACTTTATACACAGCAATGCTGAGGGTATTATTTTGTTTTAAAATATATATTGTGCAATACTTTTAATTGATTAGATGGAAGTATATTTGATTACAAATTCTTATTCAAAAACTGCCAGTAATCAGCTCTAAACATAAAAACCTTCAGCTGGTTTCGTTCGACAATCTTGATCTGGGCACCCTAGTCTGCTTGAGTTAATGAACTGGATGATGTCCACTTTTCATTTCTCCTTAGCTATCTGCATCATTGCATGGATGACACTAATATGACCTATACCACTGGCCATCACTGGTGGGAGGGGCATGTCAATGCTTCTGTGCCAGCGATTATGGTGTGGTGTTGCTTTACTATCCCACAGCTGTTATTTGAGCAGAAGGTATGCAGGTCATCATCATTCTTAGGGCACTGGTCATCCTCCGTAGTGGTACATCTCTCATACACACATACCCAATACCCAACACTTACTACCTAATACTACTACCCAATGCATTGCTTACACTACCCCACCCCCTTACTACCTAATACCACTACCCCATCCCCTTACTACCTAATACCACTACCCCCCACCCCCTTACTACCTAATACCACTACCCCCCACCCCCTTACTACCTAATATCACTACCCCCCACCCCCTTACTACCTAATACCACTACCCCCCACCCCCTTACTACCTATTACCACTACCCCCCACCCCCTTACTAACTAATACCACTACTCCTCCCCTTACTACCTAATAGTCATTCTACTAGCCCACCCACTTCTAGTCTGTACCAAATGGGAAATGGGAGCAAGGGCATTGCCCATAGCTGCAGGGGGGGGGGGGGGGGGGGGGTGGGAAGTGTAAGGGAGATTATGTACAGCAATTAGATTAATATTTACTACAGTGATATTGTGGTACAACAAAGTTATATGGTTTCTGTCATTTGCACAACTGCACAATGCCACGTGTACTGTCAGAGATGTGTACATGTGGGACATATACATGTACATGCAGTAATCAGCTACTGCAAGACAGTATCTATACATGCATTGAGCACACACAAATTATATGTGAATTGTACTGCATTGTAGTACATGCAATGAGTAAGATGCACATGTAAAAATGGTAATGTTAATTTCATTTCATTTTACACACTGTACAGTACCCACTTACAGTTTAGGTTACTCTAGAGGGTCCAGCAAACTGCTACTGCTAGCACTCCTAATCCCCCACTCCACTTCATCATCACTGTAAGAGAGGAACTAGTGGGGTGGGCCCTACTACTATAAGAGTGTACATGTACCAAGATTTGTTCTGGAGTACTAGAGTTACATGTACATGTATTACCACACTCAATTATGAGTATTTGCATGCATGGTTGAAACAATCGAATTTGCCATAGTTGGGAATTGAAGTAGAACGGTTCCATTTCAGGAAGTTCTGTCAAAAACACGAATTTCTCCCACTGCCATGCATGGTCGTTGCCACGGCCTTAGCTGGATCCACCAGCAGTTAGAGGCAGAGGCCAACGGGAACAAGGAGATCAAGGAAGAGGCCAAGAAGGATTTGTTCACTATATAAACAATTTTGTATCATTATTAAAATGGAGTTAATAATTCAATATATCCAATCAATCTGGAAGGCGTATGTATAGCTGGGATGAAAATTTTACCAGGATGTATGCCCACAAATTGTCTGACTCGTGGCTTGTGGCAACTAATTATTACAAGTATTCATCGACTGAACTGGATGCAAATGGCAGCTGTTTCCCTTTGTATGGAGTAGGGATAAGGGGGGGGGGGGGGGGGGAGGGGGGGGGCTTAGATAGTGGAGCAACACATGTACAAATTGAACCATGTAGTATCCACTGAGACTGGAAACGAGGTGCATTCCAATGTTACACCACACCCACTGGTGGGAATGATTTAATGGCGGTGGATGGGAATTATAACTGTACTTGTTGCAAGCATTTTTTTTTCCATTGAAAACATCCTTATTTGTTCGCCTGCTACTCATAATATATTGTTAAACTTAACAGTGCCTCAAGAGCTTCATATCCAACCTGCCTCATTAGATCTATCTCAGTCAAACATCTTTGGTGTGTTTTATCAAGGATTTGTGGTCAAGCAAATGCAGTCATGTCATCAGGTATATATTACTCTTTTGGTGGTGTACACATCACGTACACAAGAATCGACATGTAAACTAAAGTTGAAACCCTGATGATTTTGTTGTAAATTAAAAATGTTATCAACTTAGCACTTTCCTGAAGTCCCAATAATGGTGCAGCCTACCTCCCTTTTTGGCATTAGGAGTTCTGCAGGGTGAATCCTCTATATGTCTTTCATTTTATCAAATACACAAATATGCTTCATCAAGGTAATGTGGTACCTTGGGGATGAGGTTTTTGATGGACCCAAATTTTCAGTGATAAAGCAACATTGTTTCTTGATATCACATGTCTCTTCTCTTGTGGTTTGAAGAAGCTCTTGTATTCCTGCAGTTATGATTTTGCAAACTGGCCTATGCATGCCCCTGACCTCCAGCTTTTGAACAGATATTGTAAATATCTGTGCTGTCAAAAGGCTTTACTTATCTTGTGATAGTACCAACCTATTGCTGTGCAGTGTACACAAGAGCTTCCTGTAATCTCTGTGTGGCCAGTTTGTGGGAAGAAAATGAAAGCAAAAAAACCTTGCGATCAACAGAAGAGAGGTTAGTGAAGAGGTAAGTGAAGAGGTAAGTGAAAAGGTGAATGAAGAGATAGTCTTATCTAGCAGGATAACCTTGTTTGATGATGAAGGCATATTTTGGTCCCCAAGCTGGATTGCTTCAGGTGGCTGCAACTGCCTATGTGAATTAGGGAACAAAGCTTGACAAGCACAGGGTTGCTGAAGCATGATGCCAATACAAATGTGACCTCTATATTCCACCTGATCAATAATTGCACATTGTCCCTATACTTTATACACAGCAACACTGAGGGGATTTATTTGTCAAAGAAATTTTGTGCTTGATGATCAGGCAATACTTTTAATTGATTGGATGTAAGTATATTTCATTACAAATTGTTATATAAACACTGAATCCACTTCCAGTAATCAGTTCCAGACATAAAAACCTTCAGCTGGTTTGGTTTGACAATCTTGATTATTCAAATTTTGGTTTTGCTACCCCACATTGATAAAAACTGCATTGGCTGCATCATAGCAATCATATACCCTCTAAATTAAAAATGCAACAAAATTTGCTTTAAATATCCCAAAACTCAGAGAAGCAGGAAATTGAAAGAATTCAATTCCCAGCATGCATGGGATAAAAGATTTCATTTAATATGATAAATTTATCATCTCTTTACTGGGCTGAACCTCAATATCACAACTGTATCTTCTGATGCAACTTTAGCTGTGCTTATTTTCTCATTAGGTCTTGATTCCCACAACTGTATTATTTAAAAAGAACTTGCCATCTATGAAATTGCTAGTAAGTGAACAGAGCAATGTGTCTGTATAATGTTACATTGCTATTCTTTCAGAACCGCTATACACAGGGTGTCCATTGCACTGTCGCTTTAGAAAAAAAAAAAAAATCAAAATTACCACTATCAGTTGATCTAAAAGTCATACCTTAGCACAGGAAAAAAAAACATCATGATTGTAAAAAAAAATGCAGTTTTGATCAGCGGGTTCATGTAGTGATTTGGTAGGTACAGTGTTCAGCACTATATTTGATTTCAAATTTCATTGCTGCACACCCATACAAAAGAGGTCCTTTTTATTACGAAAGTTCATCACAGCTTCAGCAACAGGTGTATTCACTCGTCCATTAGATCTAAACCCATATTCATTAATATCTTCTGTTGCTTCAGGTCACCACTAGCACCATGCAGTTGCACTATGCCAATACATATCCCTTTCAATTCTTAATGCTTCCATCAGCATTTTCATCTTAATGAAGCAGGTAGTCAAGGTTGCCCAGCTGGACATACTCCAGGGTATGTGCAAGATGATCTCAATGTTTTTGACATGCTTACTCAAGTTGGCAGGTAAATTTTCAAAGGCCTACTTTTGTATTTGGTGAGCGTGTTAGCATACTGACATTTTACAGCAAGTCATATAACTTCATTCCACACAACAACAAATGTAAAATCATAATTTTGTCATAAAGGTTTACAGGGTGGATAATAGAATATAATAAACTCACAGAGCCTATCATTGGCACAATAGATGACGTGAACAGTAGGTTGCATGCACCAAAAAAAACACTCCACCATTACTATGCATGTATGAAAAATGTCATTATTACTAAACCTAAACATACAATATACATTCCCAAAGATTAAAAACTAGTTTTGCATTCAGTCCAAATGATGTGTTCACTAGAAAAATGTCCCACTGCAAGATGTGATTTTAAAAGCTTTCTACCCAGTATTGTTTGAAGGAGATTTGTCAGATGCTGAATATAAACTGTTTTCTTTACCGACTCGTTTTGCTGGCTTGGGGATCAATAATCCTACAGAAACAGCATCATTGTCCTACCATACCTCTACCCAGGGCACCAAAGTTGTGGTAGAAGCTATTAAGGGATGTGGTGAATTTAGCTCTGCCTGTCACCTGGATGCAATCAGCAAGGCAACACATGAGTCGCAAAAAGCACTTGACGAGATTGCCAAACAAAAACTAGATGCCATTCTTGCAATTCTTTCACCAGGCAGACAATGTGCAATCATGAGGGTGGTCGAGGGCAAAATGTCGAGCTGGTTGACGACTCTGCCACTTTGATTTGGCTCCTGTACAGTTCAGAGATGGCCTAGCTCTGCGCTATTTGCGATATCCTTTTAATCTGCCAGCTAAATGTGATGGTTGTGGGGCTGATTTCACCCTCCAACATGCCCTAGACTAAAAGAAGGGAGGGGGGGGGGGGGGGGGGGGGGGACTTGTTATACTGCGCCACAATGAGATTTGTGACTGAATTGGTGATCTTGCCAGTCAAGTGTGGCCCCAACTTATAAAGGAGCCAATTGTGAATGAATCTACTGCCACCTCAAGTGATCCAGGACTAAGGCTTTTCCTGGGAATCAGAGGTGTTTGGCAACCACAGGTGGAGGCATTGTTTGATGTTCGTGTCATAGACACTGACGCCCCATCACACTGTCATCGAGCACCTAATGCCATTCTTGAGTCCAGCTCACAGGAGAAGAAGAGAATGTACAAAAAGGCAGTTGAAGACAGAAGAGGCACCTTCACCCCATCTGTCCTTTCCGTGGATGGACTACTTCACAAAGAGGCTAGTCACTTCATTAAGCACATGGCCACTGCTCTGTCTTCCAAGTGGGACAAAGCCTATTCCATCACCAGCAGCTACATGTACATCACATCACGGCTCGCTTTTGCAGAGGTTCGAGCAGTGAGCCTCTGTCTTAGAGGATCTCGCATCAAGTGGAGAAGTGGGCTGCGGTTTGATGATGGTGCTCCTCTGGCCTCACTTATGGAGTAAATTTATTTCTCTTTATGATTTCATTTTAATTACTTAAGTATCATCTAATTGTATGCATTTCATGCTCCATTTTGTTTCTTGCTTTATTATTCCTGAACATTTACAAGCAAAATGACACAGAGGATGAAACCATTCAAATTTATACCAGTAAACAGATCATTGCCAAGATTACCTTAGAACCATATTACTTAACATTGAATGCACCGCTTGTACCAGCTTGCAGAAATCTCAGTGGCCTAATAAATGAAGTGCATCTACTTTTAGAGCACAGCCACAAGTGATATGAGTCCACAATGGCCTAGCAATACTCACATTTTTAGTATTGTTTTATATTGGATGGCATATTCACTATGAGTTTTTTTTTTCTAAATATTTTTACCATGTTATCAGTCAGCCTGACTTAGCATCTTCTGATGGCAACTGGAATTGGGATTAAGAGGCAAAAGCACAAGGACTGAAAGAAGTTACATGTACCTGTGGTTAGCAAAGTAAACTGCATGGTTTCAAATGATACAGAGGGACAAGAGAACAGCTTTTTGACCAGGATTTTACAGCAGTAGATACCTCTGCTGGCAACAGGCTTATCTTATTCTAAGTAGTACCTTTGGTCACATTTTTACTACTATCATGCTTCCGCAACCTTGTGCTCTTCATGCTTTTTTGCCCTAAGTCACCTTGCACAGCAGTTGAGTATTCAATTTGGTTGCTGAAGCAATCCAGCTTGGGCACCATTACATGTATTCAATCGCAAACAGAGTTATCCTTCTATGTAGATAGACGTCACCTCTTCACTCACCTCCTATATCCTAATGCTTCTTCTGTTGCTGACAAGGTTTGTCTGCTTTCAATCTCTTCAAGCCTTATGGCCACTGCAAAGCAATAGGTCGGTACTATATTCCATCTGATCCACTGGCCAAATGGCATTGGAAGGATATCCTCACTAGGAATTTTCACCCGGCTGAACCTCACTGCTACAGTTGTATCTACTGATATTCTTTTGTGCTACTATAATTTGACAACCACATTTGAAACATGGCTTTGTCTGTGCTTAATTTCTTGTTTCCCATGGCCAAAAAAACCTTCATCTGATTCACACATAACAACAGTGCTGCTAGTTAACAACTTGCCATCTTTATAAATCTGGTCAAACTTTGCTGTGACATCACTGGTAAGCTAACAGAGCAACTGTGTGCGCTACATTGCTATGGCTATGATCAGTGTGTTGGTGCCTTTTTACTTTTAGAATCACTGATGAAAAATAAGCTATACAGGATGTCAAATGCACTATCACACAAAACATTTTTTCAGCGCTACTTTCTAATTTCATTGCTGCACACCCATACAAAAGAGGTCCTGTTTATTTCAAAAGTTCATCACAGCTTCAGCAACAGGTGTATTCACTCGTCCATTAGAAAAAGAAACCATACATTATTTAGATTCCAGCACATGTGCTTGAAAAGCGCCAAAGATATACCAATACAATATTGAACGGGACACAATTTGCGCAAATCATTGGCGCGAATCGAGCCCGAAATTGTGCACGTCAACTGTATCTCCGTAACAGATGGCGTAAAAATAAACGAACAGTCTCAAATTCAAAACCCCTATTCAACATTATTAATGTTAATAAATGTAGTGTGGGTAATTAGTTAAATGCTGCAAATGAACTCCTTCCGTTTAGAAGTGATTCGAAATTGAAATCTTGATTTATTTTTTTATTTTTGCAATGTACTTGAGCCATTGTATCTTGATTTAGTGGTTTGGATTTATTAATAAATTTGGCCATTGTGATATTATTAAAATTCAAGGAGCTTTTGGATCCTTCTAAAATGGTCTGTTTCTAATTAGGTGTAATCGGAAATTATTAATCCATTTTCATTAATTTTAATCCCTAGGATTTTAGTTAATTAAATTTTTAGTTTCTTTACATCAACATTTAAGCATGTGTTATTAGAGCATTTAGCAACAATTTTAACTGTTTGTGGTTAATTTATAAACAATTTTCCTTGATTGTGAAACACCCTGTTAAATTATATATAATAACTATTATACTAGTTAGAGTATATGGGTGTAGGTGATATACATATAGAGAGTGATATACTGACCAGCATCAGGTTTATGACAAGCCTTCTTAGTGCACACAGCTATTCCATAGTATCCACAGATACTGAATGGTAGAAAGAATTTCATCACTCAGTGTTCTTTTTTATGCATTACTGTACCAGGTGTTGTGGTCATTTTTGAAGTGCTGACCAGGTAGATAGACATGGCCATTCACCTTACAGGCTGAAAGGTAATCAGTTATAATACACTGGAATACCTAAAATACTATTTGATTTGAATTGAATTGTGGTAACATAATTGTGGTTATTGGTCTAGAACTTACCACACTGTGCATAAGCATTACGCAAAACGATACAGTATATGCATGTAATTTAGTAGGCAGCAAGTTCAAATATATATTGCATGTTACATGAACCATAATTAGCACATTAACAATGCTGAATCTTTAATTAATGCAATGCAATCATTGACCTGGTCCTCATTACACCATCCGCTGCAACTTTCTAGGAATGGCAAAAAAAAAATCAAGGAAATGCATATATTGAAATGTGTGGCTTATAAACCAGGAAGTAAAAGCATGAACTGGTAAGCACCCACCCTCCTCATCCTGGTTTGGATGTAGGGCTTCTAGGCATCAATTGGATAAACAGTGACTGGGAAACAAGTGAATGTATCCTATTACTGTGATACAGTAACAAATCTGGTTTTAAATGTGCAAGCGATAAATAAAACTATATCATCATCTTACGAGGTTTACTAGTCGGCACAGGTTTAGTCGTTGCAGGTTGAGTGGTTGCAGGTACGGTCGTTGCAGGTTGAGTGGTTGCAGGTTGAGTAATTGGAGGTGCGGTAGTGGTAGGTGCACCGCCTTCGAATTCGATGCTTTCTTCACCTGCATGCATATACCGGTACAGGACATACCATAACAGTTTCGTCCTGAACTTTTTAAAAAGAGAACCTCTTATCTCGAGTCACTGAACTTACCTTGCATATATTCGATGTATTGATCTGCTTCGGATTCCGTATATGCTGCGGCTACATGATATAGGAGTGCATTGCATGTACACGTTTATACATGTATGCAACACGCTTACGTGCATGTGGTTTGCCGTAGACGGAAACAACCACCAAAGCCAGAATGACAGCCGATTTCCCGAACATGTTGCTGCGGTCCGCACGGGATAATATATATCTATACTGAAGTTTATAGCTTATTATATATAAAGAGAAAGGAAATGATGTAAGGCTTTTGTAAGCCAAAATTTTGCCCGGTCGGCAATACAATTAACAGATAGAGAACATGCAGAATCGCCCACAAAAATTCAGCTTGGGATATACCGGTATGCTTGCACTACCAGGCTAACTTTACGCTACATGCATTTGTAGACCATAGTTGCATTCCTGCTCACACGAAATTGTGGTCAAAGTTCCCAGGAAAAGGATATGGATTGTTCTATATACCGATCTAGACTAGGACCATGCAAGAGGAACAGGACTCCAATATATGTTGACTTTGAAGACCGCGTGGATCTTTCAAATCAAACAGGCCAACGTAGGCTTGGTCTGACAGGCAGGGCTATAGACCACATTGCTGAGACAACAAGCCAAATTGAATTTGACCTTGATGAAGGCTATTTTGTTAAGAGTCTGTGTTTAAATTTGCTGTGTAATATTATAGTGTGATTATGTATTATTCCAAAAATATGGTCTGACTGTTACATCTATGCCAGATTCAAATACTTTAATGGAAGTGCATGGGTGTGACAAGTGGATCTGCAGCTCTGGCCGAGGTGTGCAAGCATAATTCTAGTATGATGCCAAGTGCTCAGAGCTTTGGCTGGACATGCATCCCTATAGCAGTTGAGACATTATGGGTGTTGGGGTACAGAATCCATGCAGACCAGCTTTATCATGCCACCTGTCAATTGGATGGTCAAAGTTCCCAGGAAAACGATGGATTGTTCTATACACAGATCTAGACTAGGGTCATGCAAGAGGAACAGGGCTCCAATATATGCTGACCTTGAAGACCGCGTGCATGGATCTTTCAAATCAATTAAACCGGCCAACATAGGCTATAGGTCTGACAGGGCAATAGACCACATTGCTGAGGCATCAAGCCAAATTGAATTTGACCTTGATAAGGGCTATGACATGACGTTGCCATGACCTGAGCCGGATCCACCAGCAGTTAGAGGCAGAGGCCACCGGGAAAGAGGAGGTCAGGGATATGTTCACTATATGAACAGTTTTGTATCATTATTAAAATGCAGCTAATTATTCAATATATCCGATCAATCTGGAAGGCATATGTATAGCTGGGATGAAAATTTTACCAGGATGTATGCCCGCAAATTGTTCGACTCATGGCTTGTGGCAACTAATTATAACAAGTATTCATCGACTGAACGGGATGCAAATGGCAGCTATTTCACTTTGTATGGAGTGGGGATAAGAGGGGGGGGGGGGGGGGGGGGGGGGGCCTTCGATAGTGGAGCAACACAAATAGATACATGTAGTATCCACAAAGACTGGAAACAAGGTGGATTCCAATGTTACACCACGCCTGCTGGTGGGAATGATTCAATGGTGGTGGATGGGAATTATAACTGTACTTGCTTAAAGCATTTTTCCATTGAAAACGTTCTTATTTGTTTGCCTGCTACCATGGATCATCATCACTCATAACATATATTGTTAGACTTAACAGTGCCTCAAGAGCCTCATATCAAACTTGCATCATTAGATCTATCTCAGTCAAACACCTTTGGTGTGTTTTATTAAGGATTTGTGGTCAAGCAAATGCAGTCATGTCATCAGGTATATATTACTCCTTTACACATCATGTACACAAGAATCATCATGTAAACTAAAGTTGAAACGAGAAAACCCTGACAATTTTGTTGCGGTAAATGAAAAGTGTGGTTGTCATCAACTTAACAGATGCAAACACTTTCCTGAACTCCCAACCGATGCTGCAGCCAACCTCCCTTTTTGGCATTAGGAGTTCAGCAGAGTGACTCCTCTGCAGATCTTTCTTTTTTTTTTTTTTTGTATAGCATCAAATACACAGATATGCTTCATCAAGGTAATGTGGTACCTTGGTTATGAGGTTTTTGATGGACCCAAATTTTTGGTGGTAAAGTGACATTGTTTCTTGATACCAAATGTCTCTTCACTTGTGGTTTTAAGAAGCTCTTGTATTCCTGCAGTTATGATTTTGCAAACTGGCCTATGCATGCCACACCTATGCCTGACCTCCAGCTTTTGAACAGGATATTCACAGATATTGTAGATATCTGTGCTGTTAAAAGACTTTACTTATCCTGAGATAGTACCAACCTATTGCTGTGAGTGAACAAAAGAGCTTCCTGTAATCTCTGTGTGGCCAGTTTGTGGGGAAAAAAATGAAAGCAGACAAACCTTGCGAGCAACAGAAGTGAGGTGAGTGAAGTGGGGAGTGAAGAGGTTTGTGATGAGGTGAGTGAAGAGATAGTCATATCTAGCAGGATAACCTTGTTTGATGTGGAAGGCCTCTAGCTGGATTGCTTCAGGTGGCTGCAACTGCCAATGTAAATTAGGGAACAAAGCCTGACAAGCGCAAGGTTGCTGAAGTATGACAAATGTGACCTCTATATTCCACCTGATCAATAATTGCATATTGTCATAATACTTTATACACAGCAACACTGCGGGTACTTATTTGTTTCATATTTTCAAAGAATTTTTTTTTTTGATGATCAGGCAATACAATTGAATGGATGGAAGTATATTTCATTAAAGATTGTTATATAAACACAGAATCCATTTCTAGTAATCTTGGTACTACAATCTTGATTGTTCAAATTTTGGTTTTGCTACCCCATGTTGATAAAAAACTGAATTGGCTGCATCATAGCAAAAACTTCAAAATCATGTAGCCTCTAAATTAAAAATGCAACAAAATTTGCTATAAATATCCCAAAACTCAGAGAAGCAGGAAATGGAAAGAATTTGATTCTCAGCATGCATGGGATAAAAGTGATAAATTTATCATCTCTTTACTGGGCTGAACCCCAATATCACAACTGTATCTTCTGATGCAACTTTGGCTGTGCTTATTTTCTTGATTCCCACAGCCGTATAATTTAAAAAGAACTTGCCCTCTATGACATCACCAGTAAGTGAACAGAGCAGCATGTCACATTGCTATCATCAGTGTGTCCATGTCTGTTTCCTTTCAGAACCACTTTAAACAGGGTGTCCAATGCACTATCGCTTTAGAAAGAAAAAAATTAATATCAGTTGATCTAAAAATCGTACTTTAGTACAGGAAAAAAACATCATGATTGTAAAAACATCAATGCAGTTTTTATCAGTGTGGTCATGTAGTGATTCGTTAGGTAAAGCGTTCAGCACTGTATTTAATTTCAAATTGCATTGCTGCATAACCACACAAAAGAGGTCATATTATTACAAAAGTTCATCCCAGCTTCAGCAACAGGTGCATTCACTGATCCATTAGTTCTAAAACCATATTCATGAATATCTTCTGTGGCCTTCAGATCACCATATGTGGCCATGCAGATGCACTATGCCAATACAAATCCCTTTCTGGACATACTCCAGGGTACGTGCAAGGTGATCTCAATGTTGACATGCTTACTCAAGTTAGCGGGTATATTCTCAAAGGCCTCCTTTTCCTATTTGGTGAGCGTGTTAGCATAATTTTACAGCAAGTTATGCAACTTCATTCCACACCACAACAAATGAAAAATCATATTTTGTCATAAAGGTTTACATGGTGGATAATGAATATAATAAACTCACAGAGGCTATTATTGGAGCGATAGATGACGTGAACAGTAGGTTGCATGCACCAAAAAAAAACACTCCACCATTTCTATGCATGTATGAAAATTGTCATTACTACTAAACCTAAACATACAATATACATTCCCAAAGATTAAAACTAGTTGTGCCTTCAGTCCAAATGATGTGTTCACAAGCAAAATGACACAGAGGATGAAACCATTCAAATTTATGCCAGTAAAAAAATTACAGCAGGTCATTGCCAAGATTACCTTAAAACCATATTACTTAACATTGAATCCAACTCTTGCACCAGCTTGCAGAAATCTCAGCAGCCTAATAAATTTTTGTATTGTTTTATACTAGATGGCATATTCACTATGAGTTTTTTTTTTTTTCTAAATGTTTTTACTGTGTTATCAGTCAGCCTGACTTAGCATCTTCTGATGGCATGGAATTGGGACTAAGAGCAAAAGCACAAGGACTGAATGAAGTTACCTGTGGTTAGCAAAGTAAACTGCATGGTTTCAAATGATACAGAGGGACAAGAGAACAGCTTTCTGACCAGGATTGTACAGCAGTAGATACCTCTGCTGGCAACAGGCTTATCTTATCCTAAGTAGAGGCTCTGTGTACCTTTGGTCACATTTTTTACTAGTATCATACTTCAGCAACCTTGTTCTTTTCAGGGGGGTTTTTTTTACCTACATTGTGTAAGTCACCTTGCACAGCAGTTGAGTATTCAATTTGGTTGCTGAAGTAATCTAGCTTGGGCACCATTACATGTCTTCAACTGCAAACAGAGTTATTCTTCTGCATAGATAGACTATCACCTCTTCACTCACCTCCTATATCCTAATGCTTCTTAAGTTGCTGACAAGGTTTGTCTGCTTTCAATCTCTTCTTTAAGCCTTATGGCCACTGCAAAGCAATAGGTTGGTACTATATTCCTTCTGATCTACCTGGCTGAATGGCATTGGAAGGATATCCCTGAAACATGCTCATTAGGATCAGAACCTACGCTACTGAGTAGAATTTTCACCCGGCTGAACCTCACTGCCACAGTTGTATCTACTGATGTTCTTCTGTGCTACTATAATTTGACCACCACTTTTGTAATATGGCTTTGTCAGTGCTTAAATTTTTGTTTCCCATGGCCAAAACAAACGTAATCTGATTCATACATAACAACGGTTCTGCTAATTAACAACTTGCCATCTTTATAAATCTGGTCAAACTTTGCTGTGATATCACTGGTAAGCTAACAGAGCAACTGTGTGTGCTACATTGCTATGGTTATGATCATTGTGTTGGTGTCTTTACTTTTAGAAACTCTGGCAAAAAATACGCTATACAGGGTGTCAAGTGCAGTATCACACAAAATATTTTTTCAGCACTAGTTTCTAATTTCATTGCTACACACCCATAAAAAAGAGGTCCTTTTTATTTCAAAAGTTCATCACAGCTTCAGCAACAGGTGCATTCACTCGTCCAATAGATCTAATTGGAAAAAAACCATACATTATTTAGATTCCAGCACATGTGCTTGAAAAGCACCAAAGATAAAAATCCCCGCCTCCCCATACAACATTGAGCGGGACACAATTTGCGCAAATCATTGGCGCGAATCGAGCGCAAAATTGTGCACGTCAACTGTATCTCCGTAACAGATGACGTAAAAATTAATGAATAGAGCAATCCAATATGTAAAGGACCTCTCTATCTATAAACCGAATTTATAATAATAATAATTATATATATATGTAAACGATAGGAAGCTTTCTCGGGTATTTCGCAATGAAAAAAAAAACGTTTATACAAGCAGTTGATTAACTGGTAATTGTTGTGAAAAGTTCTAACAGACATGCTGGCGAAATAAAAGTAATATAATCTTAAATATTCCTATAATATTATTAATGTTAAAAAATGTGCAGCTTATAAAATCTCTACTCAGCCTGTGATGTAGGAAATCTCATACTTCCAGGAAGTTAAAACATGGACTTGTAAACACCCACCCTCCTCATCCCGCATAATGGTTGGCAGTGGTTATACAGTTACTCTCACTAAACTTAGATTACAAATGGTGGCTTGTCTTGACTCACATGCACTTGACTCACATGCACTGTGAAATCATGCCTACCACAATAGGACTATATATGGCTGGGTAATTTTGCTCTGCCGGCAAACTTAAGGCTCAGGCATGGACTTAGTTCTGCCCTGCATGCTCAACTTGGATCTTTTGCATGTGCTTGGCAAGTATATGCATCATTTGATATTGGTTTTGATGTACAGGACTTCTAGCTATAGGCATCAACTGGAGAAATAGTAACGCCAGGGAAACTAAAGAATATCCAATTACTGTGATACAGTAACAAATCTGGTTTTAAATGTGCAAGCAATAAATAAAACTATATTATCATCTTACCAAGTTTACTAGTCGGCACAGGTTTAACAGTTGCAGGTTTAACAGTTGCAGGTTTAGCAGTTGTAGGTTTAGCAGTTGCAGGTTTAGCAGTTGCAGGTTTAGCAGTTGCAGGTTTAGCAGTTGCAGGTTTAGCAGTTGCAGGTTTAGCAGTTGCAGGTTTAGCAGTTGTAGGTTTAGCAGTTGCAGGTTTAGCAGTTGCAGGTTTAGCAGTTGTAGGTTTAGCAGTTGCAGGTTTAGCAGTTGCAGGTTTAGCAGTTGCAGGTTTAGCTGTTGCAGGTTTAGCAGTTGCAGGTTTAGCAGTTGCAGGTTTAGCAGTTGCAGGTTTAGCTGTTGTAGGTTTAGCAGTTGCAGGTTTAGCAGTTGCAGGTTTAGCAGTTGCAGGTTTAACAGTTGCAGGTTTAGCAGTTGCAGGTTTAGCAGTTGCAGGTTTAGCAGTTGCAGGTTTAGCTGTTGCAGGTTTAGCAGTTGCAGGTTTAGCAGTTGCAGGTTTAGCAGTTGCAGGTTTAGCAGTTGCAGGTTTAGCAGTTGCAGGTTTAGCAGTTGCAGGTTTAGCAGTTGTAGGTTTAGCAGTTGCAGGTTTAGCTGTTGTAGGTTTAGCAGTTGTAGGTTTAGCAGTTGCAGGTTTAGCTGTTGTAGGTTTAGCAGTTGCAGGTTTAACAGTTGCAGGTTTAACAGTTGCAGGTTTAGCAGTTGCAGGTTGAGTAGTTACAGGTTTAGTAGTTGCAGGTGCATTGGTAGGTTGACCAACTTCGAATTCGATGCTTTCTTCATCTATATATATACACCGGTACAGGACAAGTACATACCATAACAGTTTGTCCTGAACTTTTTAAAAAGAGAACCTCTTATCTCGAGTCACTGAACTTACTTTGCATATAATCGATGTATTGATCTGCTTCGAATTCCGTATATACTGCGGCTACATGATACATAGGAGTGCATTGCATGTACATGTAGGCCCAGATGTTTATATATATATGGGACAGTGTCCAGCAAAATCGGGCTTGTGAGGTTATAATTTTATCACTATAAAAATTGCACGTTGTACTAAACAACACATCTTCGCGACGGTACTACCTTTTTCTTTCAAATTTCGTACACTTGTTCCCACACCATTTCTCTGTGTGAAAATCGATTTTTGTGATCTACACATTTTCCGTGCCGTGGATACAACAATTGTTAACCCCGCGGGTTAGAATTCCTCATTTCTCTACGTACGAGTGTTGAAAACGCGTCAAATTCGGGTTGCACATAGAGGAGTCCTGTAGCTATTGATTTTTTCTGTTCGTTAATTTCTATATCATCCGTTACGGAGATACAGTTGAACAAACTATGGGCACGTTTTCCCGCTTGATTCGCGCCAATGATTTTGGCAAATCGCGTCCCGCTCAGTGAATGGGAAGGCAGTGATTATATCCTTGGCGCGAATCAAGCGGGAAAATGTGCCTGTAGTTTGCTCAACTGTATCTCCGTAACGGATGATTCAGAAACTAACGAACAGATTAAATCAATAGCTACAGGACTCCTCTATACACACTCCGAATTTGACGCGTTTTCAACAAATGATTGTTGTATCCACGGCACGGAAAAGGTGTAGACAGTGCTGCCGCGATATGGTCTTTAGCCGATATCGCCTATATCGCGATATATCGCGATATGAGTAAAATATCGCGATATAATATCGCGATATTTTTAAGTATATTTATCGAGCAATTATTTATCAATAACCACACCATTTTCATGCAAGTTGAGGCTGCGTTGTTGTGGTGGTGACACAAGGACAAAAAGGCACAATATCACATGCAGGAAAAGAATTTAAGAGAGGATTAAATCACTGCGTGATTGAACATTATATGCTTTCCGATCACATAATGATTCCAAATGATTTTATGGCCCCATTCATCTTCCTCATCGAAAAAAAAAGACTTGTGTTTAACGATATTATCTCCATAACCATGAACTCTTCCGTGACAAATAATACATGTCAGTATAATACATGTATGGTGAAAAAGAGGACTTATTATAAGCGTTCGCGCACGGGCGGCTGAATTTCAACGGGGGGATGATTTACAGTATATACATGTATATACGCAACACCGCAGCTGAATTCGAATGTATGGCCCAACACTAGTTGCATCTGCTGAATGACTTTCGTTCATTTCCGACTTTCTCCGTCTATTCTTCCGGCTATCTCCGTATATCCATGTACGTTTGTATCGCGATATGGCCAAAAAAATATCGCGATATATCGCATATCGCGATATATCGCATATCGCGATATATCGCGGCAGCCCTGGGTGTAGATCACAAAAATCGATTTTCACACAGAGAAATGGTGTGGGAACAAGTGTATGAAACAGGGCTGCCGCGATATATCGCGATATGCGATGTATCGCGATATTTTTTATATATCGCGATATGCGATATATCGCGATATTTTTTTAGTCATATCGCGATACAAACGTACATGGATATACGGAGATAGCCGGAAGAATAGACGGAGAAAGACGGAAGTATACGAAAAAGTTATTCAGCAGATGCAACTAGTGTTGGGCCACGCATGCATGCACATACATTCGAATTCAGCTGCGGTGCTGCGTACATATATACTGTAAATTATCCGCCCCCATTGAAATTCAGCCGCCCGTGTAAGTATTTAAACGTGTAACCGCGAACGCTTATAATAAGTTCTCTTTTTCACCATATTATACTGACATGTATTATTTGAAATATTGTCACGGAAGAGTTCACGTTTATGGAGATAATATCGTTAAACACGAGTCTTTTTTTTCGATGAGGAAGATGAATGGGGCCACAAAATCATTTTGGAATCATTATGTGATCGGAAAGCCAGTGATTTAATCCTCTCTTAAATTCTTTTCCTGCATGTGATACTGTGCCATTTTATGTTTTTGTTCTTGTGTCGCCACCACAACAACGCAACCTCAACTTGCATGAAAATTGTGTGGTTATTGATAAATAATTGCTCGATGAATATACTTAAAAATATCGCGATACTATATCGCGATATTTTACTCATATCGCGATATATCGCGATATAGGCGATATCGGCTAAAGACCATATCGCGGCAGCACTGGTATGAAATTTGAAAGAAAAAGGTAGTACCGTCGCGAAGATGTGTTGTTTAGTACAACGTGCAATTTTTATAGTGATAAAATTATAACCCCACAAGCCCGATTTTGCTGGACACTGTCCCATATATAAAGCAAAATCGGGCTTGTGAGGTTATAATTTTATCACTATAAAAATTGCATGTTACACTAAACAACACATCTTTGCAACGGTACAACCTTTACCTTTAAAAGTTCGTACACTTGTTTTCACATCATCTCTCTATGTGGAAATCGATTTTGGTGCTCTAATTATTTTCCATGCCGCGATTACAAAGATCGCTAACCCAATGGGTTAGAATTCAACATTTCTCCACTGATGTACGAGTGTGGAAAACACATCAAATTTGAGTTGTGCATAGAGGAGTCCTGTAGCTATTGATTTGTTCTGTTCGTTAATTTCTGTATCATCCGTTACGGAGATACAGTTGAACAAACTATGTGCATGTTTACCCGCTTGATTCGCGCCAATGATTTTGGCAAATCGCGTCTCGCTCAATGTATGGATTACATCTTTGGCGCGAATCAAGCGGGAAAACATGCATGTAGTTTGCTCAACTGTATCTTTGTAACGGATGATACAAGAATTAACGAACAGGGCAAATCAATAGCTACAGGACTCCTCTATGTACACTCCGAATTTGACGCGTTTTCAACATTCGTACATGGCAAGATGTGAAATTCTAACCTATTGGATTAGCGATCTTTGCACTGACGGCATAGAAAATGATTAGAGCTCCAAAATGGAAACCAACATAGAGAAATGATGTGGGAACATGTGTACGAAATATGAAAGGAAAAGGTTGTATCGTTGCGAAGATGTGTGGGTTAGTGTAACGTGCAATTTTTATAGTGATAAAATTATAACCCCACAAGCCCGATTTTGCTGGACACTGTCCCATATAATTATAATTGTAATAATTGGGACAGTTCACGCGAAAATGATAACTCGCTTTTATATTTATAATGTTATAAAATCTCCTTATGTTTGAATCGCTATAACTTCCCAACGGTTTAGGCTATCTACTTCGTATTTACAACACTTTATACCACACCATTTCTCTATGGTAAAATACATTTTGGAGTCTTGCACGTGCTCCGTACCAGTACTGCAACGCTTTATACCCCACCGGGTTCAAACCCGCCATAACTTTCTGTAGGAGTTATCAAATCGCTTCAAATTCGGTTTGTAGGTACAGAGGTCCTGTACCTATCGATTTGTACTGTTCGTTAATTTTTATGCCATCCGTTACGGAGATACAGTTGAACAAACTACGTGCACTTTTTCCCGCTTGATACGCGCCAATGTTATCATCCCCGCCATATACATTGAGCGGGACGCGGTTTGCCAAAATCATTGGCGCGAATCGAGCGGGAAAAGTGGACGTAGTTCAGAGGCGGATCCAGGGGGGGGGGGGGGGGCTGAGGGGGCTATAGCCCCCCCCCCCCCCCCCCCCCTTTCCCTTAGAACACGCCCCTTTTTATTTTGTACCACGCCCCTTCAGGCTCCCTAAGTGCTCATGTGGATCCAATCACTAGCGCGAATCACGAATTGCTGTCAACATCAATGAGAATGTAAAGTCCCTTGAAGACACAGACCTGCTAAAATTTAGGTGTGATGCTGGGGACACTGTTTTAGCTGATCATGAGCGTTCATAGGCGGCCGGAGGGGGCGCCCAGGGGGCCTTAGCCCCCCCCCCCCCCCCCCCCCCCCCCCCAACTATGGCGCCCCCCTCCCCCCACCTCCAATCCCTAATCCACAACATGCGGAGCTTCTAGCGCTCGCTCGCATGCATTATTAGCAACAATCCAGAGTCAAACGGTTACGCGCACATCAGAAGTATCGTAAACCACGCCCCTTTTGCCGCCCCTCGTGTGTTTGCCCCTCCCCTCGATAGATGCTGGGGCTGCCTCTGGCCGTTTAAGCAAATGGACTAAAATTGCAACTTACCGTTCAAAGGTGTGAAAAAAAGTATCGAAACCAGGAATTCAATGCTCAAAAATTTTTCCGGGGGCAGAGCCCCCGGACCCCCTTCCTAGCCCGCCTCTTTCAATATTCCTGGATCCGCCCTTGGTAGTTTGTTCAAATGTATCTCCGTAACGGATGGTATAAAAATTAACGAACAGAAAAATCGATAGGTACATGACCGCTCTACCTAAAAACCGATTGATTACTCCTACAGAACGTTATGGCGGGTTTGAACCCGGTGGGGTATAAAACGTTGCAGTACTGATACGGAGCACGTGCAAGATACCAAAATGTATTTCACCATAGATAAATGGTGTGGTATGAAGTGTTGTAAATACAAAGTTGATAGCCTTAACCGTTGGGAAGTTATAGCGATTCAAACATAAGAAAATCTTATAACATTATAAGTATAAAAGCGAGTTATCATTTTCGCGTGAACAGTGAACTGTCCCAATTATACATACATGTAACACGCTTACGTGCATGTGGCTTGCCGTAGACGGAAACGACCACCAAAGCCAGAATGACAGCCGATTTCCCGAACATGTTGCTGCGGTCCGCACGGGATAACTGAAGTTATAGCTTATTATATAAAAGAGAAAGGATATGATGTATATAAGCCAGAATTTTGCCCGGTCGGCAATACAATTAACAGATAGAGAACATGCAGAATCGCCCACAAAAATTCAGCTTGGGATATACCGGTATGCTTGCACTACCAGGCTAACTTTACGCTACATGCATTTGTAGACCATAGTTGCATTCCTGCTCACACGAAATTGTGGTCAAAGTTCCCAGGAAAAGGATATGGATTGTTCTATATACCGATCTAGACTATAGGACCATGCAAGAGGAACAGGACTCCAATATATGTTGACTTTGAAGACCGCGTGGATCTTTCAAATCAAACAGGCCAACGTAGGCTTGGTCTGACAGGCAGGGCTATAGACCACATTGCTGAGACAAGCCAAATTGAATTTGACCTTGATGAAGGCTATTTTGTTAAGAGTCTGTGTTTAAATTTGCTGTGTAATATTATAGTGTGATTATGTATTATTCCAAAAATATGGTCTGACTGTTACATCTACGCCAGATTCAAATACTTTAATGGAAGTGCATGGGTGTGACAAGTGGATCTGCAGCTCTGGCCGAGGTGTGCAAGCATAATTCTAGTATGATGCCAAGTGCTCAGAGCTTTGGCTGGACATGCATCCCTATAGCAGTTGAGACATTATGGGTGTTGGCGTACAGAATCCATGCAGACCAGCTTTATCATGCCACCTGTCAATTGCATGGTACAGGCTTATGCCTTATGTAGCCTGACTGTGATGTGAGCCTACTCATGGTACTGCACCTACCCCACACAACCCATGCACATACCAAACTTTTCCTTTCTCAGAAAATGTTGCTGTACCACCTCAACCCAAGCTGTAAAACGAGATCTACATGTATGGCCACTTGAACCTTCACCTTGTCAGTGCTAATGCTACAGCTGTCCTCTTTAGGATAGCTCCTCCACCATAGAGCTGAATATTGCATTTATGTATAATGCATAATTGTATTGTAATATGGTAATAATGCATACTTTTAAGCCCTGAAAAATATATATATATATTTTTCCCCCTTCATATAAAAAATATCATTATACATTGCAAACAAAAGGGTGATACAGATAAGTTATATGAATCTTCTACAATTGATCCTGATCATGACAGGCACATTATGTTTGTTGTTTGTTTTCATGAAAAGTTCACAGACAGTCTGCCCTGATAAGCCGACCGCATATCAACTGCAAAATATTTAATGGTATAGATAGGGAAGCAGGTAATGGCACACATTCACTTACAAATTGCACACAGCTGCAATATATATATATATATAATATATATAATTATAATTATAATTTATATATATAATATAATTAATAAAATAAAAACGGAGTGCTATATGCAAACCAAAAGTTTTAACCAGTGATTTGAAACTGATATGGATGGATTGTTAATATGCAGGAGTCACATCAGACCACATTGTCAGATTGGAAATTATATGGGCATCCATTATAGGGTGTGTAACTGGTATCAGGTTATTCGAGTTAAAAACCTGTCCGTTCGAATAGAAATTTAGCATTGTTCTATTCGAAATAATCGGTTTGTGCATCTCCATTCTTAGAATCACTGGCGCTAGCTCTTCTTCAAAAGCTTCGCGAGGGAGGGGCACATCCCCCTCCCGCACCCTCCCCCTGCTTGGAAGGCACTTTTCCCCTTCCGCCGACTCTGTCATTTGACCAATATAATGACATAGCCCGACCACTTTGAAGTATATTGCGCCGGCCTTGTATTATACACAAGTCATTGAAGTAATTCGAACTTACTAGCCAACAGATCTCCCTCTTCACGAGTCATGACAAAGGGCAGCTCCAGCTACAAATCGAAGCGAGTTCCCTTGGTAGTTGGTACATTTTGCAACGAGTTTGTTTCCTGCATCAATCTAGATCTCTCTGAGCTGCATGATATCGCCGCGATCGCACTTACTTATTTTCTATAGTGATTTCAGGCCGGTGGTGCGTACACTTCATCTATTCTTTTGACATCGGGTGCGATGTCGTCGCCGCCGGTCCGTATAAATATTATACATCGTCGTACATGTCCACACACTTATCTTTCAGTAGCAGATCTAGATTCTAGATGAGGAGGACTGTTAGCACTAAACAACTCTCAGGGAATGCTGCTTATCAGCAGCACTCTTTTGAGGCTGTTTGAACTATTAATATCACTTCAGAGCTATATAGTAATCCTTCAGTGCTATCTCAGGAGCACTATGTCTCAGGTCATTACTAGTCTCGTGCTCAGACCCAGATTTTTATTGAAAACTTGTCACGTAACGGTGATGCAATCGGGCGCCCAGCATAAGCTGGATTCAAGCAAAGCCGCTGGGTTAGCGATTAGGGTTAGGGTTCAGGTTTCGGGTAAGTTTACAAGGGTCACAGGGTTAGGGTTAGGGTTATGGTTCACATGCAGGTACGTTTAATACAATAGATTACTAACACCGGGACTGGAACCTGGAGGAAGTCACCCTATCCCACCCCTGGTCACTGTATCCTAGGATAGTGTGACCAGGGGGTCACTGTATCCTAGGATACAGTGACAGGGAGTCACCTGATCAGGGGGGTCACCCAATCCTCCTCCAACACCGGACTGTCCACTTTAGCCTGGCAGGTCGGACCTGACCTGACAGGCCGGAATCCACCCACAAGGGGGGAGTATAGATTGTCACACCATGCATGGACCAGCAATAATATATTATGTTTAGTTGCTACAAAGTATTTATGTCCCAGTACACTCCCACTTACCAAAGAGCTCCATTATTTGGATGTCTTCTCTAATGGATCACTCTAGTCAGTAGTACTCACATGCAGGACAGGAATATGCATGTAGCCCACACAGTGTAGTACACTATGTTTAATTAAAATGCCAGTTCACTCACTAGTACTCCCCCATTTACCTCAACTGACAAATATAATGTTGTTGCACCACACAACTGTACTTAGACTCTAAGACTGTATGAGTGCTCTATGTCATTTTGATTCAATTCAGAATAATCGGACCACTTCTATTATTACAGCCCTGTGTGTAGGTAGACATCAGTGTGGCCATACTGAGGTCGGTCTACACCCAACTAGGTATGTACATAGTTATGCGCTGAATGTAGGCCAAGCAATCTAGGCCTATGTAGGTAGCTGTGGTGGTGTGCTGAGGGTATCTGGTGAGATGAGGGTAGCTGTTGCTGTGTGCTGAGGGTATAAGGTGTGATGAGGGTGGTGTAGCTGTGCCTGTGTGGAAGGGTATTAGGGTGTGATATGTACAGTACTCATGTAGGTACATGTGTATGTAGCTGTGGTGCATGTGCTGATGAGATGTGCATGTAGGTACATCTAGCTGTGGTAGTGTGCTAAGGTATCTGGTATGATGTGGGTAGCTGTCGTTGTGCGCTGAGTGCAGGGGTAGCTGTGGTTGTGTGGGGGTATCTGGTGTGATGAGGGTAGCTGTGGTTGTGGGGGAGGGTGTCTGGTGTGATTAGGGTAGATATGGTTGTGTACTGAGCGCATCTGGTGGATGGGGTAGCTGTGGTTGTGTAGGAGGGTGTCTGGTGTGATGTGTCATGTTTTCTGGTGTGATGTGTATATGTAGGTAGCAGTGGTCATGTGCTGAGTGACAACCAAAACTCAGTGAGCAGAAAACCTGAATAACCTAGGTATTCAGCTGACAAATTGCCAACACCTATTTGGAAAAATCGATTTTATTATTTCTCAAGTATTTTTAAAAAAATAGATTCTCAGAGCTAGAAAAAAAAAACCCCTGAAAAATCGATTTTCCTTATTCCATTACAAAATTGTAAGTTGACAAATAAACTATATATAATTATTGATTATTTGACTTGTTAATAATTCAGGAGGCTTTTTAAATAGAGGTACAATGTACTCCTTGAGTACAACATTCATTAATAAAATCTTTATTCCATACTTCAGACCGAAGAGCTAGATGGAGGAATAGCAGGCACACACATGCATTGACATTGAAGATGGTGATAGCGATGCTAGTGCTATTGCTGTGGATGATGGTGATGACATCAATGATGAGACATTTAATGTGGATGATGGTGATGACAATGACGATGAGACATTTAACATGGATGATGGCATGTTACTAATACTTCTTCTGACGCTCTTCAATAATGTGCATGGCATGTTTTTCAATTACTCAGTGTAAATTCTCTGAGGACAGCAGGCTAATTGTGAAAACCCTTAAACTGACTGGATACTTCGAACGATTGGCCCAAGCAGGTAAGTACTCATAAATATTAAGGATTCAATTTAAAAGAATCATACATTGCTGGAATGCTTGATTGGTACAGTCTTGGATCCATTCCCACTCACACAGCTGATCACATACTAGGTTGCTTCCTGGACTAATAGTGGCCGTTGGCAGAGCTTAGGACACATACAGCCTTTCTGAAAGGATAACCCCAACTCTTGAGATCCTGCTGAAGATTTGACAGGAACAGTGACCATGAGTATGTGCATGTGTGCATGTGCATGTGTGCATGTGCATATGCGCATGTGCATGTGTGTGCATGTGCATGTGCATGTGTGCATGTGCATGTGTGCATGTGCATGTGTGCATGTGCATGCGTGCATGTGCATGCGTGCATGCGCATGCGTGCATGCGCATGCGTGCATGCGCATGCGTGCATGCGCATGCGTGCATGCGCATGCGTGCATGCGCATGCGTGCATGTGCATGCGTGCATGTTACATCCCATTCTTCTATCGTGCATGTTACATCCCATTCTTCTATCGTCCTCCATTCCTCCTACCCTTTTTGTTGGACAGCTATATACCATTCTTCTCTCTTCTGATGTATCTTCCTCATGTATGTCCTGATGTCTATCTATAGTACTCCTACAGGAGGAATTTTTAACCCAAACTCAAAATAAAAATAATAAATAAACAAAAAAAACCACACAATAAAAGCTCAGCAAAGAGTTTCCAGCACTCTAGAAAAAAAAAATGCATCAAAGAGTTTCCAGTTAACTCATATACATGTTGCACTACAAATTCCTGTTCATTTGTAAGTGGGAAACCATCCAAATAATATGCAGTGGACTAAGGAAAGTTACCAAATGTGTACCTATAAGGTTACATATGTTCCCATGTATCTCTAATACAGGGTCTAAAAGAATTAAGATCCTAATCATGTGACACACAAGTACATGTAACACAACTTTATGAGCATTTGTTGTGATCATAATACCACGACATTGCTACATAATACTGCTGTGCATACAAGTGGCAATATTTTATTTTACTAATATAATTTAACTAACACACGAGAGCGTAGGAAGCGGGGCAGGGGTGGGGGCTAATCCTGTCATTGGAGGAGGCAAATACACATTATGCCCCCCCCCCCTCCCTCACCACCACCAAAATTGTTATCAATGTGCTATAACTACAGTACGCGGCATAATCTGGATATTGCATAAAAGTTTATTTCTACAAATGACAGAAATAACAAATTTTGACGAGGTTGTGCCATGGCAATTAATAAGCAACTCTGCATATGCATACATACAAAGTACAACATGATCAGGCGGCAAATTAAAACAGGGCCTTCCCCCTCCCCCAGTCCCAAAACGGTTCCTAAACCTATGACACAACACAAAGTTGATAACAATTAAACATCACTTTGACAGTGAAATGTAACACTAAAATGTGGCAGTAACAGAAAGAAATGTTCAATTTTGTGCCGGCTAGAGCCGTTACAATTAAAATTAAAGTTAACAATTTGGGTGAGCTTGCTGCTTGTAGTACTACCAAAAATGCTACTATCTATACTGGTATCTGCACTGAGATTTAATACCGGGTGTCCCCAAATGAACGCAATGCTTTAAAATTATTATAATGCTTTAAAATCATTATAACTCAGGATTAAAGTATTTCGTTTTTTGAACATACGTTACAGTACTTAGGCAAATACTAAAAATTCCATTAGATTTAAATAGTTAAGTAGTTATATCAAACCCCTTGACTATCAAAACATTCGATTATCAGCATTATTCAAGATTAAGGTTACGAGGTAATTGATTTCAACAACCATTAAAAAGTACCGGAAGATCTGAATATGCGATGCAGTGCATTGAGTACTCTGAGTTCAATAGTGAGTTATTATTATTAAAAACCATAATTTATTAAGGTTGAAGCTGCTCACTGCTCACGGCTGTATGCGGCTGGAAACTAGGTTTTACAATTAGAACATACGGTATGTATGTCCATAATTGAAAAGAAACACCTCATTACTGAGTACCCGTGTTTCGAAGCTCGTAACACCTCAGTAAAACCAGCAAACCAAAATATGAAAAAGGATTCAAACACTACACCCATTTTTATGTTTTCAAGCCTTTACATACACACTCCACGTCATACGGCAAAGGGATGCGCAAGGTGTTTACAGAACGCCACGCGGCAATCATTTTGGAGGGGTGGGTACTAAATTCAGTACAGTGGACTTCGTGCACTAATCCAGAAGGTAAGCTTATAACACCGATGAGTAAGAGAGATGTGGTTGTTAGAATTCTCAGTCTTTAAGTACTAACGAATTTTCTGTCGTCCCAAACAACGCGATCGTATTTCATGAATAATCGATACGATTCTCGTTATATATGTACGTACGTGTTATATACAGGAATGGATTACCACATGCACCAAGAGCCCAAGCACTGCAGAGTGTGTGGGCAATGGCTAAAATGCGAAAATAGAAGCAAATAGCCATGCAGCTATGATTGCAAAACATTGCAGATAATTTGCTTATTGCCTTTGGCCTCACCGCCTCAACTGTTGATATCAGCATACTCGACGTTTCTGTATCTAATGTAAGCATTCTATGCAAAGAACCGTCCTTTGACAAATTAAAGGAGATACATCACAGGTGTTGTATAACGCCATTTCAGTGGCAATATACATACCAATGAAGAATGGATGCAAGGTAAATGCACTTTTTCAAAATAAATAACTGCTATGACTTCATAATGCACACAATCACTATGCAGGTGTGTGCGCACTTCGAGGACATGTGAGGAGGTCACTGTTGGCAGAGGCTGCCAACCAAAGGTCGGAGTCACACCCAATAGGTTCATAGCACTTTGGAAGATTGCCCCACCTTCATTCTTCTCTCATTATCATTGTCCACCTTTTGCAAGCCAGACTATTTTCAACCAGCTGAAGTGTCAGTCAGCTGTGTTCCTGCCTTCTGACACAGCCCCCTGAGCTCCAATGCAACACACTGGTATGCACCAATTCAAGTGGGTAGCAGCAACAGGTGCATGGTGAAAACTGCCCTTCAAAATGCATACACTAGAAGACCGTGCCACACAATGGGCTATTCCAGTTAATAAGTGTACACCCCTACTGATGACGTTATTTATAAAGTAACCCTGTTGGACACAGATACTCCTCCCTCAAGACAGATATAATAACTGGACAGTCACATATCACACCACATGCATGCACATCCCTCAGGACTGCAGTATGTCTCAGTACATTACACCCAGGATATGATTTGTAGTTCCCGCAGGACATGTTTTATACCATTCACACACTCCCCCCCAGGACAGGATTTATAGCACACACACACACACACACACACACCCCCCCTGGACATTACTTATATCATTCCGCACCCCCACCCCCAATACATGGATTAAAACCTCCCCCAAGACATGATTTATGCCCCCCCCCCCCCCCCCCCCCCCCCCCCAGACATATTTTATAGCTACATGGATTATAACTCCCCCCAAGGCATGATTAATACCATTCACCCCCACCTTCCCCAGGACAAGATTTATATCAGCCCCCCCCCCCCCCCCCCCCTTGGACATGACTTATATCACCCCCCCCCCACCCCCACCCCAGGTCAAGATTTATAGCGCCCCCTGGACATGATGTATACCACCCCCACTCCCCAAGGATATGGATTATAATCCCCCCCACTCTTCCCCCAGGACAAGATTTATAGCACCATCACCACACACACACACACACACACACACACACACACACACACACACACACACACACACACACACACACACACACACACACACACACACACACACACCCCGGACATGACTCATACCATCCCCACCCCCCCAATACTAGGATAATAACTCCCCCCAGGTCATGATTTATATCATTACATGGATTATAATATCGAACATACCCCCCAGGACACAAATTTATGTCATCAGTAAGGGTGTACACTTATTTACTGGAATAGCCCAATGGGCAAATGCTGCCCATGTTTGTTTTGTTGGAGAAGATGGTGCTGAGTCGATTTATTCAAAGTGAAGCAACTGCAATGCATTGTTAAAGACCATTAATTCTGTTTTTTTTTTTAGAGATAAGAGCCACGATTGGTTGCTGCATTCCCCCTCCAGCGAGGAGACAAAAGCTAACACAATCCTAGCCCTGCTCATCATTAATGTGTGTATATGCATGCTACTCAGTACCACAGATATGTAAAGCTCCATTGGGCTATCTATGGCATGTAACAATACGTTCTGAAACCAATTTTAATTAGTAGCAATTCTGTTAGATTAATACATACCGATGCCGTACGTAGGCCTACATTACGAAGAAAATGGCCGATTTCATGAGGCTTTAAAACCATTTCAGAAAATTCGTTAGCACTAGCTTTTACTAAAAACAAATAGGACATTCTACTTACTTTATCACTATAGTTGATTTTTGCTCAGTTCTTGTGTCCGAGCGTCAGTACCCTTTATTGAATCCACGAGGTCACCGTTCCCCGCAAGGAGTACCTTTGCTTTCGAGCGCAAAAGCCAACGGTTCATAAGATAAGGCAATTTGATTTCTGCTATATAAAAGGGTCAATGGTGCTTGTAACTTGTGATGCAGCGTTAAACTGCTTACTACATTTCTTGTACGTTCTACACAGCACATTCCTAAGGACATCGGTTGTCAAGTTCGTTGCTATGGGGCTTCGAAACCATTTCAAAATTTCTGGGCGTAGGGCCTAATTTCCACGCATTCAATGAGAGCAGACAGCCGTGTGCTGTTTACTGCTGGACAAAAATCAGATAATTGGCTAATACGGTATGCCTTTTGATTGGTGCAAAACAACTTACTTTTAGAGCTCATTATAAATCGTACTTTTTGTGACCCACATTTCGTGCTTTGTTCAAGTCATACCTTCGAGAGATTTTGATCTTTTGAACCCCCTACCACGGCACTAAATAAAATTACTAGCGCGCACAACCTACAATATTACTCGAATAGCCGCGCATCGTTTTTATACGTCCATGTGATGGAGGCGATAACTGAGAGAGGGTACTTCGATCGTGTGTAGCAAAGACAGCGACAGTAGGATTTAGGTCAGCAAGTTACAACATCAACAAGACAGATCAAGAAGCATATTTACAACAATCAGAATCAGCCACTTTTTTTTTTTTTTACCACTCTACGCGGCGTGTGTATTTTATGAATAATACGTGCGGTTCGAATGGAGCATTATCACATAAACAAAGGTTGAATGGTCGCTTACTTGTGGCACCTAGGGATAAGAAATCAAGGCGTTCATACCAAGCACAGAGATTTCAGCCAATTTACAATCAGTTTTTAGTATTAGCATTGATGCTTACAATGATGCTGCTAATAACACTGATACACCCACACAAATTTGTTATCAATGCAACTTATGAGGCTGCATGGCACAGGTGGCTGAGATGAGGGTATAAGTGGCTGAGGCGAGGCTGGTACTGGTGGCTGAGATGACGCTGGTACAGGTGACTGAGATGTGAAGCTGGTACATGTGGCGGGGGGGGGGGGGGGGGGGGGGGGTTGCAATCCCAACTTTGGTCTGATTTTTTTTTTTAGATGTGTTAGGCGCAATCTATCAATTTGCGCAATCTGCGCAACAATTTATAATTTGCGCAAATTTCTCGTACATATCCACGTGGCGTTAACACTTCGATAATGTCTAAAGAGAAGCATCGACTGATATTCGAGAAGTTTTGCCGTGAAAGATATGTAGATAAAAGTAGAAGAACGAGCAAAACCGCTAGCGAAGAGAAAGCCAAGAGGATTCGTCAAGCTGTTAAGGGAGAGGCTTCTTTCAGACATTGGGTGAATAGAACAAAGAAGTTTGAGCTGCTAAACTGTGCAGAGTTGGAGTTGACTGATGTGTTATGTCTCCCGGTTAAAGCCAAGGTGAGTAAATCAAGAAAGATACATCTACGTGCATGCCATGCAGGCAGGGCTGCCGCGATATATCGCGATATGCGATATATCGCGATATTTTTTATACATCGCGATATGCGATATATCGCGATATTTTTTTAGTCATATCGCGATACAAACGTACATGGATATACGGAGATAGCCGGAAGAATAGACGGAGAAAGACGGAAGTATACGAATAAGTTATTCAGCAGATGCAACTAGTGTTGGGCCACGCATGCATGCACATACATTCGAATTCAGCTGCGGTGCTGCGTACATATATACTGTAAATTATCCGCCCCCATTGAAATTCAGCCGCCCGTGTAAGTATTTAAACGTGTAACCGCGAACGCTTATAATAAGTTCTCTTTTTCACCATATTATACTGAAGTGTATTATTTCCTGAAATATTGTCACGGAAGAGTTCGCGTTTATGGAGATAATATCGTTAAACACGAGTCTTTTTTTTTTTTCGATGAGGAAGATGAATGGAGCCATAAAATCATTTTGGAATCATTATGTGATCGGAAAGCCAGTGATCCTCTCTTAAATTCTTTTCCTGCATGCGATACTGTGCCATTTTATGTTTTTGTTCTTGTGTCGCCACCACAACAACGCAACTTCAACTTGCATGAAAATTGTGTGGTTATTGATAAATAATTGCTCGATAAATATACTTAAAAATATCGCGATACTATATCGCGATATTTTACTCATATCGCGATACATCGCGATATAGGCGATATCGGCTAAAGACCATATCGCGGCAGCACTGCATGCAGGTAGTGTATAAGGATAGGGGGAGGGAATGTGCTCCTTTGTCCTCCTCCTCCTCAAGATAAAATCTAACCTTGTTCAGGGGTTTGATAGATGGAAAACCAGCTGCTTTCAATGTAACAGTTGCAGTTGTTCTATCCTCTATCCTGTAAAGAGGCCCAGTGTGCATTTTCCATTTTAGGAAGGGCATTGCATGCATGGCAGGTGCTTCATAGAACTGTAGGTTATATATGTATGTGTATTGTTGGTGTTTCTTATGCATCTATGTATTATATACAATAACTGCACATGTACGACTTATAATTGCTTGAATGGTGGATGCATTCAATTAATTATTTCTTTCTACTTAACAGAATGAAAATGACAAGACTATTCTTGGTCATTATCGTGTGTGGTTGCTATGGTTGAAAAGTTCTATGACATCCTTGAACGTATACATTCATTGGAAAGTGGTCATGTTGGTTACAAAAAAACCCTGGCAGAAGTATGTTTTATGTGTATTTGTTTTAATTAGCATGTATCACACAAGTCATACAGCACTGTGCATATAAATGGACTGACAATTAATTAATTAATTTTTTAGTGTGCATCAAAACAGTTATAATATTATTCATGCCAGTATGTCAGTATTGCACTCTCAAATTTCAGGTACAGAAAACGTATGACTGCCTACCTAGAGAAGCTGTGCAGTATTTCTGTAACACATGTTCAATTTGTCCCCCAGAATAGTACTGCTCCACTTAGACCAATAGTGTCATCAGGTTTTCTAACTCGATGCCAGGTAAAGTGATTATGTTATGTCAAGCATTTTACTATTATTCATATGCCTCATCCTACATATTTAGATTGACCTCATTGATATGAGACATATACCTGATGGTTCATATCATTACATTGCTCATTACATGGATCATTGGTCAAAGTTCCATATTCTGTGGCCTTTAATGAAAAAATCAGCAGTTGATGTTGCTGTTGGTCTAGTGAAAAGAGCATTTCCTTATTTGTACCTTCCCAAGATCCTGCAATCTGACAATGGGAGGGAGTTCGTCAACGAGATTGTGAAAGAAGTTGTTCGATCATGGCCGGGGGAGGTTGTTATAATCAATGGGCGTCCTCGTCACTCGCAGTCACAAGGGTTGGTTGAAAAAGGTAATCATCTTGTAGAAATGCAGGTTCAGTCAATGAAAAATGAGAGGAAGGAGTCTGGAGATGTGCAATGGTCCAATTGGTTAGCTTGCATTCAATGTAAGTTGGACTAATTAATTAATTAATTAAATGTTCATGTCACATTCTTCTGCAGACAATCTTAATACTCAAGTATGCCACACTTTGAAAAAAAGCCCCTATATGAAGCGGTTTTTGGGCAACCTCCAAGAACAACTCCATTTGCTGAACTTCCAAAGGAAAAGAACCCTTGCATTTTGGAGGAAGATGTTGCAGATCTCATTGCCACAGGTTAGGACACCATATAATATTATGTATACCATTTCTAACGAGTGCTTCATATCAACTAAAAGTGCATAGAAGCAATTTAAACAGTCAGTGCATAATATGCAATCGAGCTACTTGTGATCAATTGTATACTGGTACATGAACATGGCTTTCCTGAATAACTATATGTTCATCCACTACAGGTGACGATGAAAACATTGCTTCTCCTCACTCATCTCCTCAAATGTTACCACCATCAAGAAGTCCCTTATCAAGCCCAGACCAGTTTCAAGTCTGCAATTTTCATCTTCACCTTCAGCTCTGCTGCCATCACCTCTATGTCATCAGTTACCTGCTCAGTCACCTATTTCGGATATACAAGTATCTGAAACCATGTAAGGTTTGACTTATGTAAAAAAAATGATGTTCCATTTTATCACATCATTTTAGGGATGCCAAATGTTTTACAGTTCCTGTAATCAAGTCTTTGCCTCAATCAACTCCACCTTCCAAGATTTCATTGTCTTCTGCATCTTCTGATGAAGTTTTATCACTTCCAAGTCAATCTTCAGTCTCATTCTCCAGTTATAAGGTTTGTCAAGCAATCAACATAATATGTTGCATAGTATATTGATATAAGTGAACCAAGAGTGACATCGCCAACGACTACACTAATAACCAGCACCCGTCATGAGAAGTAGCCGACAATGAGCATCGAAAAAATGCAGAACAAATGAAGATACAGTATGCCAAGCGCAAACATCATCAAATTAAAACGTATTGTGCAGGGGATAGTGTCACAGTAAGGATACCCAGAAATGAACGCTGATATGCCACGCCTGCTGTCTATATTTTGGAAGCTAAGAATGATCATTACCACCTTCAGTGAGTTTTTTTTTGTCTGTGTTTGTCTATTCTTAAACTTTCTATCTACAACTACATGTACATCTGACTTCTGTATGAATAGGTGTGAAAATGGAATAATATCAACTTGTTATCACCGGATCTGTCACTTTCAAGTATAGTGCAGACAGTTCTAAGCTACCTACTTAAGCCTTAGGGAAGCTGCTAGAACCAAAAAGGACCAGTTGAAATGCAATTGTACAAAAGGATGCAAGAACAGGCATCGTCCTTGTAAAGGATCTGGAGGTTATTGTACAAGTCACTGCCACCCAAAGCGTGCGTGTACAAATAAGAAGTGCCATGAAACAGCTGATGGGGATGAGGAGTGTAGAGTAACTGGGGGCTGATAATTGTGATGATATAAATGAATTGAAGGTAAAGAAGAACAGAAAGTGTGTCAAAACTGCCAAGCACAAGGCCGAAGCTACAATGATCAAATCAGTTCAAAAGTGGAGATTGGCTTGATGATACGCACATGGATGCATCATCATCACTCTTATCCTCCCAATTTCCTTCCTTGTGTGGTTTGTATAGCACATTGCTAGGGCAGAACTTATCATTTCCTGTTACAAGAGATTCCTTCGTTCAAATACTTAATGCAGGAGGGAACCATTGGATTACAATTCAGCACACCCAATCGTTTTCTGTTAATGTCTTTGACAGCAAATTCTCTACAATGCCTATGGATGTAAAGATGAATTTGTTGTGCTGTAGCAGCTCACGGATCACAGTTCATAAAACTCAAAGTCAAATTGGATCATCAGACTGTGGAGTATTTGCAATAGCATTTGCTACTGATTTGGCATTTGGATTGAACCCAGCAAGTCATCACTATGAGCAGGATATGTTATGACCACATTTCATACAATGTTTGAAAAGTGAACAAATGACACCTTTCCCTTCAAATAACATCCAACCAGGAAAGCCTAAGACAGAGTATTTGTATGTATATTGTCACTGCCGCATGCCAGATGATGGTGAGGAACGGATGGCTCAGTGCACTGGTTGCAAGGAATGGTACCACGAGTCATGTGAAAACATTCCCCAAGCAGTATTTAAAGATGATAGTAATGACTGGAAATGTAAAGTGTGCATTTGTAGAGAGAAACAGTCTGCTTAGTTGATAACCACCCTTAATACACAATAGTCAGATTGTCCTCTTACAATTGTCATGGTTGCGATTCAGTCTATGAATGGACTGTACTTGATACAAGTGAATGTGTGCATGTATTGCACTGTGTATAATATCTGGGCAGAATGCCGTGGCATACTTTTTATTAGGACCTCAAACCTACACCTAAGAGCATGCCACAGCCTCCCCCCCCCCCCCCCCCCCCCCCCCCCATCCATGATATTATATTGCTTCTAGGCTGCAGAAGTTTACAAATTGCGCAACGTAATTTGTGTGCGCAATTTATAAATGGACCGTGCATAGTACGATTCACAGTTTGCGCAACAATTTATAAATTGTTGCGCCATACGTGGATTTCACATAATGCGCAGCGCAATTTATAAATTGCGCAAATTCACAATTTGCGCCTGACAACACTAATTCGGTTAAACATTGACCACATGTTGTCGTGAATAATTAACAAGAAATATAAAAAATCAATAAGAAAGCCGAGTGTTACCGATAATATTCGGTTAGAAGTTACCTCTTACTGAACGGGAAGTGTCTTACCGGTTGCTTAACGGTATATATATCGGATAACCGGTAAGCGGTAAGGACAAAGCTTATCGATAGTTGACCCTACCCCATAAGTCTATAAGTAACATTCCTTCAGGTCTTCTCATAAGCAGGAAATCTTTCAATGGTAGGGTCTAAATCAAATCACAGTCCTCCCAGCTGCTAACAAGGTCTTCCCAAGCATACCAAAGTAACACCATACCTTTAATCTTAATCCAAGTCTTAAAACATGCAGCCATGGCACTGAACAGAAATACTACAACAACAATACCAGATTTTATAACTCATTGAAACACTTAGAAGGCCAAATAAACTGTGATGCATGTACATTGTTAGTATTCTGAAATGCAGTTATTTTGTTTTACGCACTCCTGGGCCTGCATGTCCAGTACTGTTCCTTCGGGGCATGTGCACTTGTAGGGAATGCAAGGAAGGGAACATGGAATGGGATTGGGTTCAGCACACGTAGGCTGTCTACAAGCCAATGCACAGCTCTGTACGACCTGGCCCTCGTACGGACATTCTGAAAGCAACAAGAGAGGTCAAAATGAGGTGGACAGACAGCGGAGAGAGTACGTACGGCTTCGTACACGTACTTATGCACACTGGACAGCATTGCCCTGGTGGTGGTGGGCGAAAGTTGTGACAGGATGGGCAGTTATCCATGCTGCAAGGTTGCACTGGTTTGAATTGGGTTGTCATGGGCAAGGGTGCCGGTGGAGGGCGCTGGGTTGCCTTTGGTGGCGGGCGGTGGTGTGGTTTAGGCAAATGAATTTTAGGCCAATGAATTTTAGGCCATACTGTATAAATCGAGTGCAATACGAAACGCTTAGTATTAAATCGCCTATATGTAAGTACTAGTATTACATACCTATACGTAGACGTCGTCCGTAGGCAGTATTTTCACATAATAGAAGCAGTAGAAACAGAAGTGACGTAGCTATATGATTTATTTTCATCCTTGTCAATCCTTATTTCCAACTAGTTTCTCAGCCATAGCAACAAGCGTCCTGTACACGCAAGGAAAATCGTTACTTAACTTATATAATGATAAATTGCTGGTTATTCAGTTAATTGCTTCGCCGCGCGCCATAGCAACAAGCGTCCTGTGCATGTTGGTCTCGGCCCCAGACCCTAAAATGGTACAATACCCGCGTTACTTATTATTTTTGATAACCTATTTAGGCAAACTGCCTGCCACCATCTAGCTGTGTGGTAAGCTGCTGGTTGTTTATAACATTTGCAACTGGAGTTGGGGGAAAATCATAAAAACAGTTTGGTATTAAATTAAAAATACATGTTATAGTCTGGGTTAGCCTCGTCCCCAGGCCCTGTTTTTTATAAGTTGCGGGGGCGAAAAACAGGCGAGGCTAAGTCTGGGTATAGGAGCAAAACTGATAACATAACAAGCATTGTATGTCAACATTTTCTATTTCAACACATGTATTTCCTAACACCAAAGCAGCTCCCATCCAAGCCTCTTTTGCTACATCTAATTGCATGTGAATATTAAGCTCTCCATGCATACCCAAACACATGAGTCATGCCTGCAAACACACGAGTCATGCATGCAAACACACATAAACCTACATGTACACATACACATGCACACATGTGCACCTGCTCACAAATATGTACATATATATACACACAACACATATACATTCATACACCGTCAGCACATGCACACAATACGCACATGTACATGCACATGTACACATGACATGCACATGTGTACACACATGCACACACACATACACCACACATAAGCACATACACACACATACACACACTATGTATATTTTCGTACTCTTGACCATCTATTTTTAGGCATTTCTTTACTTGATAACAAACAGCCAAATTATGTCTCTTCTGCTCTATGCATACAGTAAAATTAAAGCTAAAAATAATAATTATATTTTTAAAACTCACATTTCTGCCTGGCCTGAGTTAAAATTGAAAAATTGCCAGAATGATTCCAAAACATTCTAAAGTCAAAGCATTCAGATAGGGCCTAAGAGAATCTGTCTTAGTTCGATCTATCCCAAATGGGTTGGACCTGCATATCATTTTCAAGTTAGTATTAATTCTAATTATATCTAATAATCTGGGAATCCCGGTTGTCCATGGCCAAAGTTGCCCTCACTGTCCATCCTTAACTTTGCATTGGATGACTTTGGCCATCACGCCCTCAGTTGTAAGCATGGAGGGGATGTGGTATCGCGCCATAATAAGCTCCAGGACATTTTTTCAGACTTCTGCCAATGTGCTTGCCTGGGTCCACGTCTAGAGATGGGATGCGGGGCTGGGTTTACCAATACCCAGTCCCGCCCAGCAGATGTTCTTGTCCCTAACTGGGACCTTGGCAAACCTGCTGCCTTTGACTTGTCCGTCACATCCACGCTACATTCAAGTGTTTTGCTAGATGCAAGCATGACGGCAGGTTCGGCAGCCCTTGTAGCTGAGAACAGAAGGCACAACAGCAATGACATGAAGTGTGAGGAACTGGGTTGGGTCTGCATCCCACTTGTGGTTGAGACCTATGGGTATTGGGGTGCTGCAGCAGTGGCCGCTTTTTCTAAGCTTGCTGGTCGTCTTTCCACCAGGCTAAACCAACCCAAGTCCAGGACCATCTTTGGAATATACAGCCACCTAGGCCTAGCCTTAGTGAGGGCCAACTGCAGAGCCATCCTGTCCAGAGTAACTTGACTGTAAGGCCTGAAGTGCCTTTCTTTTAGGTTTCAGAGATTTTATGCAATGAAATAAACTTCTCATATCACTGTATTCTGCTCCAGATATAATGTGTGTATGCATACTTGCAATGTTTGTGACTTTGCTAAATATTCGTCGTGTCGTTAGCCCTGACCCTGAATAAGTGAATATCCAAAGACTTGATCTTGACTGATGCACATACAATTATTAACTGCTTTTATATGTACAAGTAAAACCATTATTAAAAACAAATTAAAATAAATAATGTTTATGCATGTAATTATACTTACGGGAAGAAATTACTGTGTCATTTATTGCTGAAAGTTAAATAACTACAATAATGGCCAGTGCAGTACTGTTAATGACACAGTATAAAGCAACCATAACAAAACAAAATCAAGGACTAAGCAGTAAAATCCTGGTCGTTTTAGCCCTCAAGGAATTAACCTTTTTGACAAAAATGGGAATTACCTTGTTCCCTCCCGCAGAGCATTGTCCCTCACTCTCTCGGGCCGAAAATAAGTGCAACTGGGCCAATGAAACAATCAAAAGACCACAGGGGCACTACGATGATGGTCAAGGTAGTCACATGAATCTCATTATCTGGTTCTCCTACGGCAGCTACGCCCCCTGCATCAGTAATCAATCGTACGTATGTGTACCAGAGATAACATATTATATCTGATTCAGCCCTGAGTTGCTTATGAAGGATACTAGAAGTAGCCAGTTAACTCGCACCTCAACGGCCATATGTTACGTACTGTAAGGGCTTACGTGGTATTGCTTCCGGTTATTATGTAATAGTGTGTTTGCTGACGTATTCATATAGGTCTACGGGATTTTGCACGTTTTACAGTACGCTTGCAGCTTATGCTATGGAACTCAAAGACTTGCTCCTTCGGGCGAAGGCACTCCCGAGCGACAAACAAAGACGCGTGAGTGCGATTCTCGGAGCACTGGTAGCGGATGCAGCAGGTAACGTTACCCGCCCCGTGTGCGACCTGTGTGTCGTGTAAAATAAGGGTTCGTAAAATCCCCCAGCCCAGCCTATCCACTGGGTATACGATGACAACGCGCTAAAGGAGGCGGTCAAAGGCCACGCCCAACCGGAGTTTCTCCCGAAGTCGGTCAACCCGTTCTACCGCCAAGCGACAGGAAGCCAGACCTTTTATGGCGAGCACCTCCTGGTACTGCTAAGGTCACTGGTTGAGTGCAAAGGTTAGTCGACAACTGTGGACGTGTTGTCCACGTCCTCGTGCAACAGCTGGACAAGAATTATTAACTAGTTAATAATCCTTGCATGCACTAGCACTTACATGTACACACACAGGCTGACACAGTCACACACACATAAGGATCTGGCTGCTGAATGCATCCGTGTGATACGTGTGTGATGGGGGGGGGGGGGGGTGCTGACAGCCTTAATGTTGACAATCATAACCATAGCAGGGGTGCGTTCCCTCAACTTCCCTGTACAAGACAAGTATTGGTAATAATCTCTAGTCTCACTAGCCAGACATACATTGCACTTCAGCTGGGGGTGATGCACATTTGGAAGTACTTCCAAACATACATCCCTTGTTCCTAGCCCAGTTGAAGCTCAATGTACATCTGGCTAGCAAGACTACCCAATCCCCATCATCAATTCTTGCTCTCAAAACGATTTGTCCACAAGTTGTGCAGCGGTAGAACTTAGAGGCTAGTGGTGGTGGAAAGTGTGGTGCTTATAAAAGCATATTAATACCAGCTAATAGCATGCAATTTTTCTATGAGCTATTTGAAAGTGTTAAAAGCAACGAAATAAGACATTAAAAAATGATCCTATATTTAGCACTTCTGTATTGGATGATTTCATTAAAAAGTTGTTTCCTTGCTTGCTGTACCTTCAAATCTCACCTTTCAGATATAAGGAATGTTTAGTTTCATTATAGTTTATGATATCGTTGAGGTTCTAAGTCCTACCTCATATATCAGTTTAATAATGCCCAATGTGATCATGTACCACTGTATGTGGAATCCTGAGCGTATTGATATGGTTGGCACTAGTTGAATTGAAACGGTTTTTATCTCAAGTTAAAATATAACAAGGACAAGAGAACAGGGGTGGGGGTAGGGGGGGGGGGGGGGAGCATGAGCTTTTTTGCTCTCTACAACTGAATGCATGGTTTTGACTTATGAGCTGAATGATCGAATTGTTGGTAGTCGTGTTAGAAGTGTGTTGGGTTTTTTTTTTAATGACATTCGTAGTATAAATCAATACTATGTGATAAAACATGTCCACATGATGTCCTCCTTTAGAGCACAACTTCTCGTACTCGGTGTCAGACGTTGTAGGTACATGTATTCCTAATTCTTGTGTATGTGCTACAAAACAACTTTTTAATCATCCATTCAAAAATAAACAAACAAATGGGTCCAAGCTCTATGCACAATGGCTTGAAAGCCAGCATACCTTTGAGTTTATATATCTCCTCCCTTTGCTAAATGTATAATTTTTAAAACATGGTATGATTTCTGGCGACTATTGCCAGAGTTACATGTATATAACTAATCTCAGGTTAGTGACATGCCCCTGTACCACTCGCCCACCTTCAGGTCTGAACGTAGCACACTTTAATGAGGCCTCCTACAAGGCCTTTGGACCAGGATCACCCTACGACCATCCCGAGCAGTACACAAAGGTGTACCCCATGCAGGGCAAATATCTCGATGGTACCATGAAGCGATTTGTCAAGTTGTACAGCAGTGGAACGAGCATACAAGATGATGCAAGCCCTGACGCTTACAGTATGGGCATCGTCCCTCCACTGGCAGCGATGTACGCATCACACCCAGACCTGCTGCAGCGCACTAAGGATGCAGTGACTCTTCTCCAGGTCAGTATGGAGACGGTCGTAATGGTAGCTGTTAACAAATGCAACACCTACATATATGCATGCATGCACACATGCACATATGCACACACACATATATGCACACACAACACACACATGCGCACATGTATGCACACATACTACATAATCACATAACATACACACACACCCACACTACACACATTTATGTGCACAGACAAATCCCATATCATTGGCAGTGGCATTATCTGAGAGCCGCTTGATTGAGCAGTACATTCAGGGAGCCAGCCATCCCATCGAGAATGTCTTGAGGGAGCTGTTGTCCCCCACCAGGCAGCACCCCAGCCCGGCTGACCATGAAGTCATCGGGTATATTGAAGCCGCTCTTCAGAGCAAAGCCCTCTCTGTTTTCGATGCAACGCAGAAGTTTGGGAAGGCCTGTTGTAAGATCATACTCAAGATAGAGTGTAATTATAATTTTCCATTTACAATGGCCTTTTTTTCTGCGTTTTAGTGCTATTGCATGGAGGAGAAAAAAAGTCCATTATAGATCTTAATATTAATTTTACACCCTTTCCATATAAAACTGCGATTTTAAAATTTTAAAATTATGAAAGGTTTGGGAGCACATAGTTGCAGTAATTAAATATCAAATGAGGCTCTTGAATGCAGGTAACTTAACCGTTAAACTCCATACTAGGACCAACTTTGAAGGTTTTGAAGCATAGGCATCATATTTTTACTGATTGATGATTGCAGCGTGTTGTCAATATTTTTACATACATAAATGTTTGTCGGATGAGTTTTTATGTAAGGCAAACTTCATTGCTACGGAATCCAAATACTTTTTATCATTCGCATGCCCATCTGTACTTATCATGCAGGAGTAATGCCTTTGGTGATGAATCAAATTGTCTACACACAAGTGTACATTCAGATTAATATTTGTGTTTTACATATTTATTTAGCGCTCTTTTGTGGGTTTGCATGCATTCGCCACTTTATAGGGATTTTTCACTTGTAAATACTCCAAATGGACTGATAGAACATGCCAACATCACCAGGATTCCTTTTGAAATATTTCCTTCACTGGATATAGTGCATTTCCTATTTTATCATTAATTTGGTAGTTACAAAAGAGTTTTAAAAGGTGTTGGATCCCGCTGTTTGTGCGGTTACAGTTGTAAGAAATCTTAGTTCATTCACTGCTGAGTAAATCAAAAGTTAATAAGTTTATTCACAAGCTTAGATAAAAGCACCTAGATCTAGGGCATACAAGGTCTATTATGCTAACTGCCCTGTACTGATCACCTCCCTTATTGTTCCATACATGACCTCTCTCAACAGATCATCCTGGAGCCTTTCAATCTGCCCTGAGGGCACTCCTCGATGATCAAGGATATGTCCCAGCTGCCAGAGAAGTGATGATAGCAGGAGGAAATAACTGTATCCGCCTGTTGGTGGTGGGTGCATGCCTGGGGGCCAAGTATGGTCTGGATGAAATCCCCCTCACCTGGCTGGAGAAAACCGATGCCGCAAAGGAGGCACTGGAACTGTCTCTTGCGCTTGTTGAGCTGTAGAGTAGCCAAAGGGACAAAGTTTGCTGCTCATCAGTAGCTGGACTACACTTGTTGTGTACTATTTACAGTGATTCCAAATATATCAGTTGCCAAGATGAGTTGTCTGGACAATCATTGTCATGAAATCATTTCATGAAGACAGGTGATCAAACTATGCAGGATGGGCATGTTTTAAACAAAGTTGGTGTTTAGGCAAAAGGGCTGGTGGCTGATTTGTTATTGTGTGCAGTGATAAACATTGAAAGGGAGTACTCGTATTTGTATTTTGAAACAGAAACTATTAATCAGTTTCAGACTGCAAAATTACCTGGCAATGAAGATAAAACAGGCCGCTGCGTTATGTGACAAATTGATACTAATTTAACCTGAATACTGATATTTACAATTTATCAGATACATCAAAAGGAAGAGTTTATTCAAATAAATTTATTGATTCGGGGTATTTTTTAGCAATGCCAGCACAGCAAGAGCACATCAAATCAATATTTCACTGCACAGTTGATTTTAAAATCCATTATGGAGTCATTGCTGGTTTATAAGGAGTATTATATTATTATTGCAAGTTGGTCTAGACTAGTCATTTCTTAAAATTGACTGAGCCATTTTTTTTTATCCAACCACTACATGTATAAACCATTTATACGTCTGGGTACGAGACTTTTGCACCCCTCCACTTTACGCCCCTCCCAGCTCTAGTTTATCGCCACTTGTACTTTGCGGTCGTCAGTCCCGGCCTTTCTTTGTCTTATTTTATTAAATGGTTGTATAACTCTTCAGCATGTACGTACGTACGTACGTGCACAAGCATGCTTAATTAATACTACACATGCTTCAGAAGAATATTGCTTACGTAACAGCGTGTAATTAACTGGACTGATCAGCATGTATGACTATCATTTCATGGTTTAAAACTGGACATAGCCATCTATATTCAGTATAGCCAGTCGCATGGAACTCAAAGACTTGCTACTTCGGGCGAAGGCACTCCCGAGCGACAAACAAAGACGCGTGAGTGCGATTCTCGGAGCACTGGTAGCGGATGCAGCAGGTAACGTTACCCGCCCCGTGCGCGACCTGTGTGTTTCGTGTAAAATAAGGGTTCGTAAAATCTCCCAGCCCAGCCTATCCACTGGGTATACGATGACAACGCGCTAAAGGAGGCGGTGAAAGGCCACGCCCAACCGGAGTTTCTCCCGCAGTCGGTCAACCCGTACAGTGGAAACCATCACACTTGCTCCTATAATTTTTTTGTACTGTTATTTTGTTCACTTGAATATATTTCAATAACAATGAGATCAAATGAAAATCTGACAAGGCAGGTATAGTGTACAACTATTTTTCAATATATACTGAAAGTTAAAAAGCATCACGTGACTATTTACTTTTGTTATTAACACTTGTTGTGACCCCAGTACAAAAAAAATTGTGAGCATAATTCCTTCTCCTGTAGGCAATAGATCTTGACCATATTCGCAATATATCTAAAGAACAAGCATTAGCAACCTTTGGCCGAGTCGGTTTTTAAGTCCGGTAAATAGTTACGGTATTATCGAGCTAGATATGCGTTTTTAGCTCGTAAAAGCTTAGCGATGCTATTTCGTAGTACGCTCTCACTGGACTGCTATATTTCGCTTCCGAGTCGTCACATGTTAGATCTATCGCGAAATCGTACTTGGGAGGCAATAGACCCTTCTTTGCCGTTAAAAAAGTGCCATCAGAGCTGAGTACCTGAAAACCTCCGCCATATCGCGATGAATTACATTTGAAACGTCATCATTGCATCATTTTGTATCGTGAATATATTTATAATGTGACGTATCGGCAGAGATAATATAGCATCAAATTGGGCAGGTTACAAGAAACGTCAAAAAGCAAGAGGCAACTCTAAAGCTGGAAGGGAAGCGTACCCAATTAGCTATTTGGAAGCTGCCATCTAGGATTCGAAGCTTTGGGTGATAGAACGCTAGCCTTGGCGAATGTCTTGATGGTCCATAAAGCTTCCCAATTTGATGCTACTGATTTACTAAACGTTCGCCGTGAGTGGCTGCAAGATGCAGCATCGCTAGGTTAAGAACCATTTTCACAATCCCTTGCATCCATTCGTATTATCGTCACATTATAAATATATTCACGATACAAAATGACGAAATGATGACGTTTCAAATGTAATTCATCGCGATATGGCGGAGGTTTTCAGGTACTCAGCTCTGATGGCACTTTTTTAACGGCAAAGAAGGGTCTATTGCCTCCCAAGTACGATTTCGCGATAGATCTAACATGTGACGACTCGGAAGCGAAATATAGCAGTCCAGTGAGAGCGTACTACGAAATAGCATCGCTAAGCTTTTACGAGCTAAAAACGCATACCTAGCTCGATAATACCGTAACTATTTACCGGACTTAAAAACCGACTCGGCCAAAGGTTGCTAATGCTTGTTCTTTAGATGCATTGCGAATATGGTCAAGATCTATTGCCTACAGGAGGAGGAATTATGTTCACAATTTTTTTTGTACTGGGGTCACAACAAGTGTTAATAACAAAAGTAAATAGTCACGTGATGCTTTTTAACTTTCAGTATATATTGAAAAATAGTTGTACACTATACCTGCGTTGTCAGATTTCCATTTGATCTCATTGTTATTGAAATATATTCAAGTGAACAAAATAACAGTACAAAAAAATTATAGGAGCAAGTGTGATGGTTTCCACTGTACTACCGCCAAGCGACAGGAAGCCATACCTTTTATGGCGAGCACCTCATGGTACTGCTAAGGTCACTGGTTGAGTGTAAAGGTTAGTCGGCACTGCAGACATAAGAACGTTAATAGAAAACTTGTAAGAAAGATTTAAGGTATCTAAGATCCACTATTGTATTAGTCTCGTATATAGGTGCGCCGACTCCCCCACCGAGACTGGTTTATTATGAGAGTCCGTATAGTTCTTTGCTTCAGGCGACATGTGCAATCAACGCAAAGTACTAAATGTTTACAGGATATCACGTAGTTCTAAATTAAAAGTAACAAATTGGTAGCGAGCTTAGCAAGCTTTGTATTTGAATAGGCACTTCGTGTAAAACTACAAACGAGAGGAATAGCCACTCCACAGTTCTATGAATCTAGCTAAAACCAACTTACCGCTTCTCTGGCCCAGACCATAAAACGTCACAGCTGACGATGAATTACATCACCGCTAGTCCGCTACTATATGTCATGTACATGTAGAGTGTCTTGGGTTGAACACTCAAGCTGAGATATGTAATACATGTAAGTGCATCCTGATTGTCATGTGGTTATGAATATTGATATGACTTGTACTGTACAGCAGGGCTAGGTATATTGATGAAGAGCAATGTTTCATAAGTTGAAACTTTTTACTTGGAAATAACGTATTTTTCTGCCTTCCTTTGGGCAGTGCGAAATTGCTGTGCTTTCGAATCCTTCCTATTGTGAGTGGCATTCTGCATAATCCTGCAGAATCAGTGGCGGAGCTAGGGGGTGGCTGGAGGGGGCTTGGCCCCCTCTGCGATTTCAGCTTGTACAGAGACGTCAGCGCTTGGCCCCCCCCCTCCCCCTACTAATGTGTGCACATGTACATGTGTTTAGCAGCCTGTGTGCCTCTAGTAGCTTTGTAGAATGTGTCACTCATCTCTTGATCGATTCTGTCTTGATTCTTGAAGTTAAATACACAGCGAAACTATTAATTACACAGGGGGCTATGGTCCAAACTGTTTTTGGATAAATTAGCGTCATTGTGACGTTAACATATACATGTATACTAACGTCAGTAACGTTTTGTTTGATTCACCCATGATAATAGCCTGGAACATAACTCAATGTGAGAGTCATTCGAGATCGTTATTTTTCCAAAAAGTGTAGTTGCTTGTGGAGCCTACCAGAAGCTAGGGGGTGGATTTCAGCTTTACAGTGACGTCAGCGCTCTGCCCCTTCCCCAATAATACTAACACAATGTGTAAATGTGTGCACATGCCTGTGTGCCTCCTCTAGTACCTTTGTCGAATGTGTCATTCATCTCCTGAAGTTAAATACATAGCGAATACTATTAACTAGTTCACTTAGCTAGGAACACTCCACCTCTCCTAGTCAATGAGGCCTTTGCCTTGTTTGATGATGGTGTGCAGCAATGCTTTTCGGAATGCACTGCAGTGGATGCTTCCGCTGCCACCTGGCAACAGGCTCAACTGAGCTTGAAAAGAGGGGGTTTAGGGCTTCGGAGCTTAAGTTTCCACTCTCCTGCAGCTTACATTGCATCATTTTTGTCCTCAGGCCTTTCTCCATCATCAGGTAGGTATTTATCCTCGTCATTGCACCTTTACAACAGTTTAGTAGACCCCCAAGATTCTCTCACCCCTGAGGCTATAGGTGATTCTCCTCTTTCACAGAAGGTTCTGTCTTCCAAGATAGAAGAACAACAGTTCAATAATCTTTTTCACAATGCATCTGTGACTGACAGGGCTCGTCTTTTGTCCATTTCCTCACCTCATGCCTCTGCTTGGCTGTCAGTCACTCCCTCCCCACAACTCAACCTCCACTTGGAGCCTGCTGAGTTTCAAGTAGCACTTAAGTGGTGGTTGGGTATTCCAGTGGTTCAAGGCCAAAGTTGCCCTCACTGTCCTTCCTGTGTGTTGGATGACTTTGGCCATCACTCCCTCACTTGCAAACATGGAGGGGATGTGGTTTCGCGACACAATAAGCTCAGGGATGTGTTTTATGACTTCTGCCAACGTGCTTGCTTGGGTCCACGTCTGGAAATGGGTTGTGGGGCGGGATCTGATTCTCAATCCCGCCCAGCAGATGTTCTTGTTCCTAACTGGGACCTTGGCAAGCCGGCTGCCTTTGTCTTGTCCGTCACGTCTACGCTACAATCAAGTGTTCTGCTAGAAGCGAGCGTGACGGCTGGTTCGGCAGCCCTGTTGGCTGAGAACAGAAAACACAACAGCAGCGACAAAAAGTGTGATGAATTGGGGTGGGCTTGTATCCCACTTGTTGTTGAGACCTACGGGTGTTGGGGGGCTGAAGCAGTGGCAGCATTATCAAAGCTTGCAGGTCGTCTCTCCAGGAATAATGAACTAAAGTCCAAGACCATTTTTAGCCTGTACAGCCGCCTAGGGTTGACATTAGTAAGGGCGAACTGTAGAGCTATCCTATCTAGGTTAACATGACTGTTAAAGGACTTACTTTAGTGTATATAATAATAAATGTGCATTTATTCCTTTCATGTATTCTCTCATTATTTGTATCCTACAGTCATACTATTATTCATAATTAGTCGTTCCATTAAATCAATTAATTATTTAATTTCGATCTGACATCCATGCAGGGTGCACGTACTGTATGTTACTCAGTAAGTTTGGATTTTCTTTACGGTGAAGATGCGGCATGTAACAAGGGTGATAATATCAGTGATGTTGGGCTGAACTACGTATAAAGAATAAAGAATAATATTACGGAGTCCTATCATTATTACAATTAGCACGGCACGATCGATATAAAATGAACTGGGACGAAGTATTTGGTTTGCGAGTAAGCCTGGAAGCAGGTAATTCTTGTCGTATTGTATGGTACTACGCAATTATGCTACGTTTTGGGACACAAAAAATGTGAAAGTTGCAAAGTGGCTCGGGCTCCACCCCCGACCGCAATGAGAGAGCTTACAGTGCTTCCCCTAACCCCCTTATTGAGGGGAGGCGTGTCCCTCCCGTCCCCTTAATCTAAGTTGGGCTCCCCCTACAAAAAAATCCTGGCTCCGCCAGTGTGCAGAATGCTTCCGTAGGGTCAGGAAGTTAAATCAAAACTGCAATTTTAAAAAACATATTCTATTGTAATACTACTGCTCTTGCTAAACAATATCTACATGTAGAATACCAAGGGAAATAATTCGTGTAAAGTACCTATAATTTGGCATGTTTAAGAAACAAGACAGATAAACTTAGGTCTGCTGTATGATTTCGTTTTTCTTTTTTAAAAATCAACTAATGCTTGTATTTAAATGATTGTGTCAAACAAAATTGCAAGGTTTTTGAAGTCATGAATATGCATGAGGTGAGTCCCACATGTACACACAAACGCACACACACACACATATACACACAAGCACACAGACACATACACTGTATTCTGGCTATATTGAATGCACCAGATCCTAGTCATCTGAGGAAAAGGAAATGGGTGGGGGGAGGGTGGGGTCAGAATGTCAGTTTCCCACCCTGTTGCTTACATTAGTCGACTCAATGGTTGACTCAAATCAGACACCAAGCTGCATGCAAATCCTAGAACATTTTCTTGTGAGGATCCTTTTCTTGGTGTACCTGTACACACAGTATGGTCATAATTACGTATGCAAGTCACTTAGGTTGGGGGGGGGAGGTCATTGAGCTTTCGTGACTTGAGAGATAAAATGAAACAAGTGTCTCCAGGTACTGTGACTGCTCGACACCAAACCATCACACCTATAGTTTCGTGTTGTATACAATTATTACAGGGTAATTTAAATGGTTTGCCAAGCTCAGGTTAGTGACGTGTCCCTGTACCACTCGCCCACCTTCAGGTCTGAATGTAGCACACTTCAATGAGGCCTCCTACAAGGCCTTTGGACCAGGATCGTCCTACGACCATCCCGAGCAGTACAAAAAGGTGTACCCCATGCAGGGCAAATATCTTGACAGTACCATGAAGCGATTTGTCAAGTTTTACAACAGTGGAACAACTGTAAAAGATGCTGAAACAAAGGACATGGGCTCTTACAGTATGGGCATCATCCCTCCACTGGTGGCAATGTACACATCACAGCCAGACCTGCTGAAGCATGTAGAGAGTGCAGTGTCTCTTTTTCAGGTCAGGGGAAGAGGAAGTCAAAAAAATTTAAATTAACAGTATTGTCCCTTACATGTGTGCAATATATCACACATGCACACTCACTTACATACATACATACATGTGTACCTGCACCACACACACATATGCCACATAACACATGATGTGCACCCACCTACACACACTCCATATGCACACGTCCATACACATACTACACTACACTTACGTGTGCAGACCAATCCCATATCATTGGCAGTGATGTTAGCTGACTGCCGCTTGATTGAGCAGTACATTCAGGGAGCCAGCCATCCCATCGAGAATGTCTTGAGGGAGCTGTTGTCCCCCACCAGGCAGCACCCCAGCCCGGCTGACCATGAAGTCATCGGGTATATTGAAGCCGCTCTTCAGAGCAAAGCTCTCTCTGTTTTCGATGCAACGTGGAAGTTTGGGAAAGCCTGTTGTAAGAGCATACTCAAATTTAATGTGTATGGCATTTGCACTGGCTTGTTTCTAAGTGATCCTTTGTACCTGTGATAACATCTAGCTGTGCAGCGAAATGTATTTTTCATTATGGATAAGTAATGTACTGATAAGTTATTATAAAAGCAAATACCAGTATACACGTACACCTGCTGGAATGCTACCCTGAACTGAGCTGCAAATGTATAGTAGTTGCAAGGCACTTGTATGAGAAAATTGTAATATATATAATTATTTTGAAAGGGTTGAAAATTTAATTAGCAGAGCTGCAGTAAGATCAAAATGAGGCTCTCTAGTTTACAGGTAACTTCATGTATTTACAACATCTATTATGCTCACCTTGCCGTAATTGTTCCATAAATGACCTCTCTCATCAGACCTACCTGGAGCCTTTCAATCTGCCCTGAGGACACTCCTCGATGATCAAGGATATGTCCCAGCTGCCAGAGAAGTGATGACAGCAGGAGGAAACAACTGTGTCCGCCTGATGGTGGTGGGTGCATGCCTGGGGGCCAAGTATGGTCTGGATGAAATCCCCCTCACCTGGCTGGAGAAAACTGATGCCGCAAAGGAGGCACTGGAACTGTCTCTTGCGCTTGTTGAGCTGTAGAGTAGCCAAAGGGACAAAGTTTGCTGCTCATCAGTAGCTGGACTATGCTTTTTGTGTACTGTTTTGTGAATAGCCAGTGGTCTATGTATTAAAGTGATTGTAGTCTATTGCCAACAGGACAGACATCCTCCTTCTTTTTAATATAAAATGCAAAAGCAGAAAATGCAAAATGTGGGTAAGGACGAAATACCATCTAATAGTGGCTATGTTGGATAGGCATATTTCTAGTTGCAGGTTGCATTTATGTTGGCAATGAAATTGTTGTATAAGTACTTCTTTAATCACCTGGCTATGTGATGTGTGCTTCAATTTGACGGTCCACTAACATTCTAAAGCCAATATTGTTTTGGAGGTTATGCCACAACCATAGTGTACAAAAACATGATTACAAACTTTCGTTTTGGTTGTGATATCAAGGCTTAGAATTATAGGCCTATCAGCATCTTGCTTTTATAAACACAGCCTGTTCTGCTACAGTCCATCCTGATCACCATCTTGACTTGGACAGTACATGGAAACTATGAAATTTGACAATGACATGAATAAGTTTATTGAATGATGCTATTGCATCCTTTTTTAATAAGCAGTTAATAAACTCCTATAGATTAAAAAAAGTTGGCAGATATTGACATTTTGATCCCCTGTGGTTGGTACAATCATGTGACCTAGTTCTTTTTATAAAGAAGGGTATACTTCAAGTAATAATTAATACAACACTAATACACAGGACAAGGATGAAGAGTGTTTCTCAGATAGAGGCTGCATTGCTCCTCTGTATTGCCACTGATGCAGCAGAAGCTTTTGGTATCACCAGTTGTGGCAGTGAGCCAGTGATATGGCTTGTGAGAAAGACCGTGAAAACAGGACAAGATCATGGTTTATTATTAACCTATGCATAATCAGACCGTTTGTTGCTGTAGTGGAAGCATTATGGTGCATTACTAGTGCATGCCTCTGTGGCATCACCTTGGCTGCTTCTATCTACCAACCCTATCAGTATGGCCAATGGGTGCCAGAGGAGGGAGGCACACCAAGTAACCCCATCATGTGAAAATGGAGGGTGTATTTATCAACGTTGCAAACTATTATATAATATGTTATATAATAGCCCAATATTTAGAAATAATTCTAAAACTCTTCCATGCATTTGTACAGGTTATGAATGAGCATGGCAGTACACCACAAACAGCATACAAAAACATGGGTAAAAAAACTTCTGTGTTTGTGGCATTATTATGGCTATGCATTATACCCAGCTTCTTAATAATAGCAGCCCTTTAGCAAAGGTCCATTCTGCTACAGTCATATCCTGGACAGTCGCTCAACAGCACACACTTGTTGTTCTCCTTGTCCCAGACTGTATCCTGTGGGCACTGGCATTTGGCCACACATTCACCAGTACAGTATAATGTGGGTTCATGACAGGTGAGATCACATGCCGATCCACAGAACTTGTAGACTTGACCTTCTACTGGGCATGCTGTAAAACACGCACAACAAAGATTATCATTTCAATGGACATAGTTAAAATTTAATTAATTTACTACTAGCAATGGTTTTAGATACCCAGTAATAATATTTACTTTTTATTAACTAATTATAAGTCAGTATCCCAGCTAACTTGCAGTTGAGTAATACAGATGTCATGTTAAGCTCAGTGGCCCGTAGACAAGGGGGGCTACCCCCACGCAACCCGCCCTTTATTATGCACAAATGTACGATCAGGCCTAATATTCTAATGAAAAAACGATCATTCGTAACTCGTGCGCACGGGAGAAATTATTTGTAAATGCACTATCCACAGTAGTTACAATTTAGGAAGTATACAAAAAGGAATAGTTCTATACGCGTCAATGGCATCCATTAATGAGATATCGTCGCCTACGCGTAGGCGCGTTAACCTACATGTAGGCGTTGCAAATCACTTAATTCCAACGCCAGCACAGCAAAAAAAAAAAGCGTCAAATCAATTAATGATTCACAATTGATTTCACAGTAAAATCAATCGCAAATCAAGCGCACTTGATTTTGCTGTGAAATCATGCGTTGATTTAACAATTGATTAAAAATCTGTTGCGAAATCAATGATTGATTTGATGCGGCGTTTTTTTGCTGTGCAGCCAACGATTGAAATAATAACAATCAATATAGCAAAGAGGTCTACTTGAAAGTGGCAGCAGAAAACAATGCCAACGTGCTGTTAATGCTACGTATAGTAAGTATACGAATAATTAACTGCAAGAAACAATCGAGGAGATAACTAGTCTGACGTAAATATTGGACCATGCATTAGCGGATTTAATTTGGCGAGGTTGATCTTTGTTATGCCAGCGACAAATGCTGTCAGTGAAAGGAGTTTCAGTGCTCTACGTCGGCTTAAAACATGCATGGCTCAACACAGCAATGAGTCAAGCAAGGCTGAATTCAAGGACAAAAGGGATAGCCTCGCTATGACCATTGAAAGAAAACGAAGCGGTTTGCGTACATTTAATCGGGTACCCAATCCACATGCAGTTCTGTTCTACTTGTTTAACATATAGAATTGCATGGAAATTTAACGGCACAGTATACTGACATCAAGTGTATGAAACAGAAATGACATGCATGATGTTTTCAGCCTGAATAGGGTGCATGTATAAGAAATTGTGGATAGATGTTATGACGTTTCTACGCAATTGTGCATATTTTGTCTTTAAAAAAGTGAAAAAGTTGTAGAGCGGCTCCATACGGGGCGCATTCTCCTACTGTATTAGGGCTATTGTATACTGCGCGTGAACAGCGCGCAGTATGGCGCCGGAGGCGCCTCGTCCGCGAAGCGGACTGGGGACGAGCGCGATCAATTTATTTTTTTATTTTTTTATTTTTATTTTTTTGTGCGACCTGTTTGGTGCAATGAAGAGTGTCTGGACAGGTGCAATTTGACCCCAGATTCGGCGTCTGCGTCGTCCGCGCTTCGCGCCTCATGCGTCGCGCCTCATTCCCTAACCCTAAGCCCTAAAGCCCTAACCTTTTATCCCTGCATACATGTAGGTTTAAGCAGGAAGAAGCACCAGTTCCGTATATAATTCTTCAACCTTGGCCTTGTCTACGCGTCTGTTTCGCCAAACCGGCATTATCCAAACTAGGTCTAGGGACATGCTAAAATAGAACTGCTTATCATCTTACCTGGTAAATGTCATATTCGATCGCGATGCTTCATAATCGTATACACAACATCGGAGTACACATGATGTACGCGCGTACAACTTAAAGCTTACGTGGTTTTCCGCAGACGGAAAAGACTATTAAAGCCATGGCTAGAAACACAGCTGATTTCCAGAACATGATATATCGATCAGTGATGCTGCGGTCTTCGTAGGATACGTACATGTAGAGAGACAATTACATTGAAGTAACTTCACGCAACAGTGCTTAACACCGTACTGAGTGTGAACTTCTGGTCCGTAAAATTTCTATTAAGTATCATGGGACGAAACTGTGATGTGTTGGTGGGCAAATTTAAAATTCTGGCTTACATCATTTCCTTTCCCTTACAAATGGATCCAATGCTTTCCGCCAGTTTCCGGTAAGAAAGGCAATACTGTGCAGAAATTATTTTTAAACAAGAATAATTTTTAAGGTTGGATAAGTTGCTCTGAAATTAAGAAAAGTTATTTCTGCAGCAGCAGAGCCGGCCACTAACGTTGCCCCAACATACGAAGGCTGTGGATGATGAAACTTCGTAACACCTACCCCACCAGTACGTAGCACGGGGGGAGGGGGGATGGGGGGGAGGGGGAGGGGGCATCTACATTTAATATTGACAATAAAATTCCATGCCGTGCAGGTTCTGATCTTGTATATAAGATGGCTTACACGTGTTCCAAGGTTTTTCCCTTTTCTGTATTTAACTGATTTGCCTCTGCAGTACAGTGTTCCCGCAGTAGAGAAACTGGCCCCGGCACTCCAGAGTCCAAACAGAAGTAGAATAACTACTGCTTTCAGTAGGGGAGGCAGCTTTTCATCACTGGCATGCAACTTTTAACATTTAAAATTAATAGGTAATCATGTAGAATTTACATTTGTCTCAGGGGTGAAAAGTGCCGCATTTTTGTAGTTGTGATCACTTTAATTTAAAAATTTTAAAAAATAAACATCAACATGCAACTTTTATTTGAATATCGCTACAGTCACTTTATATTCATAATCTCTTATCCTGTTATCCAGGAAAGCAAATACTACTCCGAACAATAATCTCTACGATCTTTTACAAACCGGCAAATTTGAGCGGGCCAAGTCTTAAAATCTGTGACAACCCAATACTCTGTTGAGCACGTGCTTAGTTAATTGGCACATGCACGTATCCCTTGACGGATTTCAATGTATACTGCGCGACCTTGCCACCCCACTGCTATCTTGAAGTGTGCCATGTACGGTTGAACTTTGCAACCTCTGATTTTTAAGATACAAAACAGCCAACTCTGCAGATGATGCTCGCCTGCCATGCATTTCTGATACAACTACTTCAAACGAAACACCTTTTTAGATGTGAGACTATACGCAATCCCTTTGCAAAATATAAAGCTATGCAACCCTGCCTCAATGCTATAATGCATGGTATACCAGCCACTTCATTTGAACAATATCATACATGTACCGGGGTATATGTTTGCATACATGCATGCGCATGTGTACGGTGTGCGAACACCACTGGATAAGAAAAACCACGATACAAGCCCACAAGCCGCAACTACTTCTCTAAAAATTAAAACTCTAACTGTATCCTGACAGATTTCTTAGTATCAGTAGTGTTATATACGTACACATTGCATATACGGTCATACCTATACGCTGATACGCTCATTGCATTGTGAGGGTGGCGCAGTGGGCCAATTTCATAAGAGCGAGGAACCTAAATCTAGACTCACTTCGCAGGTTTCGATTTGCCTTTGCAATTAACAGCCTCCAAAAAAATGCTAGCTGGATTCCACAAACCAGACAATTTTCAACGACCCTGAAGGACATTAATTAGTGAACATCTTAGTGAGAAATGGGCTAAAACGTTATGCATCTGTTGAAGTGCAAGTGAAAAAAATCCTACAGCACGAACATAAATGGATAATGAAGCTCTTAAAAATTGTGCACACACTGTGCAATCCGTGGGTCAATTTTGGCCTGTTTTATGACTGATCAGTTACAATTTTTTGTTCTGCTTTTTCTACGATAATTTTTAATTTTTTTAATGAGTCATCATTTCGATGATCAAGGATATGTCCCAGCTGCCAGAGAAGTGATGACAGCAGGAGGAAACAACTGTGTCCGCCTGATGGTGGTGGGTGCATGCCTGGGGGCCAAGTACGGTCTGGATGAAATCCCCCTCACCTGGCTGGAGAAAACTGATGCCGCAAAGGAGGGTGCTTCAACTTGATGGTCCACAAACATTCCCAAGTTAATTTATTCATTTTACCAGTAGCAGAGGTTATGCCAACACCATACCATAATAACATGATTACAACCTTTAAAATTGCTTCCACTTGTGACATCTAAACCTTATGCATTATGTTAGTGTCTCAGTTAAAAAAAAACAGCAGCTCTACACAGTCTGTTCCGCTACAGTCCATCCTGATCACCATCTTGACTTGGACAGTCGCTCAACAGCACACACTTGTTGTTCTTCTTGTCCCAGACTGTATCCTGTGGGCACTGGCATTTGACCACACAGTAAGCATTTTGCTCTGGTGTGGGGTTGTCACCGGTGGCATCACATGCCGATCCACATGGAGTATAGACTTGACCTTTAACTGGGCATGCTGTAAAAAAATTACACAACAAAGATGGATATTTCTATAGTCATAATTGCATTTAGAATTAATTTTTTATGCCACTATACAAATGGCATATGCCTCACTGATTTATGGTTTAGATTACTAATTTTTTATTTAATTTTGAAATTGTAAATACACATGTACATGATACATACACTTTGGATGCGTGCTTAGTCTCTGTTAGAGGCCAGTGGTAGCATATGAATGTGATTTGGAGCAGTGAAGGTGGATACCTAACTGATAGGCAAAGTGGGAAAGGCAACACTAAGCTTCAACATTCCAGCAGCCATAGCTTTCCACAGCCAGGGGAAAGCTCTGTGCGCACACCCAGCCTAGCTCTGTGTGCACACCCAGCCTAGCTCTGTGTGCACCCAGCCTAGTTCTGTGTGCACCCAGCCTAGCTCTGTGTGCACACCCAGCCTAGCTCTGTGTGCACACCCAGCCTAGCTCTGTGTGCACACCCAGCCTAGCTCTGTGTGCACACCCAGCCTAGCTCTGTGTGCACACCCAGCCTAGCTCTGTGTGCTTCAACCACTTGCTATTCACACTTCAGTGAATAAAAATTAAAATTTAAAAAAAACACTCAAAAAATGTTCAAACGGCAACTCGAGAAATAAATCATGGTGCTATTTTCTTGTGGTTCCATTATACATGTTCATGCAAATACTTCATATTGTACAAACATTACAATTGAGTTCTAAAATTAAAAAACCTTCTGGGATAATGTAGCATCCTCTAAAGAAGAATCTTCCACACGAATAGTTTATTTTAGTGTTTCAGTAAATTCCATTACTAAATGGCTGTTAATTAATATCAAAATCCTAAGAGGAAATATCATTCAATTATTATTCTAGGCAGTACATGTCAGGGTATAGGCCACACTTATGCAGAGTACAAGGGAGAGTGGAAACTAATTTGTTATTAACAACCTCTAAACTATTGCATACCACTGCAGGGGTTATTGGTGCACACAGCCACTCCAGTGGTTGAACAGGAGCTGAAAGAAAAAGTAAGCTCCTTTCACAACATCTTCTGAAAAGAACACTGGCTTACCAGGTGTTGCAGCCATCTGAAGCAATAAAGGACTGACCAGGGTAGTACTTGTTACCATCCTCAGTACACACTGTGAATAGTATATGTCAGGCATGCGCACATGCACACACACACACACACACACACACACACACACACACACACACACAGACACACACACACAGACACACACACACACACACATATACACACACATGCACACACACACATACACACACACACACACACACACACACACATACACACACGCACACACACATGCACACATGTACATGTACCTGCACAGTTTGGTTGTTGGCCAGGTGGAACAGCTGCTGAGAGAGGCTTGCCATCAGAGGTGTCCACACACCAGCTGTAGCCAGTGGATCCCCAAATCTGGATTGGTGCAAAGTTCCCATCAGATGAGCACTGAGGCACATAGGCACCAATCAGTGAAGGAGAGCTGTTTGCCACCACCACATTGCATGGCTGAGGTGGCAGTACTCCTTTGGTGCACACAGAGTCACAACACAGATCATCTCCAGAGCAAGAGGAACAGTTCTTTGTTAGCAATTTTGGAGAGGGACATTGGTAGGGAGAGATGTACGGAGGGCTGGAAGCTGCATGTACATGAGAGAGGAACACAAACATGTAACAAAATGGCACGTAGAAACCGCTCTGCACGCAATACTTATACAACCTCCGCTTCTGCTAAACACACAAATTGTGAGTTTCATACACTTGTGTATTAATCCATCAGGGTAAAATATATACTCTCGAAAATAAATTAACGTGTAATTTATTGTAACAATGACCACAGAACATCTACGTTTTTGGCTACATCCCCCCGGACTATTGGCATATTGGCGCTACCAATCATATTGCACGATGTGACTGATCACTAAATTATACTGATCTTAGCCTTATGAACATTCTCAGATCCTTTCCCAAGTTAACGGCAGCTGGACCCTCTGGCCTCTGAATACAACACCTGATTGATGCTGCTGAGGTTCCTTTGCAGACTCCACTCCTCCACACTCTCCGTGCTGTCATCAATCTGCTGATCTCGGGTAGTGCTCCACTGGATGTAGCCATCTTCCTCGCAGGAGGTAACCTAACTGCCCTAAACAAGCCCACACCAGGAGACATCCGCCCCATTGCTGTTGGGGAAGCCTTACGGTGTCTGACAGGGAAATGCCTTTGTGCTGCCCTTCGAAGCAAAATGGCATCATTTTTTGAGCCATATCAATTTGGTGTGGCCTTCCCTTGTGGTGCTGAAAGGATTGCTCACGGCTTGAGAACCTGTATAGAGCAGCACTGGTCTGAAAATGACTTTGGTGTTTTGAAAGTGGACATGACAAATGCGTTTAATTTGGTCTCTCGCCAAGCTATCCTGTCAGAGTGTGCCAAGCATTTCCCTGAACTTCTCCCTTGGGTCAGCTGGTGCTATGGACAGCATCCTCTTCTTTGGCACCATTTAGGCTGCTTGACATCAGAGTCAGGTGTCCAACAAGGAGATCCACTCGGACCCATGCTATTTTCACTTGTTTTAAACATTTTAGTGATGAAAATAGCAAGAGACAGTGCCTGCTCTAACATCCCATTCCATGCCTGGTACTTGGATGATGGGGCTGTGGCTGGCCCCAGGTCTTCATTATGCAGGATTCTGTCTTTGCTCCAGGAGGAAGGCCCTGCTCTAGGTATTATTGTCAACCTGCCTAAATGTGAGGTGTTCAGCCGACATGGCCTTGACATGTTCCCATTATGCATGAAGAAATCTGACAAGCCCAATATGGAGATTCTAGGGATTCCCATTGGCGACCAGGAATTTTGTTCCTCCTTTATCTCCAAAAAACACACCAAAGCTAAGATCCTATTGTCACAACTTGAGGAGGTTGGGATAGTTGATCCACAGGTTGCATTAATCCTTCTTCGTCTTTGTGGGGCTTTTTGCAAACTGTTACATCTGGCAAGGGCAACTCCATCAACACTCACATCTAAAGTCTTTGCTCTTATCGATGATGATATCCGAATGACCTTCTGTCAATGCATTGGAATAGACATGTCAGATACAGCCTGGCAACAAGCTCAGCTTAGCCCAAGTAGAGGGGGCCTTGGGTTTCGGTCATTGTCCCGCCACTCACCAGCAGCTTTTATCTCCTCCTTATGCTCATCTGGCTTTGGTCTGCAGTCATCTCACCATCTGTCTCAAGCAGTAGAGATCTTCAACAGCTTGGTCTCACCTGCAGATGCAATTAGTGTTGAGTCTCTCCTCATTTCACCAGTCTCCCAGAAATCCCTTTCTGCTAAGTTGGATGATCATGTTTTCAACACACTACTGAATTCATCATCTGTAGCAGATAAGGCACGTTTTCTGTCAGTTTCTTCCCCCCATGCTGCATCCTGGCTTTCAGTTGTGCCCTCTGAGAACTTGGGGCTTCACATGGATCCACCAGTTTTCCAGGTTGCCATCAAATGGTGGCTTGGACTTGACACCTCGGAGGGCTCCCGATGTGCACTGTGCCCAGGTAGTGCACTTGATCACCTTGGACACCATGCAATTACCTGCAAATATGGTGGTGATGTGGTCTCCCGCCATAATAGGATTAGGAACATCCTGGTGGAGACCTGTCGTCGCGCTCACATAGGGGTTAAGGTGGAAGTTGGCAACAATCTTACCAGAGACCACAGCAAGACCCGTCCAGCGGACATCTTACTTCCCAACTGGTTCTTGGGCAGAACTGCAGCATTAGATGTGTCCATCACCTCACCGCTTAATCCTGTCACTTTGTTGGAAGCGGGAGTGTCGGCCACAGCTGCTGCCCAGGCCACCGAGGCTAGAAAGCACAAAGCAAATGACCCTAAATGTTCAGAACTAGGGTGGGTTTGTGTCCCTATGGTAGTGGAAACCTATGGGGCTTGGGGAAAGGAAGCCACTACCATCATCTCCTCAGTAGCCTCCAGACTTGCTACCTCCACATGCTGGCCAAAATCCATCATACTCAACGAGATCTATGGTCGGCTGAATCTCAACCTGGTCTGTGCCAATGCCACAGCTGTCCTTTCTAGGATAGCTCCTCCGCCATAGACCTAACTTTCACATATAATGTGTTTATTGTCTTCCTTGTATTATCTTATAATTGTAACGATAATTATTTTTATTATACAGCATGTGGCCTGGGTAGTACTTTGCCTCTGGTGGTTACCCGCGCGCATGCGTAGTTTGACTGCGTGATTTTGGAACTCTTTTGTTTTTAACTGATCTACGACTACTGCTGCAGGCCGAGGGTATCATGATTCAAAGTAAACGGTCAGCACGCCGTCCTAGCTGACATTGGAGGTCATTCCCCAGTACTAACCTAATAGGGCTCACGGCTCACCTCTCTCTGTTCTTGCTGCCCATGTGACTTACCTGCCGACAAGTTCCTTAAAATGGCCAGCAGTGTCACGCCTACCGTGAGACAGCTTAAAGGCGACATATCACAATGATAAATTGAATGATTTTAAAGATAAAAAGACTAAACGCCCACCCCGTCCTGATAGGCGTAACTGCACCCTTTATGCATTTACAGTACTGTGGTATGTCTGTGTCACGTGGTTTTGGGGGGGGGGGGGGGGGGGGGGGGGGGGGTGCTGAAACATAAACAATAAGCAATAAGCCAGCCGGCCGGACCAATGAAGGGATAGCGCTGGATCTGATGCACATTAGTTTAAAGTAATTCAGTCTTTGTTCTCAAATATCGCTAGCTTTAATGCATGCGATGCAACTTGATCCTCTGGATTGCAAACTGCAATGAATACACAATTTTATTTTTCTATCGATAATAAGAACATCTTACGTTTTATCCATGATCTTGTACCTATGCTATGCATGACGTCGACAAGCGACCTTTGACCTGTTAAAAGAAGCGTACTAGTAGACCAATCGCAAGGTCATAGCCCCGATTGTTGTGTCGGGGCTAAACACAGGAAAAAGTTATAAACGTCCAGCCTGGATTTTTTTGGCTGGTTTTTAACAAAAACCCATCCTAAGAGCGTAAAAACCATCCTGGGATTGAGCGTCCAATGTGGGAATAGTGTAAAATCAGGGATATTAAATACATGGATTGGAAACGAGGCTGATATACGGCTGAATTACGGTATTCCTAATTTCCATCCGTGATGCGCTTGAGGGCTATTCTTAGAGTCGCGAAATCGCAGAAACGAAAAGCTACACTTGGTAAGTTGGTTTCTTCCTAATTAAGAGGCAGGTTTTACTAATGGGATCAGTCAAGCTTTACTTTTGAAAGCAATGTATAAGCCTGTTAAAGCGTTCGGATCGCTTAAGCTTCGAGTAACGAAATCTCCTGAACAACTACCCGTACAACAGATCTGAAAACTTTGAACTACACCCCTGAAACCCGTCCACTGGGATCAGCATCCATGTCATATTCGTCCGAGTCAACAGCAAAGTCACCAATTCAGAATCCATGTAGGCGCAACACGGATGGTTTTCCGGTACACGTAGATTACGGAACCGTTTCCAAACCATGTATTTAATATCCCTGGTAAAATCCATGTAGTTCTACCCTGGTTTTGTGAACAAAACCCATGTTGAAGTATGAATATAATTATTGCTTCAACATGGTTTTTGTTCGACAGAACCAGGGTATAGAACCATATCTATCTGGACGCTCAATCCCAGGATGGTTTTTACACTATTCCCACCCTGGACGCTCAATCCCAGGATGGTTTTTACGCTATTTCCACGCTAGTCTCTCAATCCCACGATGGGTTAATTTTTGTTAAAAAAAACCAGCCTTAAAAATCCAGGCTGGATGTTTATAACTCTTTCCTGTGAAAGTCAACTGGCTGGATTGTCCATCATTTGTGGGGGGACAAGACAGCTGTGCATTTGTTTGGATGTGCACTTAGTCTCTGTTAGAGGCTAGTGGTAGCATATGAATGTGATTTGGAGCAGTGAAGGTGGATACCTAACTGATAGGCAAAGTGGGAAAGGCAATGCTGAGCTTCAACATTCCAGCAGCCATAACTTTCCACAGCCAGGGAAAAGCTCTGTGTGCACACCCAGCCTAGCTCTGTGCGCACACCCAGCCTAGCTCTATGTGCACACCCAGCCTAGCTCTGTGTGCACACCCAGCCCAGCTCTATGTGTACACCCAGCCTAGCTCTATGTGCACACCCAGCCTAGTTCTATGTGCACACCCAGCCTAGCTCTATGTGCACACCCAGCCTAGCTCTATGTGCACACCCAGCCTAGCTCTATGTGCACACCCAGCCTAGCTCTATGTGCACACCCAGCCTAGCTCTGTGTGCACACCCAGCCTAGCTCTGTGTGCACACCCAGCCTAGCTCTGTGTGCCCACCCAGCCTAGCTCTGTGTGCACACCCAGCCTAGCTCTATGTGCACACCCAGCCTAGCTCTGTGTGCACACCCAGCCTAGCTCTGTGTGCAATCCCAGCCTAGCTCTGTGTGCACACCCAGCCTAGCTCTGTGTGCAATCCCAGCCTAGCTCTGTGTGCACACCCAGCCTAGCTTAGTGTGCACACCCAGCCTAGCTCTGTGTGCAATCCCAGCCTAACTCTGTGTACTTGAACCACTTGCTATTCACACTTCAAGTAAATTTAGCGAATTGCACTCAGAAAAAATGTTCAAATGGCAACTTGAGACTGAAATAAATCTTGATATTATTTTCTTGTGATTCCATTACACATGTGCAAGCAAATACATTATACAATCATTTTAATTGAGTTCCTAAATTTAAAAACATCTGGGATAATGTAGCATCCTCTAAAGAAGAATCTTCCACACTAATAGTTCATTTTATAGCTTAATTCCATTATTTAAATGGCTGTTAAAATCCCAAGAGAAATATCATTCAATTATTATTCTAGGCAGTACATGTCAGGGTATAGGCCACACTCATGCGGAGTACAAGTGAGAGTTGAACTAATTTGTTATTATCAACCTCTAAACTATTGCATACCACTGCAGGGGTTATTGGTGCACACAGCCGCTCCAGTGGTCGAACAGGAGCTGAAAGAAAAGCATTTTTAAAAGTAAGTTCCTTTCACATCATCTTCTGAAAAGAACACTGACTTACCAGGTGTTGCAGCCATCTGAAGAAGGGAAGGTCTGACCAGGGTAGTACTTGTTACCACTTACAGTACACCCTGTGAACAGTATATGTCAGACATGTGCACATGCACACACACACACACACACACACACACACACACACACACACACACATACACACATGCGCATGCAACACACACACACATGCAACACACACACACACACAACACACACACACACACACACACACACACACACATACACTCCAGCATACCTGCACAGTTTGGCTGTTGTCCAGGTGGAACAGCTGCTGAGAGAGGCTTGCCATCAGAGGTGTCCACACACCAGCTGTAGCCAGTGGATCTCCAAATCTGGATTGGTGCAAAGTTCCCATCAGATGAGCACTGAGGCACGTAGGCACCAGGGGGCGAGGGAAAACTGTTTGCCACCACCATAGTGCATGGCTGAGGTGGCAGTACTCCTTTGGTGCACACAGAGTCACAACACAGATTGTCTCCAGAGCAAGAGGAACAGTCGTTTATTAGCAATTTTGGAGAGGGACATTGGTAGGGAGAGATATACGGAGGGCTGGAGGCTGCATTTACATGAGGGAAGAACACAAACATGTAACAAAATGGCTACGCTGCCGGCACGTAGAAACCGATCTGCACGCAATACTTATACAACCTCCGCTTCTGCTAAACACACAAATTGTGAGTTTCATACACTTGTGCATTAATCCGTCAGTGTAAAATATATACTCTCGGAAATACATGTAAATTAACGTGTACAAAACATATACATGTACTTGGCGTACATTATTGTAAAATGACCACAGAACATCTACGTTTTTGGCTACATCACGCCGGAATATTGGCATATTGGCGCTACCAATCATATTGCACGATGTGCCTGACAACTAAATTATAATGATAATTATTTTTATTATACAGCAAGTGGCCTGGGTAGTACTTTGCCTCTGGTGGTTACCCGCGCGCATGCGTAGTTTGACGGCGTGATTTTGGAACTCTTTTGTTTTTAACTGATCTACCGACTACTGCTGCAGGCCGAGGGTATCATGATTCAAAGTCAACGGTCAGCACTCCGCCCTAGCTGATATTAAAGGTCATTCCCCAGTACTAACCTAGTCCTGCTGATAGGGCTCACGGCTCACCTCTCTGTTCTTGCTGCCCATGTGACTTACCTGCCGACACGTTCCTTAGAATGGCCAGCAGTGTCACGCCTACAGTGAGACAGCTTAAAGGCGACATATCACAATGATACATTGAATGATTTTAAAAATAAAATAAAAGACAAGTTATAGTGATAAACGCCCACGCCGTCCCGTTAGGCGTAACTGCACCTTTTATGCGTGCATGCATTTAGCACGTGGTTTTGGGGGGGGGGGGGGGCCAAAACATCTTACAATACATTGTTCAAGTTAAACCTAAGTAAGCATGATCTTGTACCTATATATTATGCATGGCGTCGACAAGCGACCTTTGACCCGTTAAAAGAAGCGTACCGGTAGACCAATAACCCCGATCGTTGTGTCGGGGCTAAAGTCAACTGGCTGGATTGTCCGTTTAAAGTGCTTAATGCATGTGTGTGTGTGTGGGGGGGGGGGGGGGGGGGGGGGGCTGTTCAACGATGGCTGCTTTGAGGTCTCTTTTACATGGCGAATTTTTTTATAACCATTATACATGTACATGTACATGAACAATATCCAAAGTGTGAGATGTATATTCAGACGTCACGTCACACTATTATTTAAAATCTAACTAAATTCAAACGATTTTTAACATTGTTTTTATCAAAATATGATACCATGGGCTATTTTGAGTAAATTAATGTAAAAAAAAAAACATCAAGGGCATACCCTAGCTTGATGTCTACATCCTCAAGCACTGTAGCACTATATGGGTGTGGGGGAAACGGCTTCCTAAAATCATGTTAGACAAAATGCATTGTCTGGGCAGAGATAATATATATTATCTCTGGTCTGGGCGCGGGACCGTAAGTATTTTTTTTTTTTTAATGTGATGAGCAACATTTATGCAAATAAAATCCCCATGACAACACGGGGAGTATCTCCTTAAGCCATCCCCATGGACAACAGTAGAACCACACCTCTTAGTATATAATAGTGTATTGAACACCTATATACAACAAAGAAAATACTGCACCACTGCATACAGATGGTTCTGCTAGACCATATGGAAATGATGACGCAATAGGCTGAAGACTACTATGCTCATCTTGTCATCTGATCCCTTTCATTCACTTGCAGTGATGCAAGATGTCTATACACACATGTCCTGTCAGCCATTTAATTGTTTGGATAAAAATTCTACAAGTCCGGCAACCAATAGAAATGTGTAAAATTGAAATTAATATCATAGCCAGAGCATATATCATCAGTTTTGCCTCTTGAAGCTGAACTGGTCTAATATCAGTTGCAGTATATGATCATTGTGAGACCTATAGGGCTATTGATTGATGCATTCAGTGCCTTCAAATGATTGCCTTTTAACATACGTCATCTTGGCCTTATGTTAGTCAAATACTTCAACTTATTTGTTGGAACCATGCTACAAGAAGGCATGGCAAAACACAAGACCCACTTGCAAATGTCTTTGTATGCTCTGTTGCTCATACATCAGTCATACATTGATGTGAACCAAATGCTGAAACTGCTACAGCCAGTTTTACTAGTGGTATGGGGCACGATCAACATCTCCCTCTTCATTGCAATGCCAATCGTGGCTAATTATAAATATGGCCACCACTGTGTGTGTGTGTGTGTGTGTATGTGTGTGTGTGTGTGTGTGTGTGCATGTGTGTGTGTGTGTGTGTGTGTGTGTGTGTGTGTGTGTGTGTGTGTGTGTGTGTGTGTGTGTGTGTGTGTGTGTGTGTGTGTGTGTGTGTGTGTGTGTGTGTGTGCATTCAGCCTTCCTCAACATCAACTACTGCTGGCAGGGCACATTCTGATGCTCCCCTTGGTCATCAGCCAACGTGTGTAATGTGGAGGCAGGTCAATCAATAAATTGTTTAGGCCTATGCTACTGCAACCCAGTTATACCATGCCAAGTGTTCTCTTCTGTTTACACATGGTTTGGGGCACAGGGGCATGGACTTAATGCCAGGCCTCTCCCTCTTGCACAATACAAACTATTATTATGAAACTAAGTTGAAGCCAGAAATGGAAGTACATAAGTCAAAACTAAAACATTAGCCAGGGAATGTATGTCCCCAGGCCACCACCCACTCAACTACCTATTGACCTACATAACTCAAGAAAGGGGTATATCTCCAACTGGTTGAAAATTCTACCCATACAAAAGTATTATATACTGATACCCTATCACACTACCTCTACCTGTACATGTGAAAAACCATTCATTGCTGAAAACCCTCATTCCTCTCATCTTGCATTGGTGTGCTGTCTACTGGGCTGCCAATCTCAACAACAGCAACAACAAAGTAGCTTTGAATTTAGGAGATTGAATGTGCATCTCCCTCTTCCCACTTCCCCCCTAGTTCTCTCATCAGGATGATCATCACTTCTGAGAATTAGTACGTGTCACATCATAGCCAGCCCACAGCATGGCTTCATTATAATTCGTCCTTTCCCCACTTAGAGCGTGCCATCTGCTCACAGGCATGCAACACAAATCCCTTCCTATACATGGTCCTCACAAACATTGTTCGTTACTAAACATATTTTATCCTGTTCTTAAGTCAGTAAGTTCTATGTATTTGCGTTTTGATGAATTTGCTGTGTGAGTGGATGGGGCATAGCCTCAGTATATGAACCCGACCTTTACTTGTTATAAAGTATTAACTTCTCCATCCCCTCACTGTATTTTGTCACAGCCATATCAATATAACACACACAGCCAGTTCCACACTGATAGGCCTATTAATAACAACAGCTCTCCGAAACAAATGGTAACTGATTTCCAAGCCAGACAGCAGTTAATTTATATTGGAAGTTAAGCATCTCAGTCAGCAACTAGTAGTAGGTTTTGTTACCTCTGAAGTGAACGTTATATAAAATTGCATAACAGTGTCCCACAACTAGGAAAAATCGTTTAAAAATTGAAGTTAAAAATCCTACTAAGTTATTATAAACTCTTACAAATGTTGTGCGCACATAATAATGAACTATTCAGGCTTGGCAGCAGGTGGAGCTTGGGTTGAGTCAGGATGATGTGCATGTGCTCTTTCTGGTCACCATCAGCAGTCTAACATTGCCTCCATGAGCTCCTTTGCAGCTGGACCAAGCCTCCTCCCAACACCACTTTAGAGGGACTAACATGAATGGATATTGCACTCACATACAGTTAAATCTGGTGATGGAGGCTGTGGCTTTGGCTCTCACAAGATGGAGGTTGAGCCTGCAGGAAATGTCAGACATGTACAGCACTGAAGACTTAGGCCTCTGTGTTAAGGTGGGGAGTTGGGAGGCCTTTCCCCATGCACTATAGGACTCAGTGACAAGGAGAACACACAACCAGCCCAGTTCATGGCACTTGGCATCGTTGGCTCCATGTTTTCTCTCCCCAGAGGCTAGGGTAGCAGAACCAGCAGACCCTCCCATTTCCAACAAGGTATGTATATTAAGCGGAGAGGTCACAGGTATGTCAAAGGCAGCCATCCTGCCCGTCACTAAGAGAGGGTGGGTGTGGCTACATAAGTTGAGCTTGATGACACGCTTCAGCCAACACGTCAAGTAAGGGCCACTGTGTTGCCTCAGGTGATGTCCAAAAGGGTCAAGAGCATTGCTAAGGCAGGGGCGGATTTAGGGGGGGGGGGGGGGGGGGGGGGGGGGGGTCCAGGGGGTCCGGACCCCCCCTTTCCTATCTGAAGAATGACGTAATGCATAAGAATGACGCAATGCATACTGTAATCTATGCAGCGTTCTGCATGTTACCATCCTATCTAACTAAATCCTCCCAATTAACGAAATTTAATTTTGCATGTGTGGTTAATTAGTATTTAATCGCGCGAGCAGGAATTGAGGTAAGCGATCAAAAGACGTGAATGGGATGGATCTCAGATCTTTTTCCTCAGAAAACAGGTTATTAACGTAGCTATAGAGCTAAACAAACTAAAAGTACTAATACTATAGTAAAACATACGCGAGTCGTTTATAGACCGACATGTAGCTGGTGCATGACCACGTGCACGCTTCGGTCACAAGTTTACAAAAGCTTTGCGTCACGAAGTAGCAGTAGGAACCATAGCATGTGAAAAAATGAAGAGTTTTCTCGTCGCTATCCATGCAAGCCACGGCTGTTTGCGGCCATACATTTTGTGGACACTAGGTTATTTATCCGGAATATTGAAATGATTACGTCTGCCTTAGCAACGCCCATGGCAACCACATAGCAGAACAAAAACGTGAGCCAGCACAAAACAAATTGGTTATTGTCGCCGTTTGAAACAACGAAATAAAGCCAGCATCGTTTTTCTATTTACAGTGCTTACCTCATGCTACAGGTTCGTTGCCACGCTGCGTTATAGCTCGTGAAAGCGGGTAACCCGCGATGTACCTCTCCTGTCACAGGAAAAAAATGCATGAAATCAAACGCGTGATTGAACATAGAATCACAATCTTAATGTTCAATCACATAGTGATTTTACAGAGGATTTTAAAATCCTTTATAAAATCAAAATTTGATTCTACGCGTTTTTTTCCTGTGTGTTGGAAGTGAGTTATCTACGTACCCAACCCATAGAAAGTTGAAATCAAAGCTGAATCTTGAAGTAGCTAGAAGGTGCTAGCTGATAATGGTATGTGCTAAAAGCCACCTTTTTTTTTGGCTAGTGATATGTGGTACCAAAGTTACGCGTGAAAAGCGATATGGTCATTGCTGAATTCGCTTGGGTCCAGTTGGGAGGAGGGTCGCTGCCACATTTTGTGGAGCCACGGAGGCCTTCACATTAAGTACCAATTGCTGAACTTTGTCTGGTACTGAATAAGGGGGCTGTTGAATGGTACGTCCTTTGAACCTGGCATGTATGGATTCAGCTCCAGCTGTTTTCCCATGCAGGAGGCCAAAGCACTTTAATTTACTTGCCCGTGGCACGTTTTTTGTTCTGCAACTTGATGTCCTGGTAGGATTGGGTGATATGGCATAAATGTAAGGTCTCATTAAAAAAAAAAAAAAAAAAAAAAAAAAACAACCAAAAAAAAAAGCGGTGAATTGTAATTAGCTGAAAGCATGTTAATGCCAACCTTTGGGGCAGACAAGATGTTGTCTCACTTCAGGCTTTATCAGTTGCACTGGTGTGCGCCATACTTAATATCCTTCATACACTCAGGTGCTATGTCCATTAATAAGTGTGTGGATCAGTTGTGGTGCTGCCTTTAGCTGTGTTGCAGGTAGTGGAGTGTCTATGAAGTAGCATGAACATATAACCCCACTGTAACTGAACACCTTGAACCTTGCACATCAGTGCCCTACACAGGAGCTGTAAAACCCTCAGGATTATGAGACACTGTAGCTGCTTCAAAATTTAAAGGGACTATGCTTGTGAATGGTGTGAGCTGCTGATATTGTGCTTCCAGCACAAGATGTTCTCTGCTAGATCTGTCATTCAGCTATTAACACCAGCAATCATTGCTTGTGTTAATAGCAAAAACAGTGTACAAATGACCTGCAAACTCTTGGCAGGTATATGAACTCCTTGATTTATTTTCCCTAGCCTCCACCAAGAACCAGCTACACACTGCAACGCTCTTTGCCTTTCGGCATGTGGTGCTCCATTCAAAACCACACCAATTATTCATAAAATACTGATGCCCGGTTTAGTGGTAAAAAAAAAAGGTGGCTAGTTCTGAACATCATATATATGATCTCCCATGTGTGTTGTTGAGTGTTCTTGCTTACCGACCTGTTTAGTGGGTTGGTTCGGCCGTACAACGAGCTGGAAGTAGACCCCCCAAAGTTACATGCGCGTAAAAACGGCCTGCGCATAACTATTAGTCAAATGAAGTGCTCTTGCGCGTTGATAACTTTGTTGACTAGACTGGTAGGGTGTGCGCGGGAGCTATTTGTTTCAACGGAACAACTTACAGCATGTGTTGTATATGGCTCGCTAAAAACGACTTGGATAATGAGGTACGAACATTACAGCTTTTGGGGCGTATACCGTATTGTCTAATTATCAACCTAGTGTCCAGCCGCAAGCAGCCGTGAAGCGCAGGCTCTAGTAATCGGGCCGGATATCGCATGATGTTTGTATTGGATATCACTGTGAATTTCATAAACGCAAAAGCAAAAAGCGGCTGGGGCCACTGGGGGAGCTATCAGCTATCCCCCAGACCCCCTTGCTGTCACGGGAGGGGGCACGCCCCCTCCCCAGTTGTGAATATATTTATTGGACTCGCCCCCCCCCCCTTTTCCCAAAACCCTGGATCCGCCCCTGTAGGGCTGGGACCCCGTGAGCTTTATGGCTTATGGAATACTGGTGGATATCAAAAGAGGAGAGCCAAGAGCATGTGTGAGCAGATGTGCATGCTCTATTAGCAGTGGATGAACTTTCAAATTGAATGTGTGAATGTGCACTATGCTTGGGAGTTTCTCAGAAGGGCTTCACTCTGCAGTCTGTAGAAGGGCTAGCATTATGTTAGGTGACGATTGGAGGCATGACCTATGCACGTGGCAAACAGATGACCAAGTAGAACATTCTAGAACACTCGTCACTTAGTATATACAGGGTGTTTCACAATCAAGGAAAATTGTTTATAAATTAACCACAAGCAGTTAATTAACTGGTGATTGTTGTTAAAAGTTCTAACAGCAAATGAAGACATGCTCGTGAAATACAATTAATATAATCTTTAATGGTTAATTAATGTCCTAAGACCCCTATTCATTTCAATTAAATATTTTTTATGTTAATAAATAAAGGGTTGGTGGTTAGTTAAAAGCTGCAAACTGTACTTAATTAACTGCTTCCATTTAGAAGTTATTCAAAGTTTAAATCTTGATTTTCGCAATGTACTTGATTTTGAGGGCCACTGTATCTTGATTTAGTAGTTTAAATTTATTAATAAATTGAGCCAAGTTGATGTGTTTGAAATGTTAGTGCTTTTTGAATGCCTCTAAAACGATATATTTTAATTAGGTGCTATGGGGAATTATGAATTCATTTCCGTTAATTTAAATATTTGATTTTATTAAATTAATTATTAAATTAATATTTATTTTGTTTACATCAACATGTACATTTTAGCTCACGTTAATGGAGCATTTATCAACAATTTTAAGTTTATTAACTGCTTGTGGTCAATTTTCCTTGATTGTGAAACACCCTGTATATGTGTGTGCATTGAACATGCCTGGACGCGAATGCAATACCTAATCAGTGAGTTGCATCCAAATGCAGCAGACATGCTTATCGCTTAAAAAGCCGATTTTCTTTTTCCGATGATAGCACTCAAATATCTCTTCGACAGGTCTAACCGACAACTTACTTAGCTTCTAGCTGGTTAAAGCTAGCGGTCCTTTCTCACTACCCGGTACACTTTTGGCAAGGCCGGTACACTTTTCGCAACAAAAATTGTACCGCCCGGTACAATTTTGGTCGTGAAAGTGTACTGGGCGGTACAATTTTCGCCCGGTACAATTTTTGCGTGACATATGCACATACAAAATTTAAAGAAAATACAATTTATTGCTGATTACTGAAAACACGATACACTTTTAAATGTGCACAAATCAGCAATCAATTAAATCAGTCGCGTTTATAATGACTTCATCACTAATGCGGGTAGAATTTACGAAGCAATTGTGATGGCAAACTACAGTAATAAACTTTGAGAGTACATTGTTGTCTAGAAAGAGAAGGTTTTACTTACATATTCTTTAGATTCAGAAGTTGCTAAAAAGATTATTAGCGTTCATAAGGATGCAAGTATAGTTAGCAAGATACCTGAAATCAGTACCTTTTTAAGTATGAGAAGCTGTTTAGAGATATATTGCTTTTGCACTATTATACAAATATCGTGAATACAGAAATTAGGAATTGGCTATGGTGCATTCAGTAGATTGGACTTGCGGTAATGGCATTGAAACTGATCAATATACATGCCTCAGACAAAGCAAGACTTCTATTTGTCTTTTGTGCGTCTTTCTCACAATCCCATCACCAAAAGTGCACTGTGTCCAAATAATCCTGGCCCATTAGCCACCATGCTGTAACATGCAAGTTTAGATGTGTCTCGGCTTTGTGCAGACATGCCAATTTGCAGGCATTGAAGCTGGAAGTGGGCTAGGCCTGCTGATGTCCTTCTGCCCATGCTAATTAATTGGGTTTGCTCCAAAGCTGCAGCCCTGAACTTCACTGTGGTCTCTCCACTTGGTTCAACCCGTATTGTTGAAGTAGCAGGGTCAGCTGCCCTCTCAGCAGAGCATGACAAAAATGACCCGCAAAAGTGCAGCAAGCTCAACTAGGTATTTGTCTTAATGGCTGTGGAGATATATAGAGCCTGGGTCTACCTTTTCACGTTTGGCTTGCTGTGAAGGCATCAGTGCCCAAGTAAGAAGCATAATCCATTGTCCAGCATGTACTGTCACCTTGTTTAGCAGAATAACTTTATGAGGTAAGACATTACAATACTGAGTAGTAAGCATGCACCCAATCAGTGCATGTCCAACAATTCTTCCCAAGGTAGCTAGCTGCTCCCATTCCTTCTTAGCAGTCAGGTCCTTTCCCTATATCACCGCTTCTGGACGATCAGGCCTTTAAATGCAGCTGATAGGATGCAGCTACAAACACATACTCCCCAATCTAGTTATCAGCCTGTTGGCTTAAGGCAAAGCTCCATTAGACAAACGTGTCTACATGTAATTAACAGAAGTAAGTTTTTACCTTCAAACAAATCACTAGGGGACATTTGTTAGAGAAACACGATGCCAGTTTACGGCAGCAAAATTTTTCAAACCCCACCAGTACAGTGTGGCATGCCCCTTTGGAGCCAGAAAAATTTGCCATGGTATGAATGCATGCACTAAAAGACATTGATTTGATGATGACTTTAGAGTTTTTTAAAAAGTGGACATGTGTAATGCAACCAATTCTGTCAGTCACTTTCCAGAACTTCTCCATGGGTGAGTTGGTAAGGTCAAATCACTGCTAAATCATGTAATGTTATCAGAAGTGGACTGACAGCAGGTGCAGCTACAAAGGCCACTCAGATTTACACATGTAGAAACATTGACAGCAATGATGCAAAGTGTGCAAAGCTAGGTTGGATGTGTTTCCAAGACTTATGGTACTTGGGGGGGGGTACAGAATACAGAAGGTATGATCAGTCGCCTTGCCATGGAACTGAGGAAGCCCCAAATGTGGGCGGCTAAATATGTATGTACTTTGTGAGATTTGCAATTACCATCCTCACCAGGTGCACACTACATGAGCTTCTTTATGTGCCAAGTGTACCTGCCACCTAACTTATCATTTGCTGTCATGATAATAAGTATTCTGCTGTGACTGCATGTATTTATTCTTTGTAAAGTGATTCAGTGAATAGATTATTTATTATGTTCTTTTTATAAAATATAATACATCAAACTTTTTAAAGGTGATAAGTGATACTAAGACAAATACACACACATACTCATCAAGTTGTTATTGGCTGATGGCGGATGGGTCAGTGCATGCAAGAGAAGTTAATTTGCCATAAAGGCTGGATAGGACACAAGGCTTGACGAAGTTTGACTGCAGCAAAGTTAAAAACTGAATGTATCTAATCTAGTGAGGATCCTCACCACTTTAGCCTGCCATAAATGTCATCTAGTACTGAAGACTTGAGCCTTCACGTTTTAAGGCGGCAGGTTAGGAGGCCAATTGGTAGAAAGCTTCCATAGCTTCCCTTCCCCCATGCACCATAGGACTCAGTGACAAGGGGAACTCACAACCAGCCCAGTTCATGACACTTGGCATCATTGGCTCCAAGTTTTCTCTCTTTGGCTTCCATCGAGGTAAGTGTATCAAGCAGAGAGGTCACAGGTACATCAAAGACAGCTGCCCTGCCCATAGCCCTGTCGGTTTATCAATGCAACAGCTAGCTCATAGCACAACTGCATACTAATAACAATCCAACAAGTGAGATTATCTGAGCAGGATTGGGGTGAACCAAAGAAAAGCCAAGTTTTCCATACAGGTGTGGTTTGTGAGTAAATAGTTTATCATTATGAACAAATACTTCACTGCTTCATCGGCATAGAAAACTAACGTTAAGTGACGGCTTGTATACAGCAGCAGCAGCAAACATGCATGTTGCAGGTATATAATACTTTTGAAAGCCAAATCTCACACCTATACAAAGGGCATACACCACACTGTGGTCTGTGCAGTCCACTTCTACTACCTAAAGTAAACACTTGCAGCATGTAAGGGACACTTAGGCACCACGCAAAGGCTTAGGACATAACTTCGGAGATACACACTTGTTGCTCTTCACATCCAAGACTGTACCACCTGGGCACTGGCATTTGGCCACACAGCGTGCGGCACATATAGGTGCAGGGTTGTCACAGGTGGCTTCACACGAAGACCCACAGGAAGTGTATAACTGGCCTTTTGCTGGACAGGCTGAAGGAGAATATATATATATATACATTACCTATTCAGAAGTGGAACAATGGTGTCTGTATTTCAATGCAAAATATTAATCAAGACTGCTTAACATGATTATCTAAGAGTTCTTTTGCTTACAAAATGCTCCAATGATAACAGCTGAGCATTTATGGAATTTGGTGCAATCAAAAGTTTGAATTGAATACGTATATAATAATTAGGTTTGTCTCATGTATAGGATAGTCAACATTTTGCTAACTAGTCTCACATCAGCATGTATACAATGGATAGCACACATTAACTATTTCAACATTTCAGTTACATGTAATTACGTATATTTAATTATAATAATTATAATTATATATATATATATTTAAACTACATACCAACACATGCCCTCTGTGTGCAGAGTGCAGCTCCAGACTGAGTGCAGGAGCTGAAAAGAAGAAACAGCAGCCATGGGCAAAGGAGGTCGCATGAGTGGGAAAAGTTATCTCTCCAACAGGGCCTGAACTTACCAGGTGTTGCAGACATCTGAAGCCATGAAGGTCTGACCAGGGTAGTATTTCTTACCACTCACAGTACACACTGTTTGTATTAAACATGTGCATACATCAGACATATGTACAACACTCCTATCAACATACCTGTACAGTTGGGTTGTTGTCCAGGTGGAACAGCTGCTGAGAGAGGCTTGCCATCAGAAATGTCCACACACCAACAGTAGCCAGTGGATCCACGGCACTGGATTGGTGCAAAGTTCCCATCAGACGAGCACCGAGGCACGTAGGCACCAAGGGGCGAGGGGTAGCTGTTTGCCACCACCACATTGCATGGCTGAGGTGGCAGTACTCCTTTGGTGCACACAGAGTCACAACACAGATCATCTCCAGAGCAAGAGGAACAGTTCTTTGTTAGTACTTTTGGAGAGGGACATTGGTAGGGGGAGATGTACTGTGACTGGACTAGAGTATAGAGGGATAAGGATGGGGATGAGGAAGGATAAGGATGGGGATGAGGAAGGATAAGGATGGGGATGAGGAAGGATAAGGATGGGGAAGAGGAAGGATAAGGATGGAGATGAGGAAGGATAAGGATGGGGACGAGGAAGGATAAGGATGGGGAAGGATGAGTATCACATGACCAACACATTTACAGAAGCCTTCATACCTGGTTTAGGGCATTCCTCCTGCTTCACACACTTGTTGTTCTTGGTATCCACTACTTGACCACCAGGACACTGGCACTTGGCCACACATGAGAGTGCACAAAAGGTAACTGGAGTTTGGCAAGTGGCTTCGCATGGGGACCCACATTCAGTGAAGACTTGTCCACTGACCGAGCATTCTGGCCAGGCAGATGAGTTATGTAATACATGTAGGACCAGAGCATAATGTCACCATGACAACAGGACATTATACCACCAAGGCATAATGTCACCAAGACAACAGGACATAATGTCACTAGAGCATAATGTGACTACATGCATTTTGTCCCTACAGTACAGGAATGGTGAATATCTACTTCAAAATATTGGACGTTTATCGAAATTATCATGGGAATGACATCATGGAAGTGAAGTCATAGGGAAAGGTGAGGTCATAAGGATGACTTCACGGAGGTGAGGTCATACGGATGACATTATGGGGGTGAGGTCATAGGATGACAAAGGTAATGGGGAGAGGTGGACCTGTTGTGTCCCTAATGAGGACCACACTGAGTTGAATGGTTAATAGATTGTTTTAATAACTTACTGCAATCCTCCTTTGTGCAAACAGTCACTCCATTGGTAGAGCAGGAGCTGAAAGAGCAGTGAGAAGGTTTTTTATAATACCTCTTCCAAAAGAACACTGGCTTACCATGTGTTGCAGCCGTCTGAAGATGGGTAGGACTGACCAGGGTAGTACTTGTTACCGCTTACAGTACACACTGTTCAAGGATGAGATAAGTCACACATGAACACACATACACAAACACACGCACACACAAAAAAGTTATTCCACAAACATACCTGTGCAGTTTGGTTGTTTCCCACGCTCCACAGCTGCTGAGATAGGCTTGCCATCAGAGGTGTCCACACACCAGCTGTTGCCAGTGGATCCCCAAATCTGGATTGGTGCAAACTTCCCATCAGATGAGCACTGAGGCACGTAGGCACCAATCAGTGAAGGAGAGCTCTGGGAGACCACATTGCATGGCTCGAGTGGCAGTACTCCTTTGGTGCACACAGAGTCACAACACAGATCATCTCCAGAGCAAGAGGAACAGTTGTTTGTTAGAACTTTTGGAGAGGGACATTGGTAGGGGGAGATGTATTGTGACTGGACTAGAGTATAGAGGGATAAGGATAGGGATGAGGAAGGATAAGGATGGGGATGAGGAAGGATAAGGATGGGGAAGAGGAAGGATAAGGATGGAGATGAGGAAGGATAAGGATGGGGACGAGGAAGGATAAGAATGGGGAAGGATGAGTATCACATGACCAACACATTTACAGAAGCCTTCATACCTGGTTTAGGGCATTCCTCCTGCTTCACACACTTGTTGTTCTTGGTATCCACTACTTGACCACCAGGACACTGGCACTTGGCCACACATGAGAGTGCACAAAAGGTAACTGGAGTTTGGCAAGTGGCTTCGCATGGGGACCCACATTCAGTGAAGACTTGTCCACTGACCGAGCATTCTGGCCAGGCAGATGAGTTATGTAATACATGTAGGACCAGAGCATAATGTCACCATGACAACAGGACATTATACCACCAAGGCATAATGTCACCAAGACAACAGGACATAATGTCACTAGAGCATAATGTGACTACATGCATTTTGTCCCTACAGTACAGGAATGGTGAATATCTACTTCAAAATATTGGACGTTTATCGAAATTATCATGGGAATGACATCATGGAAGTGAAGTCATAGGGAAAGGTGAGGTCATAAGGATGACTTCACGGAGGTGAGGTCATACGGATGACATTATGGGGGTGAGGTCATAGGATGACAAAGGTAATGGGGAGAGGTGGACCTGTTGTGTCCCTAATGAGGACCACACTGAGTTGAATGGTTAATAGATTGTTTTAATAACTTACTGCAATCCTCCTTTGTGCAAACAGTCACTCCATTGGTAGAGCAGGAGCTGAAAGAGCAGTGAGAAGGTTTTTTTATAATACCTCTTCCAAAAGAACACTGGCTTACCATGTGTTGCAGCCGTCTGAAGATGGGAAGGACTGACCAGGGTAGTACTTGTTACCGCTTACAGTACACACTGTTCAAGGATGAGATAAGTCACACATGAACACACATACACAAACACACGCACACACAAAAAAGATTCCACAAACATACCTGTGCAGTTTGGTTGTTTCCCACGCTGCACAGCTGCTGAGAGAGGCTTGCCATCAGAGGTGTCCACACACCAGCTGTAGCCAGTGGATCCCCAAATCTGGATTGGTGCAAACTTTCCATCAGATGAGCACTGAGGCACGTAGGCACCAATCAGTGAATGAGAGCTCTGGGAGACCACATTGCATGGCCGAGGTGGCAGTACTCCTTTGGTGCACACAGAGTCACAACACAGATCATCTCCAGAGCAAGAGGAACAGTTCTTTGTTAGTACTTTTGGAGAGGGACATTGGTAAGGAGAACGGTACGGAATTGTGAAGCCTGCATAAGGATGAGGAAGGTTGTCATGTGATGTGCCAAAAATGGATGAGGTAACACTTGGGAATGGTCTGCCTATATAGGATATTGTCCATGGAGGAAGTTATGTTGTAATTATTAATATTGGGATCCATAATTATTGTGGGTGTGATTAATGCATACAGCACGTGTTGCACAGCTCATGTGAGCATCATGGTAAATCTATGGATCAGGATGTTTACATACTAAACCTGCGTACAAGCTGTACTTCTGGAACTGTAACTAGATTAGAGGCAGATTATGGTAGATAATTTACATAGCACCTTTGCACTCTTGTGTTGTGGTTGTATAAGCATGGCAGCACAGGCAGAGAACCAAAAAAATAAAACAGAAGGCATAAGGCCTGCTACATCCCTGCACTTAAAGCTACAGGTCCCTTCGGTACAGAGCCTGGCCTCTCACACTATTTCCATTGTATTTTGGGCAACTGTCTTTTGAGCAAAGATTTACTGAAAGTTGCTGTGATTGTCGCATAACAAAATCTGCCATATGCATATAATTCAAGGACCCAACCTTTGCTTAGAATGAAAATAGTTAGTGGGTCAGTGTATTTCAGGGTTGCCAAAGGCCAGCCCGGCCTGACAGACCGACCTATCAGGCCAGACCCCCGGCCTGAAAGGTCGGGACACACCCCTTTTAGATTGATTGTTATGGCAAACACCATGGAGGATTGCTTGTGATGTTGCTGGTATCTTACAAGCTCGTGCATCTGCACTATAAAAACCTCAAGAGGTCTGGGTTTGTAGGAGACACGAGGGAAGTACCTCATCGGGTGCCATGTGCATATTTATATGATTGTATGAGTTCCAATGACATGAATGGTTCTTGTAGATGAGCTGATGTAATGAGTTAAAGTGCAGGAGAAGTATGCTACATAAACTAATCATACATGTTCATGTGCATGGTTATAAGGAAGTAGTATATAACTCTTAAAATTCTTGCAACACTGCATAAACTGTTTACCTGTGCATCCCACAGGTCATATGCTAAGTGTGCACATTTTTGGTGTGGGAGAAACTAACGTCAGTAGAAACAGTTTGTGGAGTAAATAATATGAGTGAGATGCAAACATACTCAATAGGGGAGGAGTGGGTTAGTTGAGCCACTTTTTAGGTTTAGGTTTATACTGCCTCTGAGGTTTGGTATTAAGCAGAGGTTAATACTCTGATGTAATGGGGCATCACTTGGGTACATGTCATAGGAATGTTAGAGACTGGGGATGTACATGAGAATAGGGACATTATTAAAAACCAACAGGCGTCAAATGGCACAACTAACCCAGCCAAGTGGGTTAGTTGTGCCAGGTACATGGGTCAGTTCAGCCATATGCTGCCTTCAGCCAAAGTTAGCTGCATTGCACAATAATTGCTAACATAAGTAGGTCTAGGCCTTATGTTGTAAAATCATTGATAAAAGCAAATTCATACACTAATGCATGACACTTTTTCAATGAGAGCTTTTGAAATTGATCGGCAAGTGTTTTTAACGTTATTCAAAGTCATTTTTCTATTTAGAAATTAAAACAGAATACTTCTGAGATTGCTGCATAGCCAAATAAGCATAGCTCACTATTTCTATTACGTCAATCAATAAATCATTTTAATGCCATACAATTGCAGCTAAAGCGTATGGCTCAACTAACCCCCTTTGCAAATGGCTCAACTAACCCCACTACTAACTTTTCCTGTAACTACCTAAGTTGTATAAAAAGGAAGCAAAGTATAGAATTCATTATAAACATAAATATAGCTGCATACATGCACTTTCAAACACCCAAGACTGAAACAAGAATATAGTCATTGTGTAGAAATTATGAGGGCACAAATCGTAAAAACAGAATTTCACTTTGATCATCAAAATTCTTATTTTTGAATTTCATATTCTGATGAATACTAAAACAAAATCCTAAAGTAGGACAAAAAGCTAGTCCTAACACTTAATGCCAATATATGTTAACATAATTCAATTATGTTTCTTCATGGAGCTAAAACAGGGGGTGGCTCAACTAACCCAGTGGCTCAACTAACCCACTCCTCCCCTACATGTACATGTGCATAAAATAACATATATTGGCTTCTAATTTTACGCACCTAAGTGGCTGCAGACATAGTAATGGCTGAGAATTTGCACGGTTAATGAATGAATAAATGTAATCCCTTGAATAATTGCAGCTACACATGTAATTGTAAAATATGCATATTGTACTTGAACTTGTATTAAATTATTATCACGTAAAAAGAAAAAGAAGACTTGAAATTAAAATTGTATTTTGAATTTCATTATCCGGCCTGGCAGGTCGACCTTTCAGGCTTCAGGTTGAAGCCATGCCTGACCTTCAGGTCACAGGCCAGCCTGATCAGACTTACAGCAACCCTGGTGTATTTTGATCAACCAGAAATACTAACAAGATCTAAGTTCTGACAGATATTAACTAACACAGTTTGGTTCATCAGTATGCAATTTCCAAAAGATCCTGGCATATTTTATCACTTGCTATTTTTGAACCACAGTGCAAAGCGCAAGATCAAGAGAGGGGAAAACGTTTACCACACAAAGTCAGTAAAAGGCCACCTTTTAATCAGGCTGCAGCTTTGTACTACTACCACTAACTGTAGTATCGTCCCCAAAAGGGTTGATAAACTAACATTCCTGTACTTCACTGAAAAAAACAACATAATAGCAACCACATACTATTGCTGCAGGCCTTCTTGGTGCACAGAGATTCTCCCTTGGTTGAGCAGGAACTGAGAGGTAAGTAAAGAAGGGTCCTTCAGTATTTAACCACTTGAAGAACACTGGCCTACCATGTGTTGCAGCCATCTGAAGATGGGAAGGACTGACCAGGGTAGTATTTCTTGCCATCCTCTGTACACACTATTCCAGAAGGAGATGAGATGGCTAAATATGCACACCATTATCATTCCACAAACTTACCTGTGCAGTTTGGTTGTTTCCCACGCTCCACAGCTGCTGAGAGAGGCTTGCCATCTGAGGTGTCCACACACCAGCTGTTGCCAGTGGATCCCCAAATCTGGATTGGTGCAAAGTTCCCATCAGATGAGCACTGAGGCACGTAGGCACCAAGGGGCGAGGGGTAGCTGTTTGCCACCACCACATTGCATGGCTGAGGTGGCAGTACTCCTCTGGTGCACACAGAGTCACAACACAGATCATCTCCTGAGCAAGAGGAACAGTTCTTTGCTAGTACTTTTGGAGATGGACATTGGTAGGGGGAGATGTATGGAACGGTGGCGGCTAAAAAAAAAGATGCGAATAATAAGCCGAGCGTAATAAGCTCACTGCATTATATCAACACACTTGCATGCCCATACACAGGTTCGGCACACAAATGCAGAGCGCATTGTTAAAGCAAGACTTACCAGCTAATCCATTATTTAAAATGGCGAGGATGACGACCGCCGCAAGAGAGAAATACACCGACATATTATTAGTTATCGGGTTTATTGTAGCCTAATAAAATCAGATTTTATAGTAAACTCCTGGACGCTAAGCGCATGCGTGAACCATGGTAATTTAATATCCATGCGTGAGTAGTACTAGATTTCTAAAGCTGGCACTTCTTCAGTTCTTCTTCTCTCACACCTTACAGAACCTTGAAGGCTTCGTTTGTGGCGGTTGTTTACTCTGTACACTGTACTCAAGGGCCCGGGGTGTAATATCGGTGGCTTTGAGAAAATATTTAAATGTTAACCGTATGGCGTGTAATTAGAATTAACTACTTGCAGCTGTAATCATAGTAGATAGCGATCGATCGTGCCATGTACATGTTTGTCTTCCCCTCCCCCCCCTCCATCCTTTTACCTGGATACGCCTCCTGTCTATGCTTATTAATGGGGGGTCGATTTTCCGGAGAGGGAGCTGGCTACAACATCCAAAGAAGGCAATCCCGATACGTATTTCAATTGCCGGTATATCACTGATTAATCATCATGTGCGCAAGGGGCACAATAGGCATGTTTTTGTTTTGTGGGGGTTTTTTTTAATAAACAAGCTTGATTGATTCAGCTGCACGCGCGTGCATTATTATATTTAACGCAGAAAAATTAATTCAGCAGCAACAAGTTCAAAGACAGCAGAGCCTTCGAATGATAGTGATTTGAAATTGATATTGATGCTATCATCAACATGCTTCTAATATACACCCCTTGGCCTTGCATGCAGTGTCATCCTAGTCTCGTACCCAGACCCTAGTACGTCACAGCTGCGGATCGATTACATCACCAAAGTTCTGGAACTTTTCAATTGACCGCAGCCCGCTGGAATGTTGCTATGTCAACAAGTAGTACGTCAACATGTAATACATGTACACTAGACGTCTAGACATAACTTTGGATAACAAAATTGATTATGTTTGTACAGCTGTACGTTTTGCGATGGATCAACTGGGAGTGAGTACGTTGAACTAAAGGACAAACAGAAGGAGGCTATTCACAACTTTGTTCGAGGCCATGACTGTTTCGTTATTTTGCCAACGGGGTACGGGAAAACGTTGTGCTGTGCCTAGCTGCCTTTCGTGTTCGACCATCTTCGAAAGAGAATACCTCGGTCTTCTATTGTAGTTTGCGTTTCGCCGTTGGTATCTCTAATAATGGACCAAGTTAGCAAGTACTCATCGAAGGGTCTGACAACGCAGTTTCTTTGGGAAGCACAGGAAGACTATTCTGTCATCAGTAGAGTGTTGGAATGTGAATACCAGCTAGTATTTTATAAGCCCTGAAGCATTGCTAAGAAACAAGCAACGCCATAACCATTAAAACATTACTATTGCGGTCTAGTCGCCTATCTCTTGTTCTTGTACAAACAATTAACTCCATCTGCAGTCACTGCAGCTGTGACGTACTGGGGTCTGGGTACGAGACTAGGATCCTGGAATGATCGAAACATTAACGGCCATATTGTTTTGGCCCAAAATGTGCGCATTATTTAGAATTGGTGTTTTCACTACGTACGAATGGTGTAATAATGAAAAATCGCGGCCTAATTAATTGTTTCATAAGTTAAGCACGAATCATACTTAGAACCGAATAAAATGGTTACATGTATGGGTTGTTGCGGGCGTACAATTATAGTGTTAGATTTACGTCATCGTCGTCGTAGATACACAAATTTCTAAATAACGCACAAGTTTTGGTCCAAAACAATATGGCCGCTTATGTGTTGATCCTTCCCAGGTAGGCACGGCAAGGGGTCTTAGTTCTGTATTTTTTTGCTAACAACAAATAAGGAAAAAGTTAACCCCAGACCCCATTCTTACAGCTTAGAAAGTTCAGACGACTGTACATGGCCTTATTATTAGGTTATTAGCGTTCATAAGGATGCAAGAATACAGAAATTAGGAATTGGTGCATTAGTTTGGACTTGTGGTGATGGCTTTGAAACTGATCAATGCAATATACATGCCTCAGACAAAGCAAGACTTCTATCTGTCTCTTTGTGCGTCTTCCTCACAATCCCATCACCAAAAGTGCACTGTGTCCAAATAACCCTGGCCCATTAGCCACCATGCTGTAACATGTAAGTTTCGATGTGTCTCGGCTTTGTGCAGACATGCTGATCTGCAGGCATTGAAGCTGGAAGTGGGCTAGGCCATGACTAGACCTGCTAATGTTCTTCTGCCCATGCCAATTGCGTTTGCTCTAAAGCTAACTTCATTGTGGTCTCTCCACTTGGTTCAACCCATATTATTGAAGTGGGTACCAGCAAAGCATGACGAAAATGACCAAAAGTGCAGCAAGCTAGCGCAACAGGGTATTTGTCAAAATGGCTATGGAGGTATATGGCCAGGAGCCTGAAGGCATCAATGCCCAAGTAAGAAGCATAATCCGTTGTCCAGCATGTACTGTCAGAGCTGATGCAAACAGTCTTGTTTAACAGAATAACTTTAGCTAGGACTTCTAGTGTTTATTCATTATCATAACAGTAAGCATGCACCCAATCAGTGCAGAGCCGGCGGAAGGTCTATAATTCAACCCAGGCAAGGGGAGGGGTGCCAAGTAGGGGGAGGAAGCGGGAGGGGGATGTGCCCCCTGCCGCGCGAAGCGCGGAAGCTTTTGAAGTACATGTATATATAATTGATTGTACATGAATCTAGTCTCGTACCCAGACCGAAGTGACGTAACGATGATTATTGCTTCATTGCATGGATGCCACTCAAGGGTGCTGGTTGATACTCGTTAATTAATTTGCATTTGTTAACCCTAATTTCAACTTATTAAAAAAGTTTTTGCTTGCTCTCTTCACGTGTGCGTAGCGATAGCGCTCTCTCGCGACTTTGGCGTGATTGTCTGGAATCGGCTCGTACATTTTTTGGTCCTTCGAGCCGGGAATCAACTTCCCAGCATCGCTCATTGGCTGTATTTCAGGCAACAAGCCGAATTATCTGTTTTTTCGTTTGCACATTATCTTCGCCCCCACCTGTTGGCATGGCAGAAGAAGTCGCTCTCGCGCTCGGACAACTTCAGAGAAGAAGAGGCGTTACTCGGAGTTCTATTACTCGATTGGTAAACCGGCTGAAAGAATTAGAAGCTACCTCGGATCAACCGGCAACTCCTGGGCACGCGCAACAGCTGCTCTCTAAATTGAATGACCTCGATTCGAGCTTTAAGGAGCTTCGCATGCAAATTATCGATAAACTAGAAGACGGCAATACTTTGGAGCAAGAACAAATCGCTTTGGACAAGCACGACGATGACATCGCTGCAATGACTGCTCGTCTTCATCGCTTAATGGAGCCCACTGTCGACGCGTCCATTAAGGGAAACGGACGTGAACGCAGATCGATCTCGCTCAAAATATCGCGTATAGAAAAGGGTCTCAAGGTCATGGAAGAACAGATGGCAGACCTCGTTGGAGATGCTGAAGACTTTGACCTATCCATTGTTCAGCAATGCCAGGAACAGCTCTCAGACTATAAAAAGGACCTTGCTGCACTCTATAGTGACATAATAGATCTTGAACCAAAAGACGATGACGAGTTATTTGCACACCACTCCAAAATAGAAACCGCATTGTTCGATTGCTCTCACAAAATCAAGAAGCTGATCAATAGTCAAACTGAATCTACTGCATCTGTTGCTAGTGGTACAGGAGTCAAACTACCCAAGATTGATGTTCCTACCTTCGATGGCAATCTCCTACATTGGAGGCAATTTTGGGAACAATTTAGTATTTCAGTTCATGACCGCAAAAGCCTGACAAACTCTGAGAAACTCGTATACCTACAGCACGCACTAAAAGGTGGATCTGCTAAGAACATGATTGAAGGATTATCCCAGTCTGGTGAACATTACTTGGAAGCAATTGAATGTCTTAAGTCACGATATGATCGCCCACGCGTGATTCCATGTTCGGTTAATTCTGGAAGTACCATCCTTGAAGGAAGGAACTGGCAAAGAACTACGTCACCTCCATGACATTGTTACTCAACACCTCCGTGCATTAAAATCAATGGACTATGACCCATCAGGCCCTTTCATCACCTCCATGCTTGAGCTCAAACTAGATGCCACCACTCAGTTTGAATGGCAGAAGCACAGTCAGTCTGAGGCAAAAGTGCCACATTACCAGGATTTGTTGGATTTTATTGATCTACGTGCACAAGCATCTGAAGGTTCAGCAATCATTGCAGTTAAGAAGCCCTACCACAATTTCACATCTGAAAAGAAGTTCACCACCCCAGGAAAACCTCTGACCTCTTTTACATCGCTGTACTGAAGTAATCAATGTATTGTGTGCAGAGCTGATAAACACCCTTTGTATGTGTGCCCTAAATTCCAATCACTACCCCATGATCAGATGGTAGCTACACTAAAGGATAACAACCTCTGCATGAATTGCTTATCTAGTGGTCATGTTGTCAAGAATTGCAAGTCTGTGCATAAATGTCACAAATGCCAAAAACCACACCATACTTTGCTTCACAAGGACAAACAAGTTGATAGCAATTTGGCTGAAGTCAAAGTATCTACGAGTACTGCTGTTAGACTTAAATCTAATCTATTACTAATGACTTGTCGCATTGTGGTTTATGCTCCTGACGGCTCTTCAATAGAAGCACGAGCTTTGTTGGACAGTGCCTCCTCAGCTTCCTTTATCTCAGAACGCCTAGCCCAAGGCCTTTGCCTCCCACGATTTAGGCAAAATGTGCGTGTTTCAGGAATAGGAGATTTCTCTCATGATAATCCAGTTCAACATATCTCAAGTTTTAAAATCTCAGCTGTCAGATCCTCAGTCAGAAAGATTGGCATCACAGCTATAGTGGTTCCAAAGGTCACGTGCGATCTACCCACATATCCTGTTCGTTTCGATTCGAGTTGGAAGCATTTGACTAACCTTGTCCTAGCTGACCCCAATTTTGGACAACCTGGAAAGATTGATCTACTTCTGGGTGCTGACTTATTTGCTGATGTTTTGCGTCAAGGTCGGCGGTCAGGTCCCGCTGGATCTCCAGTCGCATTTGAAACAGAATTTGGTTGGGTGCTTAGTGGGCGAACTGAGTCCATCTCATCTACAGGAGAGGTAGCTGCACTGCACACTACTGTAGGATTCAAGGATGATATTCTGCATAAGTTCTGGGAGATTGAGGAAGGCCCAACCAGCAATGCTGCATTCTCATTAGAAGAACGAAGCGTCTTAAGTCATTTTAAAGACAACCACTTTCGCACTGAAGAAGGACGTTTTATGGTGTCTTTGCCAAAAAGACTTGATGCAAAACAGATTGGAGAATCACGCACACAAGCTGTCAGAAGATTTTTCTCATTGGAACGCTCTCTGAACGCAAAAGGTTTATTTCAAGATTTCAGCTCTGTAATGACAGAATACATGGATCTTGGACATGCAGAACTTGTACCTCTAGAAGAAATGGAGAAACCTACATCTCAGGTGTTCTATTTGCCCATGCATGTTGTATACAAGAATTCAAGTACTACTACCAAGATCAGAGCAGTTTTTGATGCATCAGCAAAGTCTTCATCTGGTGTATCATTGAATGACATCCTCCTTGTTGGACAACTGTGCATTCGACTCTAATGGATGTTCTTTTACGCTTTCGAATGCATCGCATTGCGATTACAGCAGACATTAACAAGATGCAATTGGTTCAATCTGATCGTGATTTCCATCGATTTGTGTGGAGATCAAGTCAGTCTGAAATATTGAAGGATTATCGCATGACCCGTGTCACGTTTGGAGTATCAGCATCATCTTTTGCTGCTAACATGTGCGTCAAACAGAATGCAATGGATTTCGCTACCAAATATCCTCTAGCTGCCAAAGCAGTAGAAGAATCATTCTACGTTGACGACTGTTTGACTGGTGCTGACAATGTTGAGATGGCAATCAAGCTGCAGCAAGAATTACAGTGCCTTCTCTCTCACGGAGGTTTCTTGTTGCGGAAATGGATATCTAGTAATTTAGCTGTCCTACAGAATATAGATCCTGATATTCGTGACTCTGAAGCTATTCACCACATTCATGATGGAAGGGAAAGCACCAAAACACTTGGTCTTGAATGGAATACTAAATCGGACGAATTTTGTCTTACTGTCAATAACGTACCTCCTCCTGATCCTGGTCGTGTCACCAAACGAGCTCTTGTGTCTGACATAGCAAAAACCTTCGACGTTTTGGGTTGGTTTTCACCTACTATCATTAAAATGAAGATCTTGTTACAAAAAGTATGGGAGTTGAAAGTGGATTGGGATGACTCCATCCCTGACTCAATTCGAGACATCTGGCTGAAATGGAGAACTGAACTTTTCTCCTTTGCAAACAAATCTCTTCCCAGATGTTATTACCCAAAGGAAGCTCACATTGTGTCTTTTCAGTTGCATGGTTTTAGTGACGCTTCAGAAGATGCTTATGCAGCAGTAGTCTACCTACGTATGGTGAATACACAGAATAATGTGTACGTTTCCCTGGTCATGTCTAAAACCAAAGTAGCACCAATAAAGAGGCTAACTATTCCTAGACTAGAACTTTGTGGTGCTCAGTTGCTTTCTCAGCTACTTCATCATTTGAAAGCTTTGTTTGGCTTACCACTCAATTCTGTTCATGCATATACAGACAGCACAATAGTCCTGAACTGGCTGACTGGTTCTCCAAGACGTTTTAAGACCTTTGTGGGGAATCGAATCGCTGCTATTGTAGATTGTATACCTCCTGATAGATGGGAACACGTTGCTGGTATCCAAAATCCTGCTGATTGTGCCTCCAGAGGACTGTTCCCTTCTGAGCTGATCTGCAATGATCTTTGGTGGAATGGACCAAGCTGGCTGAAATCTATTCATCTAATTAGACCTAAACCAGAGGAAGGCAACCGTGCGGAAGAGCTCAATGATGAAGAAAGAGAAATCTGTCTTACTTCCCTAGTTCATATTGTGCAACCCATTATTTGCCTTGAACGCTATTCAAGCTACACTCGCCTCAAGAGGATCACAGCCTGGTGTTTGAGATTCATCAACAACTGCTTAGCCAAGTTAAGCAAGGCTAACAGAATTCTACTAACTTCTTCATTAACAAGTCCAGAGCTGCACATATCTGAAGTATATTGGATAAGACTTGCTCAGCGAGATAATTTCGAAAGTGAAATTGCCTGTCTCCAAGCTAACAAGCCCATACCGATATCTAGTGCTCTACTTACACTTCATCCATTTCTTGACAAAGATCAAATATTGCGTGCAGGTGGTAGACAGGAACGCTCAAAGCTATCTTACTCAAAACGTCATCCCATTATACTCCATGCCAAGCATCCTGTAGCAAGATTACTTATCTGGTCAGAGCATCAGCGTTTATTACATGGGGGACCTACACTTGTCCTCGCTTCTCTTAGCTATCGTTTTCATTTGCTTAATTGCCGTAAGACCGTGCGATCAGTTCTTAGACAATGCATAACATGTAGACGACAAGCCATCAAACCTCAACCACAAATGTTGGGTCAACTTCCTGCTGAAAGGATTACTCCAGACTCTGTTTTTGATAGAGTAGGCCTTGATTATGCTGGTCCATTTCTTGTCAAGTATGGATCTGTTAGAAAACCAACAATTGTAAAGTCCTACCTTTGCGTTTTTGTGTCACTAAGTGTAAAGGCTGTACACTTGGAATTGGTGTCTGATTTGACCAGTGAAGCATTCATCGCGGCTTTACGCCGTTTCACAGCTCGAAGAGGGTACCCTTCCCTCCTATGGAGTGATCATGGCACAAATTTTGTTGGTGCCAACCGTGAGCTCAAAGAATTCAATCAGTTCCTCCAGAAGCAGATCACCCAGTGTTCAATTTCGGAATTCTGTTCAACCAAAAACATCATTTGGAAATTTATACCCGAGCATTCCCCACACTTTAGTGGATTGTGGGAATCTACTGTTAAGAGTGTGAAGATTCATTTTAAGAAAATTGTTGGCACAGTAAAGCTCACCTTTGAGGAATTAATCACTGTATTGACTCAAATCGAAGCTTGTTTGAATAGCAGACCACTTGTGTTGATCAACAATCACAGCGATGACAGTATAGAAGTTTTGACCCCAGGTCACTTCTTGATTGGTCGCCCACTCACATGTCTGCCTGACCCAGATACTTCTACCCCCTCAATGTCATTACTACGCCGTTGGCATTTATGTCAATACTTAGTTCGACATTTTTGGAACAGATGGTCCGTCGAATATCTATCTACACTCAATAAATACAGTAAATGGCACCACCCTGTGAAGAATGTTTCTGTTGATGATGTCGTTGTCGTCCGTGAAGATGGAATATGGCCTCTTGCTAGGGTGGTTCGTGTTTATCCTGGGAAAGATGGACTTGTTCGAGTGGTTGATGTTAAGACTTCAAATGGTATCTATAAACGACCTGTTACGAAGTTGGTTGTACTTCTACCATCTACAGTCCAAGCAGAATTCTGATATTAAACTTTCATAATTATTTTAAGACCAACTGGTCTTGGCCGGCGGTATGGTTGATACTCGTTAATTAATTTGCATTTGTTAACCCTAATTTCAACTTATTAAAAAAGTTTTTGCTTGCTCTCTTCACGTGTGCGTAGCGATAGCGCTCTCTCGCGACTTTGGCGTGATTGTCTGGAATCGGCTCGTACAGGTGCACATGATACAATATAGCACAAGTCACGAAAGCTTTAATTTATCATGCACGAAGCGAATTACATTATATATATTTATTATTTATTTTATTTTATTTTTTAAGCCCAAAAATCTACCCAGGCAATTGCCTGGGTTGCCTAGTGGGCTCCGCCAGCCATGCAGTGCATGTCCAACAATTCTTCCCAAGGTAGCTGCTCCCATTCCTTCTTAGCAGGCAGGTCCTTTCCCTATATCACCCCTTCTGGACCATCAGGCCTTTAAATGCAGCTGATAGGATGCAGCTACTAACACATACTCCCCAATCTAGTTATCAGCCTGTTGGCTTAAGGCAAAGCTCCATCGGACACTTGTGTCTACATGTAATTAACAAATCACTAAGAAACCCGATGCCAGTTTACGGCAGCAAAATTTTTCAAACCCCACCAGTATGGTGTGACAAGCCAGAAAAATTGGCCATGGTATGACAGCATGCACTAAAATACATTGATTTGATGATGACTTTAGAGTGCTAAAAAAAGTGGACATGTATAATGCATTTAACTTTTTATCCCATCAACCAATTCTGTCAGTCACTTTCCAGAACTTCTCCATGGGTGAGTTGGTAAGGTCAAATCACTGCTAAATCATGTAATGTTATCAGAAGTGGACTGACAGCAGGTGCAGCTACAAAGGCCACTCTGCTTTAGAAACATTGACAGCAATGATAGAAAGTGTGCAGAGCTAGGTTGGGCGTGTGTTTCCAAGACCTATGGTACTTGAGGGGGGTACAGAAGGTATGACCCGTCGCCTTGCCATGGCACTGAGGAAGCCCCAAATGTGGGCGGCTAAATATGTATGTACTTTGTGAGATTTGCAATTACCATCCTCACCAGGTGCACACTACATGAGCTTCTTTATGTGCCAAGGGTACCTGCCACCTAACTTATCATTTGCTGTCATGATAATAAGTATCCTGCTGACTGCATGTATTTATTCTTTGTAGAGTGATTCAGTGAATAGTTTATTTATTATGTTCTAATAAATATATAATACATCAAACTTTTTTAGGTGATAAGTGATAGTAAGATAAATACAGACACATACTCATCAAGTTGTTATTGGCTGATGGCGGATGGGTCAGTGCATGCAAGAAAAGTTAATCTGCCATAAACTGAAGGCTGGATAGGACACAAGGCTTGGCAAAGTTTGACTGCTGCAAAGTTAAAACTGAATGTATCTAGTGAGGATGGCTCTCACCACTTTAGCCTGCCATAAATGTCATCTAGTAACGTTTTAAGGCAGCAGGTTGGGAGGCCAATTGGTAGAAAGCTTCCATAGCTTCCCTTCCCCCATGCACGATAGGACTCAGTGACAAGGGGAACTCACAACCAGCCCAGTTCATGGCACTTGGCATCATTGGCTCCATGTTTTCTCTCTTTGGCTTCCATCAAGGTAAGTGTATCAAGCAGAGAGGTCACAGGTACATCAAAGGCAGCTGCCCTGCCGTCGGTTTATCAATGCAACAGCTAGCTCATAGCACAACTGCATACTAATAACAATCCAACAAGTGAGCAGGATTGGGGTGAACCAAAGAAAAGCCAAGTTTTCCATACAGGTGTGGTTTGTGAGTAAATAGTTTATCATTATGAACAAATACTTCACTGCTTCATCGGCATAGAAAACTAACGTTAAGTGACAGCTTGTATACAGCAGCAGCAGCAGCAAACATGCATGTTTGCAGGTATGTAATACTTCAAATCTCACACCTATACAAAGGGCATACACCACACTGTAGTCTGTGCAGTCCACTTCTACTACCTAAAGTAAACACTTGCAGCACATAAGGGACACTTAGGCACCACGCAAAGGCTTAGGACATAACTTCGGAGATACACACTTGTTGCTCTTCACATCCAAGACTGTACCACCTGGGCACTGGCATTTGGCCACACAGCGTGCGGCACATATAGGTGCAGGGTTGTCACAGGTGGCTTCACACGAAGACCCACAGGAAGTGTATAACTGGCCTTTTGCTGGACAGGCTGAAGGAGAATATTAGATGGCATGATTATCTAAGAGTTCTTTTGCTTACAAAATGCTCCAATGATAACAGCTGAGCATTTATGTAATTTGGTGCAATCAAAAGTTTGAATTGAATGCATATAATTAGATTTGACTAATGGATAAATAGATAGTCAACATTTTGCTAACTAGCCTCACATCAGCATGTATACATAGGATAGCACACATTACGTATTTCAACATTTCAGTTACATGTAATTACGTATATATATAATTGTATATTAAACTACATACCAACACATGCCCTCAGTGTGCAGAGTGCAGCTCCAGTCTGAGTGCAAGAGCTGAAAAGAAGAAACAGCAGCCATGGGCAAAGGAGGTCGCATGAGTAGAAAAGGTTATCTTTCCAACAGGACCTGAACTTACCAGGTGTTGCAGCCATCTGAAGCCATGAAGGTCTGACCAGGGTAGTATTTCTTACCACTCACAGTACACACTGTTTGTATTAAACATGTGCATACATCAGACATATGTACAACACTCCTATCAACATACCTGTACAGTTGGGTTGGTGTCCAGGGCCTACAGCTGCTGAGAGAGGCTTGCCATCAGAAATGTCCACACACCAACAGTAACCAGTGGATCCACGGCACTGGATTGGTCCAAAGTTCCCATCAATTGAGCACTGAGGCATGTAGGCACCAGGAAGTGAGGAGGGGTAGCTGTTTGTCAGCACCACAGTGCATGGCTGAGGTGGCAGTACTCCTTTGGTGCACACAGAGTCACAACACAGATCATCTCCAGAGCAAGAGGAACAGTTCTTTGTTAGTACTTTTGGAGATGGACATTGGTAGGGGGAGATGTATGGAGTCGGGGCTAGAGTACAGAGGGTAAGGACATTTCTGCTAATTGCTGACTAAATAAACATGTCACTTCTCCCACAACAAAAATGTGTAAACTTATAGTATGTGCCCCAGAGCTGAGGAATTATGTATAGTACTATGAAGTTGGATAATATTGTACTAATTTCTTCTTATACCATTGTAAAGATTGAATAATCTCCCTCCCCTGAAGTTGTGTAAGAGCTGTTTTGGGCCATGCATGTATACATGGTCCAAAGAGATGAACAATACAACATTGTATTGTCACCCAGGGAATAATTTAACCGGCATCACATCGCACTTTACGATGCAGTTTTTATAAGGCGCGAAACAACTTCAAACAATTGTTGCAGAAAACTGTGATGCAGTGCTCTTTGTGAATCAGTAATATTTTTAATGCACCCTAATCTATCCATGTTTGCAGGCTCATGCTCAGACTGTGCTGTGTACAGTGCAATAGAAGACATGCCCAGTGGAGTAGTGTGGTTGTCGAGCACCTGGGGACGTGATGCAAACATGGTGCCCCCCCCCCCCCCCCCCCCAGTCCAAGAATATGAATATGGGGGTCCCTCACATCTACCCAAATACAAATAATGGAGGGAATGAAGTTTTAATTTGCCTAAAGAGCATTCGAAACTAGCGACAATTCTAAGCATTCCAGAGATTCCTGCTATGCAAACAGGAAATATGGAGGTGATGATTGAATACCGTAACTTGAATGTCCGTGATTAGAAACGAATTTTAAAATTTGCATCAGATGTTTCTAATGCTATAGTCAAGGGAGGTGCCCAGGCCATAATTATATCTGGTCCATTTTGGTGCCCCCTCATCCCTGCACCAATGTCCCCCCAGCCCCCCACCCTCACCCCCTTCGCTAGGCTACTGGACACGCCAATTAAATAGGCGTCTGTACAAAACCATAGCTCGCGATAATTAATTTAATTTGATCTGTGTGATTGTACAGACTCATGAAATCATGTACAGAAACATTCGAAAAAATTATAGAACAGGTTGAGGCAAAGCTAACAAGGAGAGCTCTTGAATTAAAGATATCCAGAGAACAACAAAGGTCCCCAAGGGGGGCCAAGGCCAAGCTGTCTATGCAGCGCACCCAATATTAAACATTGCAACAAATACACCATCTTCAAGCTTTAGCGCACGTGAACAACGAAACATTTCTGTGTTGCCAGGTTTTAAACCAATCGCATCAAGACAATATTAAATCAAACACTACTCTATTGAGAAAGTGATTGGTGGGATGTAGGATTGGTGGTGCAAAAAGCAAGGAAACAAGGTACAGTACTGTTACAGTGAGGGTTGGTATAGGTTCCCACAACTAACACTTCTACATTTTGCAAATAGGCTTCTTCATTAGAAAATTGTTAGTCATAACTGTTATATCATACCCCAGAAGACTCACATTCACATATTAATAACTAGCTTACCAACACAGGCCTTCTTTGTACATGCAGTCTTTCCCTTGGTAGAGCAGAAGCTAAAAGAGCAGTGAGAAGGTTCTATTATAATACCTCTTCCAAAAGAACACTGGCTTACCAGGTGTTGCAGCCATCTGAAGCTGGGAAGGACTGACCAGGGTAGTACTTGTTACCGTCCTCAGTACACACTGTTCAAGGACAAGATACATGTGTAAGTCACACATGCGTGCACACCTACACATATGTCCACATACATCACTAATCATACACTCACATACACATACACAAACACTCTCCAGCACACCTGCACAGTCTGGTTGGCGCCCAGGGCCTACAGGAGTTGAGAGAGGCTTGCCATCAGAGGTGTCGACACACCAACAGTAACCAGTGGATCCACGGCACTGGATTGGTGCAAAGTTCCCATCAGATGAGCACTGAGGCACATAGGCACCAATCAGTGAAGGAGAGCTGTTTGCCACTACCACAGAGCATGGCTGAGGTGGCAGTACTCCTTTGGTGCACTCAGAGTCACAACACAGATCATCTCCAGTGCAAGAACAGTTCTTTGTTAGTACTTTTGGAGAGGGACATTGGTAGGGGGCGATGTATGGAGCCGGGGCTAGAGTACAGAAGAGGGGGGGATAAGGATGGAGATGAGGATCAGATGATAAAAATATTCGCTGTGGTTGTGGGTAGGTTAAGTAATGTACATGTATGTGCATACTAGAGAGTTATCTCCAATTTCCATCAATTGGCCCAAGGGAAGAAATCATCAAGCATTGGGCTACAACAAATTGGCAACAAGGGTGGGATTTGATGGCAGTATTTGGCAAGATAGACGGGTTTAAGCTGGAAATAGAAGGTACATATATTTAGAGCAGGTCCAGTTGTACTTTGTGGCAATTAAAACAAAGCTTGTGCGGTCGTGTTTCTTTCTGTTGTGGGGAGCAAAACGTATGCTATTTTGAGGGATTTGGTCTGAAAAGCCTTAAGATAAAACAGCATCTGAACTGACTAAGATATTTTAGAACCAAAACTATTAGCATGGGTGTCCCCAGGGGGGGGGGGGGGGGGGAGAGCAGGGGGGACCAGGCCCCCCCCCCCCCCTTTGGAACTCAATGGCGCGCCCCCCCCCCCCCCCCCCCACACCCACCTTATAGACGGCGTACTTGCAATGGCATCGAAGCGAATTGCCGCGCGAAGTACAGGGGAACCTATTGTTACGTCTAGTAGACTACAGTGGCGTAGCGAGGGGGGGGGGGGGGGGCAGGGGGGCAATTGCCCCCGGCGCCGACCTAAGGGGGGCCTAAGATGTTTACTATAAATAGCATTGCAATGCGTACCGGATAATAAGCCAAGGAAAGGCTTATGTTAATGCTCTTATGTGTTATTGATTAGAAACAGCAAGTCCATGCATACTGTTGATGAAATTGTGATTTTATTTTCGTATAATTGGAGCTGAATTTTGGAACAAGAAATTAAGCAGCAGGGCCCCCCCCCCCGGCCCGGCAAAACCTATCAATACTGATCGCTTTAACAGCGCAACGATCGTCCAATACATGTAGTAGTTGTTATAAATGTCCCAACTCACATGATGTAGTTAAATATTCCACGATCGGAATATTAAACTATGGATCGTTGAGCGGATAATATACCATATATCAGTTCAATAACGTGGCGTGCAAGACTACAGGAAAGTCTGGAAGCAAGTTATTTACTATTCTACCTGGTTTTAGCATGTTCTACGCAATTATGCTATGTTTTGTGACTTTAAAAGTGCAAAAGTTGCAAAGCGGCTGGGGCGGAGCCCAGACCCCGCTTGCTGGGGTAGTGTGCCCCGCTACACCACCACTTTCCCCCGCACCTAAATCCTGGATCCGCCCCTGACTTGGCCAAACGCAAGGGAATCCCCCTCGTATCCATGTATCCATTGCCAAAAGCAAGGGGAAGAAGTCGGATTTGGCCAAACTCGAGGGGGACCCCCCCCCCCCCCCCAGTATTCGGGTGAATGGTCTTGGGCCTGGGGGGGGGCACCATTAGTGCATTTTGCCCCCGGGCGCCCAACACCCTCGCTACGCCACTGGTAGACTAGACTAGTGCAATCTAGATCTCGCGATCTATGTGAATTAACCAGCTAAATTGATGGTCATTAAATGTTATTGTATTATGAGTATCTTGCGTACCACGAAACGTGCCGTGCTGGAAAGGGAGAAAGGGGTTCCAGAGGGCTGACTATAAGTTTGAATACGCATTTGGAAAAGGTCGGCGCATCGAACATATAGAAGCTGAGCTTTTAATCGCTGTCGTTTTGAAGCTACAATAACACAAGTTTAGAACGCTATATAAATATAAATTAAGGAGATTGATCTTTTAAAAATAACCTCTAAAAAAAAATTGTATAATCATTAATTTTGCTAGCATTAAAATTCCCAGCGTCCTTGTACATGATTAAACAATATAGCCTAGGTACTACTTTTATAGCGTAGTTTTTGGAGTATTTCAACGCAAAAAGCGTTGGCTTCTGGCAGACCCCCGATGGGGGAGCTTACAGCGCTCCCCCATACCCCCTAGCTGGGCGGGAGGGGCACCCCTCCCGCACCCTCCCCGGGGTGGCACCGCCCACCGGCGCCCCTCGTCTTCATCCTGGCCCCCCCCCTTCCAGAAAAGCTGGGGATGCCCATGATTAGCGATAGCTGAAAGGTATTGGTTTTACAGACAACAGCAGGGTTAGTCACTGTTATTATGTTCGGCTGGATTGGCTACACATTGTGAGAATAGTCAGAATTTCAAAACTGAAAAACAATTTTCAAAACTGGGGCTTAGTCCTGTTTTGAAGACTTGACATTATGAGTATTAGAATGTTTTTCATGGTGGCCATGAGGATTAGAAGATGGTGGCCATGAGGAGAAGAAGATGGCGGCCATGGGGAGAATAAGATGGTGGCCATGGGGGGAAGAGGATGGTGGCCATGAGGAGAAGAAGATGGGGGCCATGGGGATAAGAAGATGGGGGCCATGGGGAGAAGAAGTTGGTGGCCATGGGGAGAAGAAGATGGTGGCCATGGGGAGAAGAAGATGGCGGCCATGGGGAGAATAAGATGGTGGCCATGGGGGGAAGAGGATGGTGGCCATGAGGAGAAGAAGATGGGGGCCATGGGGATAAGAAGATGGGGGCCATGGGGAGAAGAAGTTGGTGGCCATGGGGAGAAGAAGATGGTGGCCATGGGGAGAAGAAGATGGGGGCCATGGGGAGAATAAGATGGTGGCCATGGGGAGAAGAGGATGGTGGCCATGAGGAGAAGAAAATGGGGGCCATGGGGATAAGAAGATGGGGGCCATGGGGAGAAGAAGTTGGTGGCCATGGGGATAAGAAGATGGTGGCCATGGGGAGAAGAAGATGGTGGCCATGGGGAGAAGAAGATGGTGGCCATGGGGAGAAGTAGATGGGGGGGCCATGGGGAGAAGAAGATGGGGGCCATGGGGTGAAGAAGATGGTGGCCATGAGGAGAAGAAGATGGGGGGCATGGGGAGAAGAAGATGGTGGCCATGAGGAGAATAAGATGGTGGCCATGAGAAGAAGATGGTGGCCATGGGGAGAAAAAGATGGTGGCCATGGGGAGAAGAAGATGGTGGCCATGGGGAGAAGAAGATGGGGGGCCATGGGGAGAAGAAGATGGTGGCCATGGGGAGAAGAAGATGGTGGCCTGCTATATGGGGACAGTACCACACTGCAGGCATTTGATTAACTTAGGTAACTGTCATATCATACCCCCAGAAGACCTATCATGTGGTAACTGTTATATCATACCCCCAGAAGCCTGTTCACATATGCAAAATAAAATAACATACTTACCACAGGCCTTCATTGTGCAAGAAGCTATTCCCTTGGTTGAACAAAAGCTAGAGAGAAATTAGTAGGGCTTTAATAATACCTCTTCCAAAAGAACACTGACTTACCAGGTGTTGCAGCCATCTGAAGATGGGAAGGACTGACCAGGGTAGTATTTCTTGCCATTGTCAGTACACACTGTATCAAGAAGTATGTCACACTTTCTCTGGACAAATAAGGTGACACACCTACCAACCTCCACACATGCACCCATCCCACACCTACCTCATCCTATTACCTCAGGGCCACACCCCTCTAATTCTATATTCATCATATGACATCATCTTGCAACAGTGTAGTTATGAACATATGAAAGAAGTGTTAACTAAGCGTCTCATGGTGTGACAATAGACATTGTATGATATGGGCCCAGACCTTAGCTTTGACCACACCTATTTTAGACCCATGGGTGTGTCTAACTTCATGGTGTATCCGCACACCTTGAAATACATGCATAAAGACCAAATAATTTCCCTGTCGATCAAATTACCCTCATGATACATTTAATAGCTATATTCAAAGCTTCCACACTTTGCATGGGAGGGCACACACCCTCCTGTACCCTCCCCCATTTGGAGACCAATGTCCTTATTAATAACTGTGCCCACTTCCCCCCCCCCCCCCCCCCTTTTGAAATTCCAGATGGATCAGCCCCTGCATCTTTGTAGTTAAACATTTTTGCAATCACTTGAAGATGTATCTACTGAACCCACAGCAGATACCAACCAATGGTGGCCAACACACGCAATGTAATATATGCGGACCTGAGGCCCCCCCCCCTGCCCACCCGCAAAACCTATGTTATTAAAAATCATTACTTCTTACGCTATAATAATCGCACCAGCGCAACGATCCTTCCAATCGCGGTAGGTGAATTATAAATGTCCCAGCCCACAGGATGTAGTTCAATATTCTATATATCGATTGGAATACTTAAGTATAGATACCGTATATCGATCATTATGCGATTCAATAATGAAAGTAGGTCTGGAAAGTCAGGAAGCAAGTAATTTTTGTCGTATTTACTATTCTATCTGTTTTTAGTATGATTGCACGCAATTATATGCTATGTTTTGTGACTAGAAAAGTGCAAAAGTTGTAAAGCGGCTATGGGGGACCTTACAGCACTCCCTCATACCCCCTTGCTGGGAGTAGGTGGGCCCTGCCCTGCCCTTGCCAATCACTGTACCCACCTGGCCCTGAAATCCTGGATGCGCCCTGGCCTTAAGTAAATAAAAAATGCACATCCAGCTGGTTATAAAACATTTTCATTAAAGTTAATTTACTGCTCAACAAAGGTTAAATTATGGCCTACAATACACACATTCCTAAGATTCCACAAACATACCTGTGCAGTTTGGCTGTTTCCCACGCTCCACAGCTGCTGAGAGAGGCTTGCCATCAGAGGTGTCCACACACCAGCTGTAGCCAGTGGATCCCCAAATCTGGATTGGTGCAAAGTTCCCATCAGACGAGCACCGAGGCACGTAGGCACCAAGGGGCGAGGGGTAGCTGTTTGCCACCACCACATTGCATGGCTGAGGTGGCAGTACTCCTCTGGTGCACACAGAGTCACAACACAGATCATCTCCAGAGCAAGAGGAACAGTTGTTTGTTAGTACTTTTGGAGAGGGACATTGGTAGGGGGAGCGGTATGGAATGACGATGTTCACTATATAGAACATATGAAGGAACAACTTTCAATCAAGCTCACACAGTTGTTAAGTATACTATAAATGTGTGGATAGTCTGCCTGTCTGTGCATCTGTCAGCCTATCCAAGTGTGTTCATTTAGCATTTAGCTGGGTCGTTTTCGATAAAAGTGGAGTCTTTAGACTCCTTTCTACGATGCGCAGACAGGGACGGAGTTACTTTTTTTTAAATTTTACACCTTTTGCTCTGTATGTTTCTATTCCTGCTGCCGAATATTGTTAAATTGCACGCATTCAAGTACCAGTATTATGTAATATTAATTACCAGTTATCCCGTTGCTATAGGTACGTGTATGTCTGAGTGTAAACTGAAGAAATGCCACCAAAACAATAGTCACCATTAGGTCTGAGTTCTAATGCTAAAAAAAATTTAAAAAAATAAAAAATTAATGGTCCATGTGAAACATGCATGCAACGGGCCTCTAGCTCTAGAAATCTGTGGTACATATGAGAGGTTAAGACATACGTATCACGAGATCTGGCAACCAGACTTCAGGCTGTCAAAACAATGCCACACAAAAACTCGCAAAATGGACTGTAATATAAATTGCCATTTTCACTTAGATCTAATAAACAGCCCTTCCAACATTAAATGTTATTCTTGTACGTCACGCAAGTTCCAAAGTAAAGCACTTTTTAAATAGCTGGTGCAACAAGTGCACAGTAGTGCAAAACTGTATAACAACTGAATTTTAAACACACACACACACACACACACACACACACACACACACACACACACACACACACACACACACTATAGCAATGGAACAACAGGTAATTAAATGTTACCTTTTGCACTTTTTAAGTCACAAAAATAGAATTGCCATCACAGGCTGACACTGAACCCTGTGCCTTCACACGTACATTTAATCATTTAAGCCACCGCCCTTTCAGCTATGAATATTTAATTTCTGATTTTGGGGCGGTGGGGGGGGGGTGGGGGGGGGGGGGGGGCAAAACCCAGTTCCCCCCTTTCCATGGAATTCTTTTCATTAGACCTAAACTTGATGTTTTTGAACATATATCAGCACAGTAGCTTCGATGGAAAGACTAGAAGTCAAATAATATTTTTGGACAACATCAATGTTCTGCCATTTATTTTCATACTGTGTCCACAAGATTAAAATCACTGTCTTGAGGGAGATTACTAACCTAAGGAACTAAGATTACTGACCCAAGGAGTTAGGATTACTGGCTTACAATCCCCAACCTTTTAGCTCAGATCGCTGTACTAAAAAATAAAAATTAAAAAAAGTTCAGATTAACTTGAGGGACTGAAATTACTGACTTGGATTACTTCACTCTCTTTTATTCACTCTCAATCTGATGCCCATAAATTTTATTTTATCTTTACCATGACAAGTATTCGTAGTGCAAGAAGCTATTCCATTGGTAGAGCAGGAGCTGAAAGAGCAGTGAGAAGGTTTTTTATAATACCTCTTCCAAAAGAACACTGACTTACCAGGTGTTGCAGCCATCTGAAGCTGGGAAGGACTGACCAGGGTAGTACTTGTTACCCCTTACAGTACACACTGTTCAAGAATGAGATAAGTCACACATAAACACACATACACAAATACACGCACACACACAAAAAGTTATTCCACAAACATACCTGTGCAGTTTGGTTGTTTCCCACGCTCCACAGCTGCTGTGAGAGGCTTGCCATCAGAGGTGTCCACACACCAGCTGTAGCCAGTGGATCCCCAAATCTGGATTGGTGCAAACTTCCCATCAGATGAACACTGAGGCACATAGGCACCAATCAGTGAAGGAGAGCTCTGGGAGACCACATTACATGGCTGAGGTGGCAGTACTCCTTTGGTGCACACAGAGTCACAACACAGATCATTTCCAGAGCAAGAGGAACAGTTCTTTGTTAGAACTTTTGGAGAGGGACACTGGTAGGGGGAGCGGTACGGAGCGGTGGCGGCTAAAAGATGAATGGGATATAATGACGCATGATCACGCGTTCAGATACAAGTTCATACAACTAATGTACATGCTACAAAAGGAACCAAATGTAGCTCTCTACACACGCACATGTACACACTGACAGGGACTTCAAAGAGAACACCATGGCAACCATGCAAGTTACAATTACACGTCGCGCGGAGCACCACACGCATGCATACAACATGCGCGCAAAACACACACACCACACACGCATACACACGCGCACAAACGCGCGCAAAACAAAAACACACACACACAGACGTTCACATGCATACACACACACTGACATACGGCCAAACCATTCAATTTAGAGCAAGACTTACCAGTTGATCCGTTATTTAAAATCGCCAAGATGACGACCGCAGCGAAAAAGCAATAGACAGACATATTTGAGACTAATAATACCAATATTAATACCAATACAAACGAGTACTTATATAGCTTCGCATGCGTCAACGCTGCGCCGCGTCTGTACAATCTGGCCGGACCGGCCATGCGCCATGCGCAAAATTGCGCCCAATCATCCGTACTATACTTTACTGTAAATATTTGCGGTCAGCCAAAGATTATTATTCTTTAATTTTTTTAATTTACGACACTGTAAAATCTAACTTCAGTATGCATGAGTAGAACTTAGAACACTTTGCAGCAGATGCCCTGGAAGAATAAAATGGGACGTGCTACTAAAGTCGGACGCTTTCAACCTATACCGGCTAGTAAATGAAAGGGTAAAACACCTCTAGTCATTCTTGCCATTAGAATTTGGGTAAATCCTCTGGCTACTTACATGTATGTAGAGAGGATTGGGAAAAACCCGGTATGGAGTTCGGGTACATGTAGAGGAGTTGTACTTGTATTATTAATTTATTACTGATGTGGCTGGGGGAGGGAGGCATCAGACAGCTGTTGACAGCTGGTGTTATGTAAGCTGACCAAACCTCAGGTTACAAATTCTAAGAGAACTAAAATCACTTCTTGGCAACCACAACTGCTATTAAACGTAGTACCGGCAGTGCACCTTTTCATGTATATGAGTTGCAAATTGTTCCAATACGTACGCACATTCACGTGAAATCGCCCACCTGAAGAGTACCGTAATACATGCACCACTGAATAGCCTTGCTCCTAAAACTGGACCCATATCAACTACCCGAGCTCTGTGGTTCACAACGGTCTTTGGTCACAACAAGTGCACGTTTTTACACCTACGGTAGCCCGTGCTTTAGCTGGTTTTCTAATACAAGTACCAATAAGTGATTTGAACCAGTAACGACAATCTAATTTTATTATTAATGGACGTCATTGGTACACTGACTTTTACAGTGTTTGTAGGGGGTTTTTTAATGCTCATTGAACCATTTTTAAAAAAAAAAAAAAGTATTATAAAATAAAAGTAAAAAATTTACTACGCTGTAAGCAGGATTCGAACCTGCGCGGGAAAATCCCATTGGATTTCAAGTCCAACGCCTTAACCACTCGGCCATCACAGCTTGTGTTGATAAGTCTCACAGCCATCGCATTTTGTGTTGATACGGAGTTGAGTTTCTCTAGAGTACTGTAGTGGCATGGTTTATGCTATATATTGTGTACATCTGAATGTGAGTGCAGTGTGTATGCTAGTAAAAGTGGGACGAACCACAGGTGTAGTAGATATTAGTTCAGTGTACATGTAGCTTAGTATTTAGTTTCTTGCATTGTGTTCCTATTATTAAACCATATAAACTATAAATGTAAACCTGAACTTGCTTAAATGAAAGTGTGTATGCTAGTAAAAGTGTGTATGCTAGTAAAAGTGTGTATGCTAGTAAAAGTGTGTGTGTGTGTGTGTGTGTGTGTGCGTGCGTGTGTGTGTGTGTGTGTGTGTGTGCGTGTGTGTGTGTGTGCGTGTGTGTGTGTGTGTGTGCGTGTGTGTGTGTGTGTGTGTGTGTGCGTGTGTGTGTGTGTGTGTGTGTAGTGTGTATACATGTGAGTGGTGTGTGTACAGTTGACACATGTGCTTGACCAGGAAAACACAAGAGCATAGCTAGAGCAGTTCACCAATAGGAAGCTAGGTTCGCCTATTTTGCCAGTACATGTAAGCTGTTAAATTTGGTGGTCCAATTAATTACTTTATGTCAAACCCTCACCCCAACCTGACCCCTAATACATGTACCTAAGATGAGGGCCAGGGCAAAGGGGAGGGTGGAAGGGTGGACAGCATAGGCCATACTCCCCCCCCCCCCCCCCCCCCCCCCCCCCGAAGAACATTACCATTGGGCCACACAACACTGGAGATGATTGAGATGCAAACAGTGGTTGCTGTATGCCCAGAGGTGAAATACAGGAGTGGTGCAGTGCAGGCCATGTTCCCTCAGTGTGGTCAGCGTCACACAGCTGATGATGTATCTATCTTACTTTGGCATTCAGTTCTGATGGGAGGGGGGGGGGAGGGGGGGAGGGAGGGAGGAGAACTTGTGAAACTCAATGAACAGAGCTGACCATGGTGGGTGTGGCAAAAGAAAGGTGCAGAAGGGAACATTGGCTTCATGGGTGCGGCCTTTAAAGCGAGAATGTTTTGGGTAGTGGACTAAATCCACTCCAAAATGCACAAGCCTCATCTGTGCAGTGCTGACTAGGGCACAGACATATTCATATTTGTACTGGAAATGCTGTAGGCCAGACCTACTCTCCTAGGACAACAGGAGAAGATTACAGACATTGAAGGAGACATTCAAATAATCTCTGGCCAAACCCACCATGGTCCGTTGCAGTCAGCTGCCATACCATCACTCCGGAGAGTGCAACTTTTGATCTACTGATGTTTTGTGTTTCGAGCTTGGGGGGGTACATTGTGTTTTATAAACTTCGATGTGTACCCAAGATTGTGTCTTTTATAACATGAGATGTTTTGCATTCTGATCATTTGCTGCAATAGTCAGTTTGTTATATATCAGCTCTCTCGTGTTGACTGTTTTTTAAAACTGTTGTAACAGAGATTCAGTTACATTATACCAGCAATTGGTGACATCCACCAAGTGCTGCATAAGTGACACCCACCTGGTGCTGCACTCATTGACACCCACCTGGTGCTGCATTCATTGACACCCACCTGGTGCTACGCTCAGTGACACCATCAATGAAATTCATCAGTAGCTTAAGGCTGATGCAGCACATGTTAACATCCCCTTTGGTATAAGCCTTTTGATGAGCAATCTTTTTCAGATGATGATGCACACAGTGACACCACTCATCTGTCAGTCATACCACCCATCTGTCAGTGACACCATCCATCTGTCAGTGACACCATCCACCTGTAAGTGACACCACCCATCTGTCAGTCACACCACCCATCTGTCAGTCACACCACCCATCTGTCAGTGACACCACCCACCTGTAAGTAGCACCACCCATCTGTCAGTGACACCACCCATCTGTCAGTCACACCACCCATCTGTCAGTCACACCACCCATCTGTCAGTGATACCACCACCCATCTGTCAGTCACACCACCCATCTGTCAGTCACACCACTCCTTTGTCAGTGACACCACCCATCTGTCAGTGACACCACCCATCTGTAAGTGACACCACCCATCTATCAGTCACACCACCCATCTGGTTCTGCACTGAGTGCAATCACAGTGACACTCATCCGCTGCTGCATTCAATGAACCTATTCTGGAGCTTTGATGTGATACTCTAACCTCGGATACATGTACACAGGATGTGTAGTGGAACTATGTGATTAGTATGCTTAGCTGGGCACCACACACTACATACACTTTTCCATAATCATTATTGCTGAGCAGTGCATGCCATGTATAGTAAGAATGCCTAGCTGTTATTACTCTGTCTCTTTCCAAGTTGTGGTCTGCCAGTTCGCTGGGGACATCTCACACCTCTTAGATTTGGTCTTTGGCACAGGGGAAGGTAGGGAGGTTAAAGTGTGACAGACAGCCTAACCGCTTGTAATGGATTGCATTGGTTTGGATCTGCATTGCAGTGTATGCTGGAAGGGATCAGTCTTATCACGTGCAATTGTACCTTGACCTTTGAACCATATGTGACAAAACATCTCACTTTTTGAAAAAACAAGCGAAGTGGCAAGGTCCATCTGCCCTGCCATGTTCAGGACGTTACAGAATCCTCATGAATTCTGATAATAACAGTCAAGCACCAGGTGGGTGTCACTGAGTGTAGCACCAGGTGGGTGTCACTTGATGCAGCACCAGGTGGGTGTCACTGAGGGCAGCACCAGGTGGGTGTCACTGAGGGCAGCACCAGTGGGTGTCACTTGATGCAGCACCAGGTGGGTGTCAATGGGTGCAGCACCAGGTGGGTATCACTGAGGGCAGCACCAGGTGGGTGTCACTGAGTGTAGCACCAGGTGGGTGTTCAAAGTACACTGGTCATCCATTTGCTGAACTTCTCCTACAATGAGCTATGATGATGACAAGAACCAATGTTCTCTTATGATATTGGGTTCTTGTTCCTTTGGGTCCTCATCTTTCCTGCATATGTCTCCATCGTCTGAATTGTCCTCATTGCCATGTGGATTATCTTCAGAACAGAGTGTTGATGCCTTTGGAACAGCAATCAAATGTCACCGGTTCCTGCATACTGTTCTTCCAGGAGTAGTTATTATGTAAGATCTAGTCTTAGAAATAATGCTTCCTTTTACTCCTTTGCTGTTGTTTGTTATCCAAACTTCTGTACCACGTTACAGCTCTGTAAGGCTTTTACCCTCTGTCTTTGTTTAGCCTCCTCGTCACTTCTGCAAAACTCTTGCAGATAGAGCCGCAATGGTGCCCCCATAGGGTAGTTGTGGAACAGTTGTGCGAATGCGATGACTAAAAAGCAACTCAGCTACAGTGTAGGCTCAGGCTGCACCATGGTAAGGGGGAGGGCTGGCTGCCTTGTAGTTCAGTAATACCAGGAAAGGATCATCACTACAGAGTCAGCATTCTGAAGAAGATTCTTTACTGTTTTTGACACCCCGCTTGGCCTGTCCATCACCTTGTGGGCTGCTTGTAGTGTGCTAAAAGCCATGCAAAGTGGCAAATTCAGCCATGGCATGCTGCAAATCCGTTGCCAGTTACTAAGACTTCTGGAATGCCAAAATAAGCGATCACTGACTTCAATCACTGCTTGGAAAGATGTTGTGGATGTTCCGGAAATCAAGAAGCAATCAACTATCAAGAGGTACATGTCATTTTACCATTTCAAAATAAACAAGTCAGGGTTGACTTTCTGCCAAAGATATGTTGGGAGAGTTGAAGAAATCATTCGTTCCATGTGTGGTTGGTTTTTCTCAGTGCACACACGATGGCAGATCTACTCGCTCACTAAGGCTTGGCCATCAGACTGCCATTTTGGCATGTAGTTGGCATCTTAGAATTCCTACATCAGCTCATGCAGGATTATAGTTTGCAGTGATGCGGAAGCTATTATTCGACTTCCAAACAGAAGGAGGTCATCACAAATGCTCACCTCATTTCAGTAGGCCCTGAGGTTTTTGTTGGTAGCTTCTGCTTGGTTGGCCACCCTTCTCTGCAAAATGTGATCAGGTTGGTGCAAACTGAGTCCTGTCTCTGTTCTGTGTGGTATCTGTTGAGTACAGGGGATTGGAGTTGAACAAACAATAGGATTGACAAAGGACTCATGCAACATCACTGTCTAGTAGGTGGACCATCACCAGACTATTCCCATTGTATTCTAGATAGTGTGTCTGCAGTGAACAAAGACTTTCCATCATACAGCCTTACAGCAGTCTACTAATAAGTGAAACTAACCACACGTGGAAACAATGATTTCTTGAACTCTCTAAACATATCTTTGGCAGAAAGTCAACTCTGAATTGTTTATCTTGAAAGTGTAAAAACTACATGTACCTCTTGATAGTTGATTGCTTCTCAGCTGAGATTTTCAGAAGTGGAACAGCTATCCACAACATCTTCCCAAGCAGTGAATAAAGTCCTAAAATCAGTGCTCGCTTGTTTTGGGATTCCAGAAGTCTTGGTAACTGACAACGGACCACAGTATGCGTCAAAACACAGGCTGAATTTGCTGCTCTGTATGGCTTACACTACAAGCAGCCCACATTACCCACAAGGTAACAGACAGGCCGAGTAGGCTGTTAAAAAATATAAGTAGCCACTAATACCATGCACAACAAACAGAGAGGGGGGCTTACAAAACAACTACTCTGGCACAGGTGAACCTTAATCCCACCATGGTCATCACTAATATCACCATGGTCATCACTAATATCACCATGGTCATCCCTATTTTCACCATGGTCATCACTAATATCACCATGGTCATCACTAATATCACCATGGTCATCCCTAATATCACCATGGTCATCACTAATATCACCATGGTCATCACTAATCACTAACATCACCATGGTCATCACTAATATCACCATGGTCATCACTAATATCACCATGGTCATCACTAATATCACCATGGTCATCACTAATATCACCATGGTCATCACTAATATCACCATGGTCATCACTAATATCACCATGGTCATCACTAATATCACCATGGTCACCACTAACATCACCATGGTCACCACTAATATCCCCATGGTCACCACTAATATCACCATGGTCATCACTAATATCACCACGGTCATCACTAATATCACCATGGTCATCACTAATATCACCATGGTCATCACTAATATCACCATGGTCATCACTAATATCACCATGGTCATCACTAATATCACCATGGTCATCACTAATATCACCATGGTCATCACTAACATCACCATGGTCACCACTAACATCACCATGGTCATCACTAATATCACCATGGTTATCACTAATATCACCACGGTCATCACTAATATCACCATGGTCACCACTAATATCACCATGGTCATCACTAATATCACCATGGTCATCACTAATATCACCATGGTCATCACTAATATCACCATGGTCATCACTAATATCACCATGGTCATCACTAATATCACCATGGTCATCACTAATATCACCATGGTCATCACTAATATCACCATGGTCATCACTAATATCACCATGGTCATCACTAATATCACCATGGTCATCACTAATATCACCATGGTCACCACTAACATCACCATGGTCACCACTAATATCCCCATGGTCACCACTAATATCACCATGGTCATCACTAATATCACCACGGTCATCACTAATATCACCATGGTCATCACTAATATCACCATGGTCATCACTAATATCACCATGGTCATCACTAATATCACCATGGTCATCACTAATATCACCATGGTCATCACTAATATCACCATGGTCATCACTAACATCACCATGGTCACCACTAACATCACCATGGTCATCACTAATATCACCATGGTTATCACTAATATCACCACGGTCATCACTAATATCACCATGGTCACCACTAATATCACCATGGTCATCACTAATATCACCATGGTCATCACTAATATCACCATGGTCATCACTAATATCACCATGGTCATCACTAATATCACCATGGTCATCACTAATATCACCATGGTCATCACTAATATCACCATGGTCACCACTAACATCACCACGGTCACCACTAACATCACCATGGTCACCACTAACATCACCATGGTCACCACTAACATCACCATGGTCACCACTAACATCACCATGGCTCTTAGTCATAAACATCATCATCACATGCATGATGCTGAATTCTGGACTCTCAATACACATTGAAATTTAATATCTAATACAGTTTTTAGTGCCCTGCTAGTTTCAGGGTTTTTTTGTGTGTGCATTTCAAATCAATTACAAGGTTCAGTCAGCAGTTCAGTGTCATATGGTGGTGGCATTGCACATCAATTAGTGGGAACATGGGGTTCCATATTGATACTTTGATACTGATATTGTTTCCAGGGGTCTTGGAGAAATATCACTATCCATACCTTTAAAATTTGTCTGCACCATTTAGAGATTTGTTCTACAATAGACTGACACCATTAGATATTCAAGTAGAAAGCTACAATTGGAAATCTTTGATACATGTAAAGAAAATATTCATGCCACTTGCCTATTTGTTCCACTAAGTTTACAACTCTTTCTAAGTACTGAGGTCTCGAATATTAGAAAGAGCTGTGAAATTGTTATCCATTACTGCCCAAAGATCGAGTGTTCCTTGCGCTTATCTAAGCTACATGGCGTGAAGTAAGTATGTCTTTATTGGAAGAGAGGTTTTTTGGGTGAGTGGATGTACTTATAGCAAGGGGGCCAATAAGGACCCCACTCCCTCCCCCTTGTATGACTAATGTATTCACCATTACGCTTGGTGAGCCCCACCCCCACACACCCTTCCAGCATGATGTAATTGCGAATGCTTTGAAAACTTGAACGGTCCATTCTCATACCTAGTGATGTTGTCGGAGGATTGGGTGACGACCTCGGGTCACCGGATCAATGACCAGGGGAGGGGGGGGGGTCATACCATCCTGGGATACGATGACCCCCTATGGGATACAGTGACTCCCTTCGCTTTACCGATCATAATCTCTTATGGCACATTAATATGTACAGGTTTAGTTTACGCTTATAGTTCATTACACTATAGACAGCAAGACAGTGAGCTGCAGGTATCTCAATGCATATAGTTTCTAATTGTCAGGGGAGCTTGATTCACCCTCTATCGTGATTAGCAGGCGCCCATAAGGGCGGATACACACTGTTACACAGATACAACCTTCACCCACTTTCGTGATTAGCGGGCGCCCATAAGCTGGATTCAAGCGAAGCTGCTGGGTTAGCAATTAGGGTTAGGGTTATGGGTAAGTTTACAAGGGTCACAGGGTTAGCGTAACGGTCCAGAAATAAGTTTTAATACAATAGATTACTAGCACCGGGGCTGGAGGGAGTCAACCTATCCCACCCCCGGTCACTGTAGGGACCAGGGGGTCACTGTATCTCACTGGATCCGGGGGGCAGGGGGGGGGGGGTCACCCAATCCTCCGACAACGTAAGTTACGTAAAGTGAACAACACTAGTTGCAATAAGATAAGCCAGGCGTAAACACACCATTATAGCTACTGTGTAGAAGAGAAACATAAGCAAATACTGACTTAAAACTGGAAGACCAAAGAGGAAGAAAAGGACGCATATTTTAAACTCCACGTGCACTAAGGGTAATAAAAACGGACAAGCTGAAGAGTGTATGCTTTTAGCATACATGAATCATCGTGATGTAGCGACAAGCCTGACAGCATAATTTAGAGCTAGAACTAGAACCCAATAACTTATCTCTAGAGATGAGGTAACCACAACTATATGACCCTTCCATTATCCACTTAAGTAGGGTCAATTAAGTAGTGTTCGCCACCCGCAAGTACCGATATCGGTATTCTTACATACTACAAAAAAAAGGACGGGTAGTGCTTCAAGCATACTTGGTTTCAAGAGATCCTCAGTCCTTATTCTACACTATTATCGCTTCGTTTCTCAAGAAAAGTGTTCCAAACAAAATAAAACAGTGGTTTTATCCAATTAAGCGTATTTCAGGTATAGTCGCCACCCCTGTTGGGCTTTCGCCACCTCTATTTGGAGTGTTCGCCACCCCCTGTATTTCGTTGTTGCGAAGTGTAACAAAAGTGGTTTTTGCATAGGACGTTGCTAAAACAAGTAAGCTTGTTCACTGTAGCCCTTCAAACGCCCTGGGAGTGTTTCTTTGCGATGCTAATATTTTTTGGATAGAACGGCTTCCATTTGTACATCCGTGGCTTGCAGTTAGTTAAAACATACAGATCCAAGGGCTCGAGTTGGCTCAAGCAACTGAACTGAGTTTGATTAGAAGGCCAGAAACAAAAAGTAACCATTTGAAGCATGAAGTGTCAGAAAAAATATATATTTATGCACATCCCATTACATGTACGTGTGTATGGGAAAGAAGGCCACGCCCCCATGGCGAACACTCCTTCCCAACATGAACAACTTACAGTGGAGAACATGATAGTTGGACAAATAATTTTTTCTGATTAAGTTTTACTTTCGAATGGAGTATCTCAGTAGCCTTACATCTTTATTAAAATCTAATTACACACATCTGTGCCTATACCACTTGGCCATATAAGCTTGAAAAAGAAATAAGTCACATGACTTCTAAGGCTCGTTAATTAATTATTTAGTGACCTCTCTCCAAAACAATTTGTTTGTCGAGTTTCTCCGCGCACATTGAACGGATCCCAACGAAATTGGGTGTGTAACTAAAGGACCTACGTACACAAGTTTTTAGTCTTACGCATCCAACATCGGACTAACCGTTGTGCCGTTATTCACAAAAAGGCGCCATTGTAGGGCCTAATTTGTTAAGATCGACGTTTTCCCATGCGCTTTTGATAGCTTGCAGGAATTTCAGGTTAAATCGTACGATTGGTATTCTATCGATTTAGCTAAGGTATGAGCTCATTGCGATAAAACTACCATACAAAACATGTTTTGAAACATCAGTGGCTTGGTAGTGTCGCCATTTTGAATAATTTCGATTAATTTACTGTGAATATAATTTAAAACACTGCGTCGGTCCGGTTATTTCTGGTTATTCAAATGGCTGAGGGCGTTACCTGTGTTGATGGAAAGTACCTGGAATCTGAGTGCTTCAACAATCGCGCCAGTTTTGGCGTGGAGACATCCGGTCGCTTTTTAAGCTCTGTCCATTTCGATACAGCAGCCTTGCTAGCCTGTCTTGAAGATCGACTCGTACTCGGTAGGTGCAGCTTCGTCGGTTTTGGTTATCAAAAGAACCATTTCCATCAACACAGGCAACGCCCTCAGCCATTCGAATAACCAGAAATAACCGGACCGACGCAGTGTTTTAAATTATATTCACAGTAAATTAATCGAAATTATTCAAAATGGCGACACTACCAAGCCACTGATGTTTCAAAACAAGTTTTGTACGGTAGTTTTATCGCAATGAGCTCATACCGTAGCTAAATCGATAGAATGCCCATCGTACGATTTATCCTGAAATTCCTGCAAGCTATCAAAAGCGCATGGGAAAACGTTGATCTTAACAAATTAGGCCCTACAATGGCGCCTTTTTGTGTATAACGGCACAACGGTTAGTCCGATGTTGGATGCGTAAGACTGAAAACTTGCGTACGTAGGTCCTTTAGTTACACACCCAATTTCGTTGGGATCCGTTCAATGTGCGCGGAGAAACTCGACAAACAAATTGTTTTGGAGAGAGGTCACTAAATAATTAATTAACGAGCCTTAGAAGTCATGTGACTTATTTCTTTTTCAAGCTTATATGGCCAAGTGGTATAGGCACAGATGTGTGCAATTAGATTTTAATAAAGATGTAAGGCTACTGAGATACTCCATTCGAAAGTAAAACTTAATCAGAAAAAATTATATGTCCAACTATCATGTTCTCCACTGTACAGTACTTATATATAATTGGTAGCAAACATTTATAGGCCTAATGGTAGCTATTCTATTCTCACTTCATCATTTCAGAAAGTTTGAGTAGTCGCCACCCCTGGCGACTACTGCTTAATAGCGTAATTTACGATTGGAGTGTCCGCCACCCACCCTAATTCCCAAGCTAGTAAGTTTCATAACAAATAGAACTACATATATTGTCCAGAAATCACCACTCTCCTCTAATAACAAGATTTTAAACTGATCATGACTACGTATTATACGGACAGCGACTTGCACCATAGATAATAGAATAAAGGGATTGGAAACGGTATATACATTTATGTGACGTGACGTCACGTTCCGTTACATGACCGTGCTTCGCATTGAATCTTGTAGTGGTCGTGTGAACTATTGAGCATACTTCCTTAAAGAGCTTCTTTAGTGTCGTTTAACTTTTTACTGTATGAGAGCAACCTTTTTGACACCCAAAAAGCATATACTATTCTTTTACAGACGTCTCAGCTGAGGCAGACGCGATCGTAGCTGCAACCTGATCGGGTAGTGGTTGTGTGATTTTCCTGGACACTAGCAACATTGTAAATCCATTTTATGAGTCCACATATAGAGTACGTAGTAGGTAGTGTGGCGTTGTAATGTTTAGGAGTCTCTATGAAGGGGTTTGACGTCGTAGATCGGGAATTTGTCCGCTTATGATGTCCAAAAAGCGTACCTTTTGTGTAATTTTCCCAGAAAAGTGGTTTGGATTCTAGAGTATTTGAGTGCATATATTGAATCAGACATATATAGAGAGTGGCGTGATCAATATCTCTTGTATGTTGTGCATGTGTTACAGTAGCAAATGGCTAGCAAGCTTCGTTGGGTCGATCGCGCAAGAATAGGAAGAGAAAGTCCCAACAACAACAAAATCAATGGGGAATCGTAAAAAAACTGGAGGCCTTCAAAGAAAGTGTTTTAAAGAGCATAAAGCTTGTATCTGCTTTCTCGGCAAAGCTTTCGTGCGCGCTTGTTCTAGCTAGCCATCATGGTGGTCATTGGCACTTGGGTCAAGTATATGCATGACTTTGGCTGCTTTTTTAGACAGCTTCATTCTATGAGTGTCTAACTCCATCTCGTCTCAAAATAGCGCTTCTAAGGATCGTATACAGCAGACAACGCTGCCTTAGGAACACAAATTTACGGAATTACGAAATGCGGATGAATCCCGTAATCTTTACCGTTTCCAATCCCTTTATTCTATTATCTATGCTTGCACCAGGTAAACTCACTTGCAATTGCGCGTTGTTTACCGCACCACTTTTGCCGAAAATTGAGTTAGCTTGAATTTTTTTTGTAAGAACCGAAATAACTAATAGAACTTCAATTGTGGGCCGTAAACACAGACTCCATGTACTAATATTTCCATATTTTGCTGCGATATAAAAACGTCAGGTAAGCCCTAGCGCCGCGTTTGAAGTTAAGGGTGGCGAACACTCCCCCCTGGCGGAATTACCTTAATCTACCCTATTTAATAACAATGCAGATCCCGCTGCCCTCCCGCCCCCTTCCTTCAGTTGACTTCGACGTTTTCCTTTTTCACTTACACTCTCTTTTAATCAAGGGTCGTGTAAAGAAGCAAGCGAACTTCAACAGGCTGGTTAAAAAACTTCTAGGCGGGTGCCATCACCGTACATGTGTTTATGTATCATGCACGTGAGCGTACGACACCACCTTTTATGTATATTTATAGCAACATTACATAGTGATGTAATATGCGCGTGACGTCAGGTGCAGGTGTGCGTTTTCTTCTTGTCCATACACCGATTCAAGTAATAAACTCCTTCAACAGTTACTTTTTAAATGCCGGTCGAAGCAGTGATCCATAGCTTATCTAAGGGGCCGTCTCCAAACTAAAGATAACGTCACTTTGACGTTTCATTATTAACCCCTCTCATAACGTCATTGTTTTTTTTCTTCTTTTTTTATTACTATTATGATTACAGTTCTAAAGATTCCACGATTTATTATTATGATGAACAGATACAACATAATAACCATATATAATTAATAATAAACACACAATTAACCCGCCCCCCCCCCCCTAATTATGTATATAAAAGTCAGATTAGTATACGAAGCACACTTAATACTTCATTTCGTCTTTCTCTTTCCACGAACACATATAGTGAACGGCAGTACCGCTCCTTTATAAATGGTGGTTTGGAGATTGTTGAAATCCATTTTTTATCCAAAGTTCGCGTAACGTTAGGAAATATCCAAAGATTTTCGTTGGATACTCTAGGAAATTTACAGGCGTTACGGGCACTTTTGCCACTTATTTGTAACAGTTCCTCACGAATCCCCGGGGTGTAATTTGTTTTTGGAGACAATATAAATGCAATTGGCAGAAACCTTACGAACATACTTGTGGGTACGAGTCCGAAAGGCAGACTGAGCAGGGCTTTCATTTGAGTCGGTGAAGGAGTGGCCTGTGTTTTGACGATCGTTCCTCTTGACGGAATCATGTATTGAACCAGTCTTATTATTTATATTTGGCTTTGTTTTGTTTTGTCGTATTTCTAATCTATTTTGGTTTTGTTTACATGTACAGTTGCTTTCTATCAATTTAAATTAGCTTTGACGGTAATGAAGCGCTCCTGTGAAGTGCCGCCGGAGACCAGTGCAGCCATAGATAATATTATCTATGGTACAGCCCAGATTTTCACGTAAGAACAAATTGTGCATGCCGGTATCCGATTAAAGTGGGGTGGGCATATGTATCGTCAAACAGCGCCCCTCCGTACTTGGGGTTGCCAAACACCACGCAGATCAGGCGGTAATCCTGAATCGCCTGTTTGTACATCTGTGTCTTTGATTTATTTTTTTTCCTGGGTACAATGTCACCAACAACTGAATACAGTCCCCGATCTCATTGTGCCTCTGAATAAGAGTCAAGGAAGCGAGCACGTTGAGTATGGTCACCTAACCCGAATAAAAAGCTCACAGAAGCAAATAACCCCCCCCCCCCCCCCCCCCTCCCACCACTACGCCAAAATAAGTTGTTGTTTCCCCCCCTCCCCTCCCCCCACACTAAATACGCCCGTCACGCCCCCTAAACCATGTTTACATGTGTAATAAATTTTAACCTGTCTGGCTAATAATGGTCAGACCGGCCGCGCTGATTGCTACGACCCTGCTATCCCTAATTTCATCCCATGCATGCAGTACCGGCCGTATTTACTTATCATCAGCCCACATAATCCACACTTGATTACGTTGTTGTTTACTGATTGTACTGACTAGTCAATTCCGGCATTATGGTAAATGCTCAGTACTAGACATGCATGCATGCTTGAACCATATATATAAAACGTCTCGTATAGATCTATGCTTTTTTAGACTCTTTGTCGTCAGTGGTAACTTGATGTCTTCAGCCGGAAATTATACTACACATGTAAAGTATAATTCTGTTTGTATGTATTCAACTTAGTACTGGAACTACAAGGGAAATTTTACAGCCATGCATGGAAATGATGGAATGCATTACCATTTCCATCTATGTCCATTGCAAGCCGGCAAGTTATGGGGAAAGGTAAATTTACTCAATTCAGTTAAAACCGGACTGAGTTGTCAACAGCCAAATGCTTCTACAGCTTCGGGATCATGTGCTTGACCTTATTAAGATTATGGCAATTAATGGAAGAGCTCAATATGGAGAAATATAGCCATGCATGCATGCATATATGCATGGCTATATGCATGCACAATCGCTATAGCTGTACTTGTGTTTGACCTACTCTGTATATGTGGTAGATACTTTAGTAAAAGTGCATGGTCACAAGAGCTATAGAGGGCGCACAACTTTACAATCACATGGGATCAGGGTAGTTGTGCGCCCTCCCGTGGGCCAGCTTTAAGTATCCTACAAAACTACCACATTACTGCATGGATATGACATATCCATGCAGACTGAGTAGGCCGTTGTTTTTTATCAGGTCATCATATTTATTCGCCGGCCATAGAATTCATGCATTCTATTTGTCATCAACTTTCCGGCATTCAAAAAGCGTAGGATTAATTAAGGCCTTATAATGAGCGATAGGGCTAGGAGTTAAATATTAGAGGGACATGAGTTATATGTGGTTCACTGCACTCATGACTTGTCACTAGTTGTCAGGCATAAGCGAACTAGATAGGCGCCGCCGGGCGCGATTAGTTGCATTCATTCGCGCAATGGATCTTCACTTACGTATTGAACGAGCAACTATCCCAGTAGTGGGAAGCATCCGACCCACGCGGCACGTGACGTTGGACTATATACGCGCGTGTTTATACATTATGCGTCATATTGGTCTGGGAACGAGACGAACATGACGTCATTTGAATTAGGCCTATTGCATCATCATCAGTTGCATGCAAAGGATGGTAGTCTCAGCTTAGCGATGATACTGCTGCTAACTGGGTCTGGGTCCAAGATTATAATAATGCGAAGGACAAGCTGTTGAAGGTTATACGCAAATTGAAATAAAACTAAACGGCGCAAACCTCAGTGCTTACAGTAGTGATAAATTGCATGTACATGTATACCGCTTAACCGTCGCTAGCCGCTCTTTCAGGAAAGAAATGTGGCGGTGCTTCTCCAACAGGTATGATTTAAACAGTATGCAGCAGCATTCCGGCATAGTTACAGTCTTACAGAGATTAGCACGGTTGAATCCATCATACATATTTACACATGCATGTTTGCCCATGAGCGCTATACATAGGCCTATATAGTTGTTAGCTGTGGTTAGTTTTGCTGGATGTGTGAACTTACTCCGATTTAAAGAAATTACATTGGCGACGTCGAAAGATGCCCATATTTCTGGTTGAAGATGAGCGTAGGTGGTAGTCTCGTACCCAGACTCACATAAGCGTTTCCGCACAAACGACGTAGCGTTGCGGTAATGCTTGCGTATAAGTAAGTCTGGGAACGAGACTAAGCGGGTGGAGCTTTACATGTAGTACTTCGTATCGCAGCTGAAAAACGGGTTCCTATCATTCTGAGTGTGATTGGCGCGAATACATACGCGGTGCTAAGGAGTCTAGCAGCACCTGCCCAGCCAAAGGACAAGTCCTTTTGGAAACTGAAGACTCTATTAAAAGTGCACTATGACTATGATCCGAAGCCACTGGTTATAGTTGAGAGGTTTCTGTTTTATAAGAGTAATCATCCAGCTGAAGAGTCGGTATCGTAGTTCCTGGTAGAACTGAGAAGACTGGCTTCATATTGTGAAACTGAATTTGGAGAGTTTGGATGCTCAAGGCCTTGCGGAACAGACTGCATGCTCTGTGGTCCAAGAAATGACACCACTCGGAAGTGTTTGTTGTCAGAAGTGGATTTGACGCTGGCTCGGTACAAATAGCTTCTAATCTAGTATGGAGTCGGCGGAGAAACACTCGCTACAATTTCATGTAACAAGGGCCTGGGGTTAATTATATGCCGTGCAGGTTCATGTAATCGTTGCAATTCCACACAGCATTCGGTTCGGGAGCTAGCGTCGGATTAAGGACTCAGTGGGTTGTTTTCGGTGTAAAAAAAAATGTATGAGCCTGTTGGGAGGAGGGGACAGTTGTCATCTGCAGCAGGTAGAGACAAAACCAGATCCCCTGAACACATGCAAAATGGGTGGATACTGAAGAGGCAGAGGAGGTTGGAGCATAAATCCCTCGACCAGACCATTCCAAGAGAGATGGTACGGCACACACCATGTGTTTAATGCCATTCTTCTGATTTTGGCTAAATATATCAGTAGCTATGTAAGCTAGAGATTGTCGTTATGGTAATCATTGTGCATCGGCTTTGTGTATTTGTGCTGTGTATGTATTTGTGTGTGTTATACAATACACTGTGTGATTTGGCACATAAACTGAATTATATACATGCGAAGTCAATTAATGACATGTACGTGCATGTACAATGACGTGTACATGTCATTAAATTGCTGTTTCAGTACAACAAAATAATGTATATATAAATATACAATTATTAAAAAACAAGGTGCAGAATACATCATACATTTTTAAAAGAAACAACTTCTAATTTACAAAGGCTGCCTGGCAATCGGCATTGCCCTGGCATGTAAGGTGATGATGGTCAATCTTTGGTATAGCTGGTTGGTGACACATGTTAGCATGGTTTTGCCTGGTTAGTGCGACGTGATATTCTGTTTGCAAGAGTGGCAAAAAATGGTTTGCATGCTTTCTAACCCCGGCTATACATTTTTCCGCCTAATATTAATGTTGTTTTGAGATTCCATTTGAATTGATCTATGGCAGCCATTCACTCCATATACGGAGCTGTCCAATCTTGTGTACACTTGCATGCAGTGCAGGAGAAATTAATCGCATGCATTGTTATTTCTGGGAATACCTATAGTCTACCCACCTGGTCTAATACCGTAGTTTATTTATTCCTGCATGCGCATGCATGAGCGGTATTATACAAACATCTTGTAACTTCCAGCTAGCCTGACCCATGCTTGCATGCGACCTGCTGCGAACACTAGTGACATATGCCAACACTTAGGTGCAGGACAATATATGTGCCAACATCGAAACCCGCATTTTGGTGCAGAATCTTTTTATACAGCATGCATGACCTTTTTGCGGAGACGGTACGGTCGTACGGATACCCCATGCACCATGCCCGGGATGTCTCCTCCATGCCCAGCCCGGCCTGTGTTATTTTTACATACAAGTGGAGACAAAACACAGCTGTGCCCACGTGCACGGGCACGCAACGTCACCAGTAGTGGCGAACCTATAACCGAAAACATGATATTGTGAGACTTGGTTGTGATGTCGCTACGGCAGTGTTTCTAGTTAAATTGGGTGCAACTAACATGTTCAACAACATTCCATCTTTGGGGCTTCATATATTCCATAACCAAGCTTAAGCACACAGTATATACGTCTGATACCAGTGCTTGCCAGGCGCGCAGGAAACGACTCCGTGACAACGGGTTCACAAGGCAAAGCCCATGCACCGCCATATACAAAATGCACATGCACGGCTGCCATACATGATAACACACTACACCCATGCACATGATTTATTGGTCTGGAGCGTCGGCATGCGCATCGGGTATATGCATCGCGTTCCCATGCAATTGGATAAGACGGGTGATCCATACAAGAGATATTTCGTTTGGTAACAATTATATGGCCTTAGAATCCTTACAAGTGAAACCGGGGACGGGTATATATATGATTACGTACAGTAGGTTGCAAGCGCAACTGATAAGAGGTAGTTCTGGAAGATGTTCACGTTCGTCCTAGCCGCACTCCTTGCCTATTGCCTCAGCTCTGTCGCAGCAGCTCCCCTGCCGAGCAGCAACAGCACAGCAACGGGAGGTAAAAAGAAATTGATAGAAACTTAAGTGCATAATTGCATGCATGCATGTCTCACTTGTGTGCACTGATAGCAGGCATGCGAGTACGTTAGAGAGAGATTTTGCCTTGCATGTGTGTTGACGGTATAAGGTCAATCATTAAACGCGCGATATATCCCCCCAAGCATGGATAATAGAGTACTCTATTAGAGACTTCTTAATTGCTCTTATCAAACCTGAAGTTTTGCATTGTTATCATTAATGCAGAGCAATCGCTACATATTAACAGAGCGTCTAGGTAATTTCGGACCCAAAATTTTGGGCGCTTGAGTTCAAGTGAAAGGGCTAGAGATCGTTATATACGCGTGCGTCAGTTAAAAGCCCATTTGCCTATATATAACTGCTATTTCATAGATGTCGACGACCGAACTTCGGCAGCCTACCTCTTAGTAGGAATATACAATTGTAAGATAACCATAACATGTAGATGAACTCTGCACTCAATCAGGTCTGTTCAGTCTTATTAATCGCTTCTGCTGATTTTTTTTTTGGTTTTGACAATGCGCCCAAAAGAAATGCCCTAGAGATGCTCTGTTAATATTTTAGTATTTGTATTTGTATTCGCTGAAAGTTTACGGCCCTTGTGATGTGCAAGAAGCCAAAGTTGGCAAAGCACCTTCCAGTCACAGCTTTCCCGCCCACTCAGGCCCAACGCATTTTTCCCTTCTTTTTGATGGGAAAGAATAATGTGCAAACTTGGTACGCCCTGTTATACCGCCGGCTTTTGAATTGAGCACCTTTCAAAACGAAGACAACAAAAAATACCGCAGGCCAATTTCATTCATATTTTGAAGACGTAACAATTAATGCGAGCTAGGCTGCGGCGCGGGGCCATATACTGCGCGTATATCGTGTATGCCTGATTGCACGCAAGATCACGTACGTAGACGCACGAGCTCATTCACAATACCATTTCCTACTTAGGCAATAACACCACGCCCTCCGCGCCGCCAACAACAGGGTCACCAGCTCCACAAGGTAAGCACATGCCATGGATTTTAATATCGTGCGGGGTATATCCACGAATATTCATACCCAATGCCCAATCTTTCTTTACACAACGATAAATCCGGTGTCCGTGCAACCCAGCCTATGACATCACGGCGGATCGGTTAGGGGTTAATAATAATAATTATAAATTGGTGTTACGTATAGGACCACAATCGACATAACCCATGGACTATTAAATCCGACTCCAATATGGAGAGGTCACAATAATCTAGTCGGGCGTGTTGGCCAACTTTGCATATAGGTATTTGTCTGTACGTTGGACAAATTTTTTTTCAATGTATATGGCAGGGATAGCTATATATGGCGGGGATAGCTACATGCTCAACTTACAGTATTATATATAAACCATAAATTTTTGCATGCATATATATTTATAATTTATTGCATGTCAATACAGTGTGACGGGCACAAATAGTGTGTCTGTGGCCTTAGACCTACAGCACACACCTGCTGCAGATGTGTATACATAATTAAAGCAAAAATGTTTGAGGTATCCTTTTTGAAACTTTTAATCATTTAAATTCCATGAACTTAATTAAATCGTTCCACAATTCCCACAACAAGCAGGCCACATCCCATTCCTGGGTATGGCATATGGTCCAGGCTGCACGCCCCATTGTGTCCAGAATGTTGTTGTTCCCTGTGGCGCTATTCAGCACCTGTGTGGAGTCAAAGGCACTTCGTTTGTACTCACCAGTTCTCCACCTCTTCCCCACACTCATGCGTGCTTGCACACACACACACACACACCTTATCTGCAGTCCATGGCATGTCAGAAACCACTAGTCCTCTGCTAAGCTCTAGCGGTACGTACATGTCTTCCCACCTCCCTCTCCACCCCCCTCCCCCTCCACCCTCCACCTCCCTCCTTTGCAAGTATTTATGTTGTACCCCCATCTGTTCACAGTCCATGATTGCAGCCTTCCAAAAGACATTGGCACGTGCAAAAATGCTATCAGACGGTTCTACTACAACTCAGCGCTGGGAAGATGTTCCTCATTCACGTTCGGTGGCTGTGGGGGAAATTCTAACAACTTTGCAACGTTAAAAGAGTGCTCCGACACATGCGGTAAGATTCTGCCCACTTTATTTTTGTACCTCTAACTACAAGCACACTCCCCTACTCTTTTACCTCAATAGTGGTTTCACCTCAATACTGACTGACTTCAACTTTTTGTTGTGGAGCTGCAACATTGTGTCCACTTGTTGAAACAGGCATCAACATCGCAATTGTCACAACTTTGTGTCCAACTTGTGTAACACTCCACTTTTGTTACAATCCGTGTACAGCTGCTCTGTTTGTGTGTCCCCACCACACAATACCCTGTTCAACACCACAGAGCAGCTTGTATGTATGTATATATATTATATATTGCATCAGATCAGATTTTGCTGTTGTCATCTGAAATTGGCACTGAATTAAAACCACAGTTCAGTTTTTAATTGAATGAGATTTGTGTTTGAGGTGCGAATTTCTTACTATAAAGTTCTATGAATCACAAGGAGTGGAGGATGGGGTGGGAAAGAGAGGGCAATTTGTGCATACTGGTTGCATAGCAGGTCGTACACAACTGTCCTGCTGAGGGTTTCTGAAGTCCCACATGCGCGTACACATGCGCAATGTTTGGCCATGAGCAAATGGCGCAGAAATGTCCCTGAGATGCCAGGAAAGGCGGAAGGAATTGGAGGCATGCATTCAAATGGTGTGAAGATATCTGTAACAAGAGTTGGCTTCTTGTTACACGTGCAGGAATATGTTCCCTATCTGTGTGAACAAAGATGACCTTCATTTGCAAAAAATAATAAATTAATGTCAAGCCAATCAAGTTTGCACACGGCCACAACTAATGAACTCCTCCATCAAAGCCAGCAGCAGAATCCTTCAGAGAGCCATGACTAGCAGGGGAAGAGGACTGGGAAGAGGTCTGGGGAGAGAGGACTGGGGAAGAGGACTCCAAATCCTCTGAACAGCTGCTGCCCTCCTCATGGCGCCCATCATCCATGGCGACTCCCTTACCAGGACTGCGGTTGGCAGGACCTCCATCTTTAGGAGCGACCTCCACCTGCTGACAGCTCAGGCACCACGCCATCATCCAGAGGGGCCACACGCACACACACGTGGCCCAGTACAGCCAGCAACCAAACAGGTGCCAACTGTTGTAGGCCGACGCAGCACCTGTTATCACCATGGTAATTGAATCAGTAACGACGCCACGAACATCAGCGGTCGGACCGGACAGGAAATAACAGTGCAGTGTGCAAAAGTACCATACCCACATTGGGGGAGAAAGGAGGAGAAGGAATATCTGTGTGAGCCGGTGGGCACATGGGGAACTTTGGGGGAAAGTTTGTGCGAAAGAGCTGGTGTTATTGAAGGTACAAGTGAGTGAGCCTTGGGCTTACCTCAGACCAGATGGTTGAGCTAAAGTACAGGGCACAGAGAGGCATAGGGCTAGGCACACTGCAAGGGGGAAGTTGAGGATTGAAAATGCTGCCAACATTACAATCAGGAGGAGAAGGTTGATACATTTCACTATCCTCCATTCAAAGTCACTGATACTGGTCCTGATGTAAAAAAATGGGGAGGAGGGATGGAGGGGGAAGTGATGGGGAAGGGAGAACAGGGATGGAGGAGAGAGAGAGATAGTGAGAGGGAGAGAGAAGGGAGGGATGGGGGAGAAGGGAGGGATGGGAGAGAAGGGAGGGATGGGAGAGAAGGGAGAGATGGGAGAAGGGAGGGATGAGGGAGAAGGGAGGGATGGGAGAGAAGGGAGAGATGGGAGAAGGGAGGGATGAGGGAGAAGGGAGGGATGAGGGAGAAGGGAGGGATGAGGGAGAAGGGAGGGATGAGGGAGAAGGGAGGGATGGGAGGGATGAGGGAGAAGGGAGGGATGAGGGAGAAGGGAGGGATGAGGGAGAAGGGAGGGATGAGGGAGAAGGGAGGGATGAGGGAGAAGGGAGGGATGAGGGAGAAGGGAGGGATGAGGGAGAAGGGAGGGATGAGGGAGAAGGGAAGGATGAGGGAGAAGGGAGGGATGAGGGAGCAGGAAGGACCATGTAGCAGCAGCACATACCCTACCAGCTGTGGTGCCACAACTGAAGCTCCGCACACAGACAGTAAGCAAGCCACCAGTCCAGAAGCGGTGAGGGGGCCCAGGTAGGCACAGGCCAGTGCAGGGAGGTGGCACAGAAGCCCACCACTGACATAGCAGACAATAAGCAGCACAAACATCTTATTGAACTGAAATGGCATCTCCTTGGGTATAGTCTGCAAGTGAGGGGGAGGTGGGAGGGGTGATATGAGGGAGAGTCATGTGGGGGGAGATGGGGGAGGGATCATGAGGGGAGGGTCATATGGGGGAGGGGTCATATGAGGGGAGGGGTCATTTGGGGGGAGGGGACATATGAGGGGAGGGGTCATTTGGGGGGAGGAGTCATATGGAGTCTGCAGCTGCGTTCAGTTGACTGACCGGAAGTGATTCTGTGAGGCACATTAAGTCAGGTGTCCTAGCCAGCAGCCATTGCTTCAGGGCGTGTGAGAGGTCAAGGTACAACAACAGTGCAGGCAAAGTTACAGCAACATGGGTGAGCGGGAGGAGGGGAGGTATGGAGGAAAGGGGGAGGGGTGGGGCCAGGGGAGGGGAGGGAGAGGGGTGGGGGTTATGAAGTAAAGTCCCGGGTAGTGGCTTCATTTGCATACATGCACCACAGCCGCAGGATGGCAAACCTGTCATCACAAATTGAGAAACCGAACTGGTCAGAGGGTTTTTAGCTAATGAAACTGAGAAACAAAAAGCACCTGGGCACCTCCCCCTCCCTGCCCTTTGGCTGGGTATAGCACTGAAGCACAGGGAGGTGGGGCATTAAGAAGATGGTGGAGGGAGATATGGAGGGGACAGACATGGGGGAGGGAGATATGGAGGGGACAGACATGGGGGAGGGAGATATGGAGGGGACAGACATGGGGGAGGGAGATATGGAGGGGACAGACATGGGGGAGGGAGATATGGAGGGGACAGACATGGGGGAGGGAGATATAGGTACAGGGGAGGATGGATTGAGAAAGATAGTGGAGGAACAAAGCTGGAAGGTACAACAGAGGGAGGTGGATAAAGAAGGTATGGAGGAGGGTGAGGAAGAAAGGAGGAGAGGTGAGGAAGAAAGGAGGAGAGGTGAGGAAGAAAGGAGGAGAGGTAAGGAAGAAAGGAGGAGAGTGAGGAAGAAAGGAGGAGGGTGAGGAAGAAAGGAGGAGAGGTGAGGAAGAAAGGAGGAGAGGTGAGGAAGAAAGGAGGAGAGTGAGGAAGAAAGGAGGAGAGTGAGGAAGAAAGGTGAGGTGAGGAAGAAAGGAGGAGAGGTGAGGAAGAAAGGAGGAGGGTGAGGAAGAAAGGAGGAGAGGTGAGGAAGAAAGGAGGAGGGTGAGGAAGAAAGGAAAGGTGAGGTAAGGAAGAAAGGAGGAGGGTGAGGAAGAAAGGAAAGAGGAAGAAAGGAAAGGTGAGGTAAGGAAGAAAGGAGGAGGGTGAGGAAGAAAGGAAAGAGGAAGAAAGGAAAGGTGAGGTAAGGAAGAAAGGAGGAGGGTGAGGAAGAAAGGAAAGGTGAGGTAAGGAAGAAACACATAAGCAAGTCGGTAAGTGGGAGAAGAAGAGATATACAGATGGACTGGGAGGTATGTGCTAGAGAGACAGATAGACTGGGAGGAATGCTAACAAAAGACCAAGTACTAGGTGTTAAAATTTGATATCTCCAATGCCAGAGGTAGCAGGAAAAGGCCAAATGGCGGGCAATAGAAGGCAATGGAAATGAACGCCGAGGAAGAGGGCAATAGATAGAAATACAATGAGTGGTGTAACGTCTCAAGTAGGTTATTAAAACTTCGAATCGTCCCTTCCATTGCCCTGAAAAAGAGGTTCCTTCAGTAAACGAGGCCACACAACACACATGCACACAACACACATGCACACAACACACATACACACAGCATACATGCACATACAAATGCACATACACATGTACATACACATGTACACAACACACATGCACACACACATGCACACAACATACATGCAACACACATGCACACAACACATGCACATACACATACACATGCACATGCACATGTACATGCACACACATGCACACAACATACATGCACATACACATGCACACACATGCACACACATGCACACAACATACATGCACATACACATGCACACACATGCACACACATGCACACAACATACATGCACATACACATGCACACAACACACATGCATACACATACACATGCACATAACACACATGCACACACACATGCACACAACATAACAAACACAGCTACATCTCACCGTCCTAGTTGCACAATATTTTGCTTCTCCTGGCCATGGATTTTGCCAACTCCCCTAATAGTGATGGCGTCAATGCGATGCCTGTTGCCAAGGAACAATTCAAAGTGCTCTATTTGATGTTGGCCCCTAACCTGACCTGAGAAAGAGTGCATGGTTGCCTGTGGGAAGGCCTGGTGCAAGGCGGGCACTAAATAGAAGCATTGCTTTCAGATACTGCTGGTATGTGAAACTGGGGGACAGCTAATGACAAACATTGAGGGAATGAAACAAGGGTGGGGTAAAGGGTTGAGGTCAGTAATGGTTGCAAGTACTAACTGGGGCATGGTATGTAGTTTGAATCCCTTCAATCATACAAAGACGTGTTATGACATTCACCATATCCAAATTAGGAAGGATTCCATTTGTGCCCCCTGCATTGAGGCATTATGCATGATCAATGTATATTATTAATGGCAAGTCTCACTAACCCACTATGATTTCAACATATTCAAGAGATGAGCTTTCAACCTCAAGGTTGAAAACGGCCTGAATTGCTCCTGAATGGCTTTGTAGAGGGTCAGCTATTATAGCTGTAAAGAGTGCAAGGTACAGATAGAACGATTAATCTAACCTTTACACCAAGTAGTCGTGGCCGAGTGGTTAAGGCGATAGACTAGAAATCTATTGGGATTTTCCCGCGCAGGTTCGAATCCTGCCGACTACGATTTTTTTTTTTTTTTTTTTTCTCCACGCTATCTCACCTGGTGATTGCTGCCCTAAATAAGCATCCATCCACGCTTCCATCCCTATTTCTCCTTCAGAAGTAACGAGAAAAACCAAGTCTTTTGCCCAGTAGTTCTTTGCTAAAATATTAGTACATGTAGTAGTGTGCGTGCTTACAACAGCAAAACATCTGGCCGTCTTACTTCTGAAGTAATTCGCCAATGACAGCATTAATGCTATGCCATAGATATTACTTGTGCCATCTCTTGTGCGGAAAGGTGCTGATAATATGATTGCTTCTGTTGTAGAAGCACGTGGTGCTCGGAGTATGCCATATATATTCCTCCCCGAAATTGTTGGTGTGCTCTTATTGAGGAAGGGTGGTCGTTACAATAAGTCAAGTTTGGGCGGCTCATATACCTGATGATCTAATGGAATGGGCGGCAAAGCAGAGTAATTCTGCTGGTAAACTTCTAGGCCAAGTTTGGATAGTTCCTCCTCGATCACCAATATAGATCCACTAAAGAAGTTAAAAGAATAACCTTAAGTTTAAAGTTCTGGTGAGTCGTACGTTCCTTGCCTTTGGCCACGATCACGTAAAGCCGTTGCTACCTTGTTAACCGTGGCAGCATCGCCGAATAGCGTCTTAGCAAGACCACTCATAAGCGCATTCTCATCGAAATAGCTACTGCGGCTGATGTCCTCTCGAGGCAGAATTACGAAGCCAACGATGGCGATCGCGTAAACGAACAAGCTGTGAAGTATAGTAACCAATTTGGAAGTGGCCTCTGTGACTTTCTACTAACCTAATAATCCTTGTTCGTTTTACCACGAGTCTAACGGCTACTTTGAAATTCTGGGACTCGAAGTACGAAGCAAGTTTCATGGCTCGCGGTGTTTCTAAGGCAGGCGCATGCGCGAACATTAAGTGAGTAAGATGGCCACCGCTTGGCGGAATGTGGTGGGCAGGCTGAAAACTCGTTTACGTTTCTTTGGAAGTAAGGTGCGTTAAGCAAAGCAGGGCAGGTTACGTTATATCTTGCTGCTTCTTCTGAAGTACACACCGCTTTTATTTAAGGGTTTTAACTAATGAACTTCGATTTTCTAGTTGAGGCGCACCATGTTATTGAAATTATCTTCGTTGTTCTTGCATATAGAGCCAAAGCACCACTGGAAATAAGAATAACCTGGGCACCGTAAGTAACAATGCGACGACCGCACTTCCTTAACATCCGTGTTGATGTTACTAGTCGCCAACCTACTACGGTCTTATAGCAGCTGGTGGCTTAGGAGCGGGCTACTTTTTCACCGTGCTGTCAGCCACAGACCTTGAACTGCACCCAGCGCAATATCCGTGGAGCCATAATGGGCCGTTCAGCGCATTAGATCACCAGAGGTGGGCCTTCAGCAAATCTACCTAAGAAGGCGCGCCATGTTTTTTCTTTGACTCCTCCCTTCCCACCCAGCATTCGTCGTGGGTATCAGGTGTACAAGGAGGTCTGCTCAGCGTGCCACTCAATGCAGCAGCTTTGCTTCAGGAACCTGATTGGAGTATCGCACACTGAAGCGGAAGCCAAGGCCTTAGCTGAAGAGGTCAGTCGCACACGTACTCTTCAAAAACTGATTGTCCTGATATGCAGTACCAATATCCTGGCGACAATGATGAGCAAGGCAATCCAACCACAAGACCTGGAAAGGTCAGCAGACCTGCGCCGTTGACTTTCTGTGTCTTGTCATACCTCTCATTGTTCACAGCTGAGTGACCATTTCCCTAACCCCTATCCTAATGAAGAGGCTGCTAGATTTGCTAACAACGGTGGGAGGCGCACAATTGCAAGGCTCACTTCTATATATTTTTTCCTTCTCTTGCAGGTGCATTGCCACCCGACATGAGTTTGATAGTGTTGGGTCGTGAGGGGGGAGAGGTAGGTGTGCCACTATATTGAATGGTATACCCGAATGCTTTCCACCAAATGATGTGTTGTTTTTAAATCGATTTTCTTTTCCAAAGGACTACATTTTCTCTCTGTTGACTGGGTACTGTGATCCCCCTGCTAACTTTGAACTTCGGGAGGGGATGGCGTACAATCCTTATTTCCCAGGGCAGGCCATTGGCATGCCTCAACAGCTGTACCAGGATTCTGTCACTTATGAAGACGGTATGCAAGGGTGTTGATATCTTAGCAGGGGGGTACTGACGTAATGCCACACGAACACCTGTTAGGTACTCCTGCTACAGTTAGTCAAATGGCAAAGGATGTTTGCACCTTTTTGCGTTGGGCTAGTGGTGAGTGACACTGTGTTTAATTTGATTTAGCTATTGATGTGACAAGGTATACCCCCCTCCCCCCCCCCCTCCCCTCCCCAATGCTTGGTGCAGAGCCTGAGCATGACGCTAGGAAGAAAATGGGGATGAAGGTAAGCATTGCAGTGACTTGTTCACCTGACCTGCACCCAACTTATCTGATTTGTTGTGTGTGTTCATTTTATCAGGCGTTGATACTTCTTACTGGGGTTGCATTTATCACCTGGTATTGGAAGCGAAGTCGCTGGACTGTATTAAAGAATAGGAAGGTTGTTTACTATGATAAAGGATCATAACTGCCTCGCCTAGAGATAGGAAGTTACTAAGCAGTATTTGTAGAAAGATGCAAACTGTTTATAATATCATGTATGTACATAAAAGTCATTAGTGGTCGTTTGTGATTTCAAATTTTGGTTAATAATTTTTATGTTACTATGGTAACGCGTTGAGCATGCGCAATTCGACCGATAGGCGTGGTGCTGCTCACGTGAGATACTCCTACCCTTTCCTTTTTATCCTGCTGCCCGCAAACCGGGGGTTGTCCTGCGCACTGTTGCAAACTTGATAGGTTGTGAGTTATTGAGATGGCAAAGCCGTTCCAACCCGGAGGTGCTGAAGCAATTGCTGCTGCCTATCAAGATGTGCGCAGTGACGAAAGTGAGACCAACTGGTAAGCCACGCGAAGGCAATCGGTGCTAGTCTTAAGCGTGTCGTTCTGGCTCCTGTGTGTTTGGAACAATACTTGAAAATATCCTTCTATTTTTTGGTACAGGGCACTTTTCGGCTACGACGGCAAGTTCATTGTACACATAAAATCCGGAGTAGAATACCAGGAGCTGCTTAGCCTTCTTGACGGTACGAATCATGGTATTTGTCATGTTTCGAGCTAACTCTTTGTACTGCATTACAGACGATGGCAGAAATTACATATTCGTGCGTTTCGAAACCGGTGACGAGATGAGTCGTCGTAAGAAGTTTGCCTTAATTACCTGGATCGGGACTGCAGTCACGCCACTGAAGAAGGCCAAAGTTAGCACAGACAAGGCCTTCGTGAAGGAAATCATTACCGTACGTTATTGCATTTATTGTTATTAGTTTGCCCCTTGACCTTGCATTGTTCAATATGTGCCGTTTCCCACCTGTAGAGCTTCGGAAAGGAGTTCCTTGTAGAAGGGGACAAAAATGAACTAAAGGAAGATAAAGTATTGAAGGAGTTGGAAAGAGCCAGCGGTGCAGCCTATGGCACAGGCGGGCACTAAATTTCTACAGCCATTATCTCTGCAAACAGTACAGCATGCTATGCCGTTCTGTGAATTTTTTTTTTCTACGTGTGAAGATAGTCTGTATAGTATGCACTTGTGTTTATTGTAACAACCAGGAAAGGATGTGGTCTGAATTTACGACAACTACAGTATTCATAATTTCACCTTATTTGGTTAAAATCGCACGTTTTCTCGTCCCCAGTCCGTTAATTGTTGCGACCATATTAGGTAAAAATCGAACCGATTGCTTCACCAGACCGCTATGATATTATAACACGTTTCGAGAAACAAAATTACACATCAATGCCACTGTTTTTGACGGCATAAACGTCTTGGGGTTGTGGCACAAACGGGGCTACACCCATAGCTTGTCGAACAGCTTGCAAGGATACAACATCTTGAGGCTGTAACTGAAAACATGAGGGTACAATGAATGCTGCCTTGCCCATGGTGGTAAGGTGTAAAATACCTGAGACGTTAATGAGGCCAATCCCATAGCAACTGCTTGAGCTGCAAAGTACATGTAAAGGCATATTCAGAATGGCCACAGACACGCCCCTAACCTGTTCCTAGTTCCTTCTCTGGGAGCAGCTGTGAACCATACAAATTTTCATTCCCAACTGCAGAGAATTGGCTTAGGCGTCCTAGCTGTTGCTGGTACAAATTGGCTATCATCTGTGACGTCTGCTGCAGTCGCTCGGCAACCGTTCCGGAGGAAGCTAATGAAAGGAACAATGCGAACAGCAGTGAAGGAACAAAAAGGCAGAGAGATGATGATGGATAGTGTATAGGGCTTGTGAGGGGAGACTACTGTATAGGGCTTGTGAGGGGAGACTGCTGTATAGGGCTTGTGAGGGGAGACTGCTGTATAGGACTTGTGAGGGGAGACTGCTGTATAGGGCTTGTGAGGGGAGACTGCTGTATAGGACTTGTGAGGGGAGACTGCTGTATAGGGCTTGTGAGGGGAGACTGCTGTATAGGGCTTGTGAGGGGAGACTGCATAGCGACTAAAAGCAAGTACTAAAACAAACCCACCTATGCAATGCGTGATTGGACCTTTGAAGTGGAATCAACCTACAATGCCAAATTCTTCGCCTCTTACACAAGCACATAAATGTCCCTTTGCAAAAACTCCAAGTTTGGTCATTGGCTCAACTGCTTACCTGACACAACTTCGACTGTATCATCTTCAGTAGGGTCCTATGCCAAACAGAATTGCAACTTGAGTGATAAAAGCTGATAGACTTGTAATTAACAACATTATGCTTATATCCTTTTAAGGTCATGATACCCTCAAACAGAAGTAATGTGATAACAAGACTGTACACACACATACACACTATATATATGTACACAGAGGTGGAAAGAAGAAAGGTATCATACAATTGACTTCGTGATAGACACTAGATAACTGTACACATGCAACAGACAAAACAACACAAAACAAACATAAATAAACATTAATGCAACACAACAACAAGCACACACATGCACACACACATACAACACGCCAAAAATGCAACATTGTGTGTAGGAGTAAGTAGTACCCACAGGCATGAAACCATAAAAGGTGGAATGCGATCACACACATTCCTACTCATAACATACCGCCTCGCCAATAGATCTGGCACCACCAACACTGTCCCCCTCGGCCTGCTCCACTCCCCCCCTCTTGCCAGACACCTGCTCCTTCCCCTTGAGCTCGGCGGCTTCAAGAAGCTTTCGGTGCCTGCCCCCCGTCAGTCCATTGAGCAGAGCCTGAGCCATTTCACTCACAAAGCTTCCAGTATCCTTCACAAACTGTTGCAGGCTAGGGGGTGGGTGGGTGCAGCATGAAATGTGGATGTGCACACACAGAGCACAAACACCCCCCATACCCCACACCCCACACCCAATCTTTGCCCACCTTGCCATCTCAACTGACACACCTAACATGGGCATTACTGCATATAAATGGCACCCCACCCACCCCTCCCTGACACCTAACCCAAGGTACACTCACCTGTGCGCATAGCTGACGCCAGTGTCATTACCATACGCTGTAAGCAACAGATCTGAGTCCTGCTTTGTGAGTGTGGCGAATGTCGAGTCAAAGACAGGAGCAAAAGAGCCAAATGGACCAAACATGAGGTAGGAGACAGGAGTGGCTTTGTACATGGCCAGTTCAGACTGCAGGAGGGTAGCCGCATTGTCTCCCATCTTGACTCGGTCAGACAGAAATGACAGGTCGATAGGCTTGGTGGAAGTGACTGTTGAAAGACAAGGAGGCATGTGTATGTGCATGTGTGTGGTGTGTGATGTGTGGATACATGTGTGTATATCCGTGTGTCATGTGAGCATGTATGTGTGCATGTGTGTGTGGTGTGTGTGTGTGTGTGCATGCATACATATGCCATTGTGCATGGTGTGATGTGTGGGAGGAAAAAACAACAAAGGAACGAGCCAGCTGCTGTTAGCAGTTTAGACAGCCGAGCAAAAATACTTCCCAATGACTGGCTATCCCCCACTATAAGTGTTATGTCATTCACTTCCTAGCCTCCAGGATAATGCAGGGTGCTTCTTGTAAATATATCACATTGGTCGCAATCCCACCAAATAGACATAAGCACAGCACTAACCTGCTCCTATGTCTGGATTCACAACGTTCAGGAACGTTTTTCCCCTCTCATCACTATTTAAGAAGCAGAATTCGGGTAGTTCTGTACTCTCCATCTCCTCCTCTTCCAAAGCCTCACATGACTCCATCACCTGTGCCACACCCTCCTCTTCCTCATCCCCAGGCCACTCATCCTCACTGTCATCCTCCTCGGGCAAGCCCACCTGCACGGTCGTCAGATGAAGCTCCTCCCTCTTGGTCCCCTCGTCACCTATGTCCACGACTTCATTCTGATCAGACGCGGTGATCGATGGAATGGCACTGGGACTGGGCTGAGATCCTCCTCCGCTCATGGCCTGAAGGCTGATCCTGCACAGCCAAGGTGAGCTGTAGTCGATACGAGCACTGCTAGGTGCAGGCAGGTGAACAGCAGGTGGCTGGTGGACTACTCCATAACAGACATCCGGACGCAGTGATGACTCCTGTAAAAAAATAAAATTAAAAACCGTATAACTCACAGACTTGCAAAGCTGAGGGGTGTGGTGGAGAGAGGTAGGGACATGGAGGTGGGGTGGAGGGTGACAGTGGTGCGTGGAGGTTGATAGAGAGATAGGGGAAGGGATGGGGATGTGGTGGAGAGGGATAGGGACACGGAGGTGGGGTGGAGGGTGATAGGGGTGGGGTGGAGGTGATAGAGGGTGCAGAGGAGAGGGATAGGGAAAGGGATGGGGGTGGGGTGCAGAGGGATAGAGGAGATAATGGAAAGGATAGATACCTTGGCAATGAGCTTAAGTCCGAATGTCAGCAGTCTCTTGGCTGAAGCATAGTAGACAGTGTCAGGCGTGTTATAGGTCATAGCGTTGTTGCACATCAGCTCAAAATCATCCTGCAAAGGAGGTGAGTAAACACCAGGGGAGGGGCTAAGTAAGGGCAGTGGGCTCAACCCTTGCAATGAAATGTATGGCTATTTTTGAAAAGTTGAGTGCCTTGTAACTTTATGATGGATGGTCTAATTTTCACTGCATAAGAATCATTGTATGCAGACTCTCAAAAAATTGGAACTGGAAAAACTATCTCAAGGTCCCTTCTCAACGCACACACACACGCATGCACACACACACACACACACATGCACACATACACATGCACACACACACACACACACACACACACGCATGCACACACACACACGTGTGAGACACAATTCTTAGCAGACACAGTGGCAATATGATGCATGGTAAAAATGTAGTATGGTGCCAGTGTTAAGTGGATTACCCTAAACTCATTCACTGATGAATACGCATTAGTCTCAATTTTCTTCAAAATGGTCTTCAGATCCAGCGGATGAGATATGATAGCTGAGTAGCCAGGTGCGATATCATCGGTCACTGGCTCTGCAAATATGCCCTCTGGGTCCCTCCTGAGAACAGCAAACTGTATCCACACATTGCACATATGCACACACACATACATGTACACACATGTACACACACACACACATGTACACACACATGTACACACACACATGTACACACACATGTACACACACATGTACACACACATGTACACACACACACACACACACACACACACACACACACACACACACACACACACACACACACACAACACAACACACTTTGCAATCTGCTGTTGGAGGTCTCTCAAGAATGCCTTGAGAAGATTGGCGGGCAGTTTCACTGCACGAAAGGGAAAGCAACATACAGTGTAAAAAAGTGGGTGTGAACAGTATTCAACCACACCTTGGGGGGGTGTAGGGGTGCTTCTGATGGCAGAGGTGGGAGTGATGGGCCGATCAGACTGACCAGGAGGTGTAGGTGGCCGCGATGGGAAGGAGAAAGAATTTGAGGTGACAGATGATGAACGAGTCCTTGTGAGGTCTGAGGGGGCTCTGTGTGTAGCCACAGGTACCTCTGCTGGGACCAAGGGGACTCTGTGTGTAGCCACGGGTACCTCCGCTGGGACCAAGGGGGCTCTGTGTATAGCCACAGGTACTTCTGCTGGGACCAAGGGAACTCTGTGTGTAGCCACAGGTACTTCTGCTGGGACCAAGGGAACTCTGTGTGTAGCCACAGGTACTTCTGCTGGGACCAAGGGGGCTCTGTGTGTAGCCACAAGTACTTCCGCTGGGACCAAGCGGACTCTGTGTGTAGCCACAGGTACCTCCGCTGAGGTCTTGGATCCCATTCTCGGCTCAGCAGTGTTCCTTGAAACACCAAATGCCAGCTCATCCATCACCAAAGGTGCGGATGGCTGTGATGGTAGAACCTCTAGCTTGACTTTTTTAGATGCGTTCACTTCCTTTCCAAGGACCAGGGGCGCTATGGCTGCCTTGCTCCCCCCAGTAGGTGAGGCATCATCATCTTCTTGGTGCTGATGGCGCTTGTGTTTCTTCTTCTTTTGCCTTTGTGGCTCACTCTCACACCTGCTAGCCAACCCGGCCAAACTAGTTGGCTTTCCCGAGCGAGCCGTAACCCGCTCCGCGGTGACCTGCATCGCCACTGGACTCTCCGCCTCGCTGGTGTCGCCAGCACGCACATGACGTAGCTTACCAGACTTGGAGTGACCACTGGGTTCGGGGGAGTGGGCGGGAAGAGGAGGGGGCGGCGGCAGGCGAGGAGGACTGGGTTGCAGCTTGTACGAAAACTTCAGCGGCACAGGAGGCGGTGAGCTATCGTCCACGCTAACGAACAAATCGCCGGAAAATCGTTTGTCAGCCTCCTTGTGACCGTCGTGGTGTCGTTTATTCTTCTTGTGCTTCTTGTGTTTGTGGTGCCTCCGTTCTGCACTGAGGCTTCGTTCCGCCGTGGAACTATAAGGTTCTGGCTCTTCCGAAGGCGACTGGGGTCTCAAAGCGTCCAAAGGAATGCTCACCAGCAGCTCGTTGGTGTCGGGCGCCTCCTGTGCATGGCCCACTTGTACCGTGTGGGGAAGCTGCAATACCACACGCATTTCCGAACGCGATCTGTCGCCGAACCCTGGTGCTTTAAGGCGAGAGTTAGAAACAACCAAAAACAAACAAAAAAAAAGTGGAAGAGTGAAGCATCATTATTCTGATTGATGCACACCATGGCATAGCATATATCCTCCTTCCAGCTGTTCATCTTACCTTCCTGCTCCTGCCTGGAGGCATGCTTGTGCTTCTTATGCTTTTTACCCATGTGACAGGCCCCTCCTACCAGATGGCACAGACAAAAACGCCGCGCTTATTTGCTACTAAATTACCCATTGGCCTCTTCGTAATTACAAAAGCGCGGTAAAATTGAAATATATATTTCTTTCCCCGGGGTTCGGGGTTATGTGTTTACGAGATGACACTACCAGCTGAGAAATTGGCAGAACTTCGGCAGCTAATTCACGATCACATTGCCACACTCGACCTCCAAGATGAAATTAAAAGTTGCATTTCTACACAAAAGGGGAGAGTGGACGAACAATCATTGATGCGGGCTCTCGAAGAGAGGGGTATAGTGGACCAAGTCATGGAGTCACTCAGTTTGTCAAAGGGAAAGCACGCGAAAACACCTTCAAAAGCCCAAGCTGGTGACGAAAAAGCCGATGAAACCCAAGATAGTGAGTCTTGTTGTGTTCAAAATGCCTTCATACATCAATTCCTTTCCAGCAGCAGCAGGAGCTGCTATTAATCCTAACAAGAGATACGTTTTCCTACGGGTGTTGGGCGGAAGGGCATTCCTAGACCACCTCCAGGAGACCGAATCCTCGCTCCACCAATTCTTCATACTTCACGTTCACTTCAGAGGCCAGAGGCTCTGCTCAAAGCCTATTCCCTGCTCATGTGAACCTGCCTTCCATGAAGGTTTCCTTCTCGAGCTCAGCAGGGGGGCTAAAGATACCGGCAGGCCCCTTCCTCACACAGAGCTCCTGTCTCTGTCCGACCCCATCCACATGACACTCATTCGCAACACGCCAATGGGCGACCACGAGCTAGTAGGCACGTGCTACCTCGAGTGGAGGGTCACTCTTGCTCAGGGCACAGGGAGGGCAAACACCTCTGTGGAGCTGGCGGGGGTGAGCTCAGAGGGCAACATACCCGCGGGGGTCCTGGACATGCAGTTGGAATTGCTCCCAAGGTGCGATGACATGATAGGCCCCGATGTCCTGTCCGCCCAGCTCTCGCTGGAGAAACAGCGGACGGCTGAAAGAGAGAGAGTCTTCCTGGTGTACGCCAAGCAGTGGTGGAAGGAGTACCAGCACATACGGGCCTCCCATGCAGAGAGGCTGGTCAAGATCTTTGCCCACGACGAGAATGGCGTTTCTCATCCAGTCTGTGCTTATGTGCACCCAATGAGGGTTGGACGTCTCCTGGACGGTCCGAGGCACGCGGCAAGGTACGTGAGTCTGATACCGCATGAGAGAGCTCCTTCAGTCGGCACCAGTGGTGTTCAGGCAGAGGTTTGGAACAGCACACATGCATTTCTGTGCCAGAAGAAAGGGGTGAGTGCAGGGAGAGACGGGGGCAGTGGAGTGGGAGGAGCCGATTAATGGATGATGGCATTTTTGGAGGGAAAAGGGTGCAGTCAGTGGACGGATGCAGATAGTGGAGGGGACCAGTGGAGGGGTGCAGATAGTGGAGGGGTGGAGGGGTGAAGGGGGCCAGTGTGCAGTCCAACTGGGGACTGACTTGAAGTATGCAGTACACCTTGCAAATGAAGGCAAACCAATGCACACATATCATAGTCACTTAGAGGGCTGTGCATGCTTTTTAATCTCTTTCCTCTCTCTCTCTCTCTCTCTCTTCCCCCCCCCCCCCCCCCCCCCCCCTGACTTTTTAAGGGCATTGAGGACCATGCCACACTGCTGTGCAGTTTGCTTCTAGGGTTCGGACTAGATGCCTATGTTTGTGTTGGCACCAAGGCAAAAGGGATAGCCCACACATGGGTGGTGACCCTGGGCCACAATGGAGTGGTCACATTTTGGGAGCCACTCACAGGGCAACGGTGAGAGAGGGAGGGAGGGAGGGAGGGAGGGCTGATTGTCACATCCAACCATCATTCGCTCTCTTATGTGCAGCTACCTGCATACAGAGTTTGACCCAAACAGGCAGGCCGGCGCCCCCTTGCCTCAGCCGCTACATCCCTACTCCTCGCTTGGGTGTGTCTTCAGCCACCAGTCCTTCTATGCCAACATCCAGCCATCTGACTCCATTGCGACGTGCCGGTTTGACCTGCGCAACACTGCCCTGTGGAAGGCCATGAGTGCTGAAGCCATCAGAGCTGTCACTACTGGCTCCGGAGCAGTAAGATCACCACCAGACCACACATGCACACCACACACATGCACCACATGTGCACAACACACATGCACACCACACATGCACACTACACATACACACCACACACATGCACACCATGCATGCACACCACACATGCACACTACACATACACACCACACACATGCACACACCACACATGCACCACACAACTGCACACCACACATACACAACTCATGTAGACACACATGCTTCCTACACTACACACATGTACACACACACACTCACATGCACACATGCACATTGAGGCCTATGAAGAACTGTTAATCACATGTAGCCCATGTGGAGAAGTCCCCCCCTCTTGCCCTCACAAGTGGACACCATCCTCATTGCCAATGAGTTAGAGACAGAGCTGAGAGCACTAACAGTCCAGTACAGAGAGGTGGGATGGTAACTGGCATTCCCAGAACAGTACTCACACCCCCCACTGCTCCCCCCCCCCCTCCCCCCTCAGGAGCTAGGGCTGGGCACCCATTGGGATGATGACCTCAGCTATTTGCTGTTCCCCGCTCTGACAGCATATGAGCTGGAGCGCTGTACCGGACTGAGTGTGGGGAATGAGGAGTTCCAAGATGCCATCCACAATGTGGTGCCCCTGGGTCACACTTTCAAAGGATTCCCAATTCAGCTCACATTCTGGAACCCCAAAAGGGTGTTCAGTGTGTGTACCAAGTTCAGTACTTGTTTGCGATTGCCTTTTCCCTCCCTCACTGCACCTTCCCCCTTCCTTTTCCCTTGCGCCCCCAAAAGGTCACAAGTGTGTACAGACATCCTCAGTTGCCGTGGCGATCAAGTGCGGATGGCCGTTCGGACTAAGTTGTGTGACTACCCTGAGGGTGTATGTGCAGTGTGGATCATGTTTGCGGTTAAGTATAAATCTGTACTGTGACATGCAAATAACAAGATGCAAAACTAGGAGCGTTGCGGGGGGGGGGGGTCAAAGCATTAACCCTTTGAATCAAAAACTTGCACAAAAATGAACGCTACAACATTACAAACATTCAGGCAACCCACCGCCAGTTGTAGGGGGATGGGTTAGTATTCTTACAAACCAACATACAGACGACATTGTTGGCACGAGCCTAGTTCGGTGTACGCAGTGCTGCTAGTCTGGAAGTGCATGGCAAGAAAGACAATAGATGCTTACCCATGTACCTTTCTGGATGATATATAAATACCTTTGGGATAATTGGTCTTGCTCATGTGTGGAGAGGGTTGGTACACCGCTGGCGCTGGCGGGGGTCTGTTGCGACACGGGGTGTTCCGACAGTTTGTCCAGAACCTCCAGCCCATTCTGCTCTGCCACTTGCTTCATGAGGGACTCTACCTGGTCCTCCGGGGTGCTGAGGGTGGTGGCCGCACTCATGCTCGAGTCTAGGACCTGGGTGTGCACGTCTAGGTCCTCGAACAAGCCCTCAAACTTCTCCATTGTTGCTCCGATCTACACCACCACCACCACCGCACCACGTTACAGTAGGGTTCATTTACATGTGTGTGTGTGTGTGTGTGTGTGTGTGTGTGTGTGTGTGTGTGTGTATGTTAGCATGTTTGTATATATCACGTGTCCGTACAATACAACCCCCACCCAGTACTAGTACCTTCTCCAGATCCATTGACTGCATGACCTTGTCAAGTCCCTTCACCACTCCACCCATGGTTTTTGTGAGCTGAACGGTTAAAACGGAAATGCCGGGGTTATATAAAAATGCGTGAACAGCCAACAGGTACACACATCTTTCATCATCATGGCCGACTGGACTCTGTTGGATACGGCGTCCACACGAGCGGCCATACGTAAGTAGTTCAACCCCTCGTTCTTCTTGCGAATCGCATTTTCGGCATATATTTTGGCACCTTCGACGTTCCCTTGTACCAGGGCCTGGATAAATGCGTATCGGTTGGGGCAGGGGGAGCAGTACGTGTAATATTCGCTGACGTTGCCTTAAAGCCTGCCTTTTTAATTTTGGCCTGCTCGGCTTTCTGGTCCTTTTCACACTTTTTTGCCGCCCTCTCCATTTGCTTGCTGGTGAACTGAAGAAGAACAGCATTACAACTAAGAACTTCGATCGTGCTGCGTTTAATAGCTTTGCCTCGACTTACCTTCAGCGTGAACAGTGTCTCTATGTGCGTAGGAGAAGAACCTCGCATTATTGTATCGCTCTAGAAATATGAACGCCCTACCGTCTAAACCTGGGCTGGACTTGAACATCTTTGAGTTCACCCAAAAGTAAAAACATAAATAAAATCAACAGAAATGAACACAACTTAAAATTACGTCAGGAGTATATTTTAATAAATGAACTTTGTCATGTGACTAATTATTAGTTATCGTTGCGTCAGAGAGTTGGTTTCATTGGAATACAAAGACTGTTGGTGTAAGAAATCATATCATTTATAAAAAAATCACCCTATTGTCTTGCCAACCTGGAGCGTCCATGTTGGTTTGTTTTATGACCTGTTTTAAGGGTGGGGGGGGGGGGTGGGGTGGGGGGGTGGATGCATTAATCATATTGCTGAAGACATTGGCTCAATCTATACCTCAGCTCCCTGTGTGTTCAACAGTTCAATTAACTCCAGAAGCTTCAACTGCTCTTCTTCGCTACAAACACCTAGCTCCCTCAAGTCTCCAGCCGAGAGTGACAAGAAAGAGTGGTAGTCAACCTGCATACAATTCCACTCCATTTAATGCTCAGCAAGTGGGAACAGATATGTGTGCCCACCTCTTGCTCTGAAAACAACTTGAAGTGGTGGTCCAATGAATGCTTGGCCAGTATAGAGTACAGGTCTACGACAATCATACAAAATTAGAATGAAGAGGGGACAAGTATAGAAAATTATGTATTTGCCTTCAACTTGCCTGGGTTGTGGTCTCCTCTTGACAGAACATCAGATGAATTAAACGTTTCCGTCCGCATTCTTCCATATATGGGCATTGGAGGCCTTGGGAGCACACTGGCCCTGGGGACAGACACAGAACCCTTACCAGGCATCTGTTGCCTTGGCAACTGTGCATGGAGGGGGAGTGGCATCAGTGGTGGATTGTACTTCTGCAAAGATGGCAGCTCCTGCTTTGCTGAGACGCCACCGGCTTTGACCAAACCCTGACCCGGCCTGCCACTGCTCTTCCGGAGTATGTTTGTTGGAGCTGGCACCTGGGCACCTCCTGCTAGGAGCTTACCCAGTGCCCCACTCCCCTGGACCTTGGGTGGCAGATGTCTGGGTCCATATGCGGGACTCTTGTAGCCGACCACCTTGGCTGAAGAAGCAAACTGCTCCTCTTCAAGGGAAGATGAGAGAGATGTGGGAGCACTGACGGGAAACCTCCTGAGCTGAGGATTGTTGTTCTGTTCTGGTGACTGCGGTGGCGACACCACCTTTGATTGGAAAGATGAACACTAATATCACTTCTGTCCTCCACACCCCATCTCCCCACACTCCCCACCTTATCTCCCACACCTATCACACACGAATTCTACCCCCAACCCTCCCTCCACATACCCCACCCTTCACACACTACATCCCTCCACCCCTTGCCCATTCCACCCCTAATTTGGTGTACATGTACCTACAGGAAAGACAGGTGTCTTGAATGCATTCTGCAAATGAGCTATCAGAACGTTTGGATCCAGAGGAGAATCTGTTCGTACTCCAGGTGTAACACCCGCTGGTGTTCGAGGAGCACCAGCCAGTGGCGTTCGAGGAGCACCAACCACTGGTGTTCGAGGAGCACCAGCCAATAGTGTTCGAGGAGCACCATCCACTGGTGTTCGAGGAGCACCATCCACTGGTGTTCGAGGAGCACCATCCACTGGTGTTCGAGGAGCACCAGCCAATAGTGTTCGAGGAGCACCATCCACTGGTGTTCGAGGAGCACCAGCCAATAGTGTTCGAGGAGCACCATCCACTGGTGTTCGAGGAGCACCATCCACTGGTGTTCGAGGAGCACTAGCCAATAGTGTTCGAGGAGCACCATCCACTGGTGTTGGAGGGGTACCATCCAATGGCGTTCGAGGGGCACAATCCAGTGGTGTTCGAGGAGCACCATCCAGTGGTGTTTGAGGAGCACCATCCAGTGATGTTCGAGGTGCACCATCTACTGGTGTTTGAGGAGCACCATCCAGTGGTGTTGGAGGGGTACCACCCACTGGTGTTTGAGGAGCACCATCCACTGGTGTTGGAGGGGTACCATCCAGTGGTGTTCGAGGAGCACCATCCAGTGGTGTCTGTGGAGCACCATCCACTGGTGTTTGAGGAGCACCAGTGTCGCCTTTAGATGACACCGGTAATTCTTTGAGATTCAATAACATCTTTGATTCAGATGCAGACCGCCTTCTGAACTCCGCCTTTCCCCAGGCTGTACCAATAAGCTGAATCATCTTCACATCACCTAAAGCCCAAGGACACCACCACCACCAGTGACACTCCCCCAAACAATTCCTACCCACAAACTTACCTCTCTTATCAGCTATGTCAACAGCAGTAGTACCATTCTTATCCTTGATGACTACATCTGCACCACACTTGCACAAAAACTCCACAATGGCATGTCTCCTGAGGTGGGGGGAGGGGAGAGGGAGGAGGAAGGAGGACAATTTTCTTACCCTGGCCCACAAAGTCCCCCCCTGGCCCACAAAGTCCCCCCCCGCCCACACACAACCTCTGGTGTGTAGCCTGCATCAAGGCAGTCCATCCATGGACACTGTCTCTGGCATTAAGCTCTGCACCTTCTGCCACTAGCACTTCACACACCTGAGCAGAAAGGGAAAGTGAAACTCAACTTTTTGCTAAGGCCGACTGTGAGGCATCAGGCTGACCTCCTTGTACCCCTTGTTTGCAGCATGCATAAGGGGCGTGGCACCATCCTTATCCCTTATTGATGCCCACTCCTGCTTATAGTTCAAGATGTCCTTAATAGTATCAAGCGTCCCTGTGTGTGTGTGTGTGTGTGTGTGTGTGTGTGTGTGTGTGTGTGTGTGTGTGCAGGGGGGGGGAAGAGTGGGGTGCATATGCCTTAAAGTTTAAAAATAACACTACACAATATACAACCCACCTTGCTTTACTAATTCGAAAAATTCAATTTCGGTACAGCCTGAACAAAAGAAAATGCTCATCAAATTCAACTCCCTCCCTTCTCTACCCACCCAAGTTTATACCTTCCACCCCCCCTCCTTCCATTTAGCTTTCCACTCCCCTTCCTTCATTAGTCTTCCCTGTAATTGTTTGGTCTTCCTGCCCATTAAACTTTACCCCTTAGGACTCTCCCCACTTGCAAACATGCTGAGGTTATAAGCACTCTTCTCTCCTTACCTGAGAGTAGGCTAGCCATCCGTCTATGTCCAAGTGCCTTTGCAAGCTGTGCTGCATCCTTGTCGTTCACATCTTGAAGTTTGGCATCGGCGCCGTGATGCAATAGCAGTTTAACCGCCTCGAGTTGATTGTTAAGTACAGCCAGCATCAGGGCAGTCCAACCAATGGGCTGGAAGCGCGCGTTTACTTCAGAGCCGTGCTTCAGTAGTTCGCTCATAATGAGTACGTGGCCACACTGTGCCGCAGTCATGAGTGGAGTCAGAGCATACGCGTCACGTCCAGTGTGATTTACTGCTGCATCGTGTTTCAGGAGGTGCTATGGGTGCACAACACAGTGTCACAAGTAATGTGTTTGCGGTGGTGTTGTGTACACACGCACACAACTTACATGTACATGTACATGTACACACAAAGGCGCACGCACACAGATATGTGTACTAAGTAGAGCGCGGATATAACATTAAAATGGCCGCATTATACTACAGTGAAACGCCAGAGACCCACCTGCACAATAGTCGAGAACCCGCCTTGGGCTGCCCCTACCAGTGCCGTGGTGCCCCAACAGTTCTTCTTGTTCACTTCGGCCCCACCCTGTAGTAACAACAGTACGCTCCCCAGATGACCGTAATAGGCTGCCTGCATCAAAGCTGTCCACCCGTATGCGTTCTGAGCGTCTGGCTCCCCGCGTTCTTGCAACAACTGGCGTATAATCATTTCTCTTCCGTTGGCGGCCGCGTACATCAGAGGCGTGGACCCTTCATCGTCGCACACATCTGCCGTGCCGTCTTTCAAGAAGGCGCGAATTGCTTGCTGATTGCCCTGCTCCGCTGCGGACAGTACCGCCTTGACGTGGTCCATTGATTGTTCAGTAGGTGGGGACGAGGATCACACGTTTTGATTAACAGGATGTTGTACTTCTTCAATTGAATTGCTGTTATTCCAGGAATCACAGAAGTATCCCTGTGTAATTTATGATCATGAGTATGATAGAATTCTCTCTGAGAAAGGCAATGGTGGTGAAAAAAAAGGGAACTAAATAGTGATTGCAGATACGATATATGCATAAACACTGTATTAAATTTTTCAGTTATCATGATTCTTTAGAATAATATCATAAATAGTATTATATACGCACAACTATTTATTAAAACACTACGACTAAAAGTCACAAGATGCGGTTGGTGGGACACATATGCCCTGGCATTCTGCCTCATGAGGATGAGGCTAAGGCAACTGTAAATGGTTGATGTAACCTGTTTAGAGGTTGGCATAGCTGGGTGGCCACCTTTTTTGACAGTTTAGACAGCACATCAATAGCTTCATTGTCCCATCTCCCAAACACTTCCACGGGCATCATTTATAGAGTGCTTGGATTCTTCTCCCATCTCAGCTGCATGACTACAGGTTTGAGCCGCTTTTTGTAATTTAGCGGATTGATTACCTTTATGTCAAGTGCAGCTGGGCGGGAGAGGGACCAGTTTGGCACTAGGATGTCTGCTGGTCTAGATTTGATCCTTAGGAAGAATGCCACTTCCTTTCTCAATTTGTGGGGAAAGGCATAACTTGTCAGTCTCTCAGCTGGTTGCACATCACCTCCAGAACGACAAGTAAGCCCAAGTACTATTATATTTAGCACTTTTGTAGAACTGCATTACATTTATGTTGCAGCTCCATTGTATCTGACGTTGACTACAAGTACAACTTGAACATGGATAAGAGACAGAGAGTACGGTCCTTGCACACTTCCCCCCCCCCCCCCCCCACCCCCACCCCCTCCCTCAGTCATCAGTGCAGAGTTCAGAGCCTGATTCCATTTAGATCACAACTGACAAGGCCGTAGATAAGCGGGTGATTGGGGGGGGCACGTGCCCCCTCCCAAAATTTCTGCAACATATTGATTATTAAAAGTGCAATCACGTGCGTGACAATCGCAATGTCAATATTGAACCGTATCTTCAAAGGAGGTCTCCGAAATCCGGCAAGCATCGGGCGGGTAATACATGTTGTACATGTATTGTCCTAAGTACGTAACTATGGTGATCGTTAATACATTTGGGTCTGGGCACGAGACTAGGGTAATACAGCTCTCTACATGTATTTTTCCTTAAAATGTGTGTACCACTACTGTTCTACGTGTGTCAAAAAGGGTATAAATAGAACATTGCCCTTATGTACCGGAATAATGGCGTCAATAAGCTCATTATCTCAATACACAGTTCGGAGTCATTTTTGAACAACCAGGACACAAATTAGTTATACAACAGGGCCTAGTCATGTGTACATATCACTTCTACACAGAACCATACCTAAGACAATAACAGGTATAATTGTTTACGCTGATGGGGAAGTAATTTTTAATACGCTCACGCGCAATCAATGCGGATACTCCATTTCTTTGTTATCGTTGTTCTCGTGAACCGAAGTTTTTGGATGGATTCTGCAAAACGGTACATTCAGTTGGAGCCTTGTACTGTACGTTCAGGTAGGTTTCAGACTGGCTCTAATAAAATCTTCATAGTTTAACGATCCCGAAAAGTATGAATATTCCATGACTTTAATATGATCTCTGATACGGAAGCCTATGGAGTTTTATCAGGGTTAGCTCGAAAAAATATTCCCGGCTCTGTCCATGGGTGGCCATTATCACACCATTGTTTCAAATTCGCAGCTGAACTGAATTTGAGCATTGGACTATTAAATAGACGTTTTAAAGGACGACGTGCAGATCCACCCACAAATGTTTTGCAAGAATTGCTATGATGCGATGCAACGTACACTGCGTGCATGAATCAACAGTACCAGTAACCATCGTACTAAATTCCTGGGAAGCCCACTTACCCAGCGGTGAGTGCAAGGTAAGGATGCCGATATCTGCTCATACCAAAAAAATAAACCAGTAAAAAACATCTGTGTTCATATCTAGGTATCACTCATTTATTTAAGTGTAAACACAACAAAAATTGCTTTCAGTGGAACATATAGAATGTGTTGCACCATGCATATGATGATAACATAATAAAGGGGACACAACTAGCTACATCTCTGCACTGGAGAAACTGAAATGTTTCATCTGCCATGCTTCCACTGATAGGCCAGTTCAGCTACCTTGCCAGGTTGTTGTATGTACAGACTGCCTGGCACAAAGGTAGTATGTGGCCACACTGTACTGACCATGGAATGTGTGCCTAGCTCCTGCAGGACATTCTTTTGCACTGTGGTTCCTGCAATGGTGATATCAGGGCAGCACAACATTGGACAGTGTAGTGCCAGCTAAGGAAGGTGTGCTTACTCCACTTCAGGGTATCGCTGGTTTATGACCACACTTCATCTTGTGGTCATTTTATAAATATCATGGGCATCACCAGGGGGGGGGGGGGGGGGGGGGGGGGACCATGGCCCCTTTTGGACTGAATGGCGTCCTCTCCCTGTGATAAAAGTTGACATACATGTGCACACGCCCCCCCCCCCCACTGGCTGAATTGGCTGAAAGCGAACAGCGGTTGAATCAGCCGAAAGCGGACAGCCCCCCCCCCCCCCCCCCCCCCCCCCCCAAACTGGTCAAATCAGCCAAAAGCGGGCAGTGCATTTGCGGCTGTCAAATGGCGCCCCCTTGCCCTATCCTGCCCCCCCCTTCCAGAAAAGCTGGGGCCACCCATGTATGTAATACTTGTGATAAACAACAAGCATAGCCATATAATATAAGGCTATACATCAGCAGTAGACAGGTGTGTTTATTGTACTTCAAGGTGCACTAGTTTTGACCACACCCCTTCCTGGTGTAAGATAGTCAGCCATCTTGAAGTCATTTTATAAATATAAGGTGATGGCATGGCTGTAGTTATATTAACAACATGCATAGACATGTAAGTCTATACACCAGCAGTACACAGGTTGCTTAATCTACTTCAGGGTATCACTGGTTTTGACCACACCCCTTCCTGGTGTACGATAGTCAGCCATCTTGTGGTCATTTTATAAATTTAAGGTGATGGCATGGCTGTAGTGAAAGACACCATGCATAGATATGTGACGTTATACACCAGCAGTACACAGGTGCTTACACTACTCAGGTTCAAGGCTTTGCCCATACCTATTCCTGGTGGAAATAGTGTGGTCCTTGTACAAGACCTTGCATGTATAAACCTATCTACTGCACAGGTAATAACTCACCAATGATTGACTTATGATATCCCAAAATCTGAATAACTTATGATTTAAACTAAGGTTTTCCTTTAAAATACATTGACCAAATGCATCACGGTTACCTAGTTGCTAGGACGCGCACACATACAGTTTGTTTTAAAACGTATATTAGAGCCAACTCGAACAAACCAAAAATAGAAAGCTCTTCCTATCCACTATAAGGTACTGATCTCAGTTTAGGCACCAAAACTTCAGGAGTTTGGGCATAAGCAAATTCGTGAGACAACTACGGCAAGACATGCGCCTGCCTTTCCTCGCGTGGAGATCGAGCGGCACAAGTTAAAATCATAACACTGCTGAATCAGGTAGAGGACAGGCTAGGAACTTACAAAACTGCACAGCCGTTGCTATCCTTTGTTGTATTTAAGAGGAATAGTGCACATTCCAACGTTGCTTGTATGTGGCCATTTTGTTGCTAGGCTTACGATTTCATTTCAAAATTACTGGGCGTCGGTCTTTTTGACACACTTTTCAATGGAATGAAACAGTAGTGGTACATGTATGATAACGCGCGCATGCATGCATAATCCAAATGAAAAACTTTGCCTACATGTACAGGGCAAATTAATTAGACTGAATTTAGACCACAATGTATGACATGCACATGCAGAAGTATTCCGTGTGCCCCCCCCAAACCATAAAAGTTATCTACGACCCTGCATCTGGGTGCGAGTAATTATTGGCATACCTTTCACGTAGCGGTAATGTAATAATCCATCCGCAGCTGTGGGAATCAGGGTCTGGGCACCTTAGAGTTCCCTGCCCTACATAAGACGTGGGAACGAGTCGACCAAGTTGGCGGAAAGACTACCATATATACATGTAATCATAAATGTAATGTATATGATTATGAAGCTTGCTGTGATTTATTCATCCGCTGCGGTTGTATAACACGGTACATTGTATCGGGATGCATGTACTGTCTACAAGACGAACGTGTTGATCTAAAAATAGCTGGATATAGGCCTATTAACACGTGTGCACATCGACGCGTTTATAGAGCTCTTTTGAAATCTTTTTATGTAACGTCAAATATCACAAAATTCATTTGGTGCACATTTCAATCCTATGTGATCCGGGCAAGCAACGCTCTTGTATGCTGCCGCATTATAGTGGTCAGGATATCGTTTATAGCTTATATGGGTCCTTGTAATGTTTGTACAGATGATACGCACAGTTGCATGCTGACGAAACGGAATTATCAACTTACGGTATATAGGGCGGTAATATTGAATGTTACGTATTTGATACTATCTGGTGTAGAAAGCGGAGCGCCAATGTGGAGCCAAAACACATTCGCGTCGTCATTTGGGGCCCATAGCCGCAACTCAAGTGTCAGTAGCGCGACGTCCTTCCATTTGAGAGAGCAGCCGGAGCAAGTGGAACCAGAAGGGCACAGTGGGAACCGTAGCTGTAAAATATTTGCTCTAGTGTACTTAGCAGGTTGTATTATAGTCAGTGCTGTTTATGTGGTGGCCTACGGCAAAAACCAACATGTATATTTCTACTCTGAAGAGGTCTGGGTCCCAGGCACTGTGAACAACGTAAGCACTCGTACTCCTCTACCACGACTCTCTTAGCAGTCCCCTCCCCCCTCCCCTCTCAACTGCAGATTCCTTTAAAGCCGAAGGTAGAACCATTGCTTTTCACCGACGAGCCTTACACGGAATGGATGTCTCAAAGGTGGACGTATTTTAATAACAACTTCTCTAACTGGCTAGCCCTGCCCGAATATATCGACACTATACAGCAGCTAGCCGCCGGGACTGTTGACGAAGTCCCTGGGGTCTGGATCCTGACCAACAGCAAACTGTACTTCGCCCAGAATATTAGCGCGCCTAGTTCAGCGCACGTGCAGTTCATAGCTATCTCAGAATTGCTGCACCTGCAGGTCAGAGAACACAGCCAAATCGCTGTGAGCGAGGGGAAAGTGTACCTGTTCACTCCATTGAACATCACTTTGCTGGACTGCACCCCACCAACCATTGAGTAGTGAGTTATTTATTACCAATGTTGGAATGATGTGGGAGGGGAAAGGATTGATTGAGTTACCATTAGCAAACATCACTCTGTCCCCCCCCCCCCCCCCCCCCCCCCCCCATTATCTTAATTATTCCATTTCCCTTTCACTTATTATTTCATGGTCTGTGCTTAACCAACCAACAATGACCCTCCCCCTTCTCCATCTCCTCTCTCGTCACCCTTCACCCACTCCCCCTTCTCCGGCTCCTATCTTCACGGTTTATCACCTCTCCTTCACCTCACTACCTCACACATTTGTTTCCCCCAAGCTGTGACATTGTCACCACCACATCAAACACTTCAAACATCACAGCTGTGTACTCACTGGCTTTCTCCGAATCCAACAACACCTTATGGGCAGGCACAGACGTGGGGCTGTTCTACGTCACCCTCACTGCTGACAACGAACTTGACATAGCCCTGGCTGACGCAGTGGAGGGGCCAGTGCAGACCCTAGCCTGGAGGCCTTCCCTCACCTCACTTTGGAGCACACACCCCCACCCCTTTGCCTTTGGCTCTGCCTCCATAGAAACGGTAAAACCTGTGAGGTCACGCTGCCACCCAAGGCAGCAGAGGTGTGAAGAGCCCTTTGGCCTGCTGGCAGTCGGCACAAAGAGACGCATCTACTTCTACGATGGCTCCATGTGGTGGTTTGAGTGGGTGTCCGTGTGGATCGATGGCAAAGGAGGCCTGGTGGATGGGTCCCCTACTTCCATGCTCTTTGTCCCCACGGGCGAGCTGTTCATTTCAAACAACGTTTCACTCACGCGGGTGAACATCGACTACACGTTTGACAGGATTGGACCCCTTCAGGGTCTCCCCTACAACCAGATCAATGCCCTGCACTTCTCCAGCTATGCGACTGTGTACCCACCTGTGGGGGGTGGTGGTGGTGTGCCTGGAAGAGTGGCTGGCAGTGCGGGGACTGTGTGGGTGGGGACAGAGAAGGGGTACGCGCTGTATGATGTTGGTGACCAGACGTTCAAAGGTTACTTCTTTGGGCCACGCTGGCACTCTGGGGGGTCCATCTTGGGGTTTGCTGGGTGCTGTGGTCAAGGTGCTGTCGTCCTTAGCGACCAAGGCATCAGCGTCGTCAAGCCGGAGGAGTGGACATTGCAGCGGAAAGCAGCTCATTATCAAGCTATGCTGGAGAGGCATACAAGGGCTCCTGGTTCGTGTTGTTGTGGAATGTGTGTTGTGGTTGCGTAGACTGTCACGTTGGTGTGTGTGTGTGCTATGTTCTGTGTGTGTGTGTGTGTGCTATGTTCTGTGTGTGAAGGTTGTGTGATGGGTGTTTCAGGTGGTAGTAAACATGGCTTACAACTATATTTATTGCACCAAATGTATCATCATGTACATGTAGTACACATTCCACAGTGCATAAGGTGGTGGTTGTGGTATTGATCTAGTCATGATATTGTGGTCTTGTGTGTTTAATATTGTCCCTCACTGCACTCACACCACATGCATCACATGCATTTACACATATACATTCATGCACTTATACATACACATAACCTACACACACATATACACATACAAATTATTACACACATACATACACATTATATTATTGACATACACATACACACATACACACACACACACAGGCTTGGTGGCAGACTGTCCCCTCACAGACTACATCCCTTCAACATGTTCTCCGCAGACTTCCGACAATGATGGCCTGTGGACTTCACTGCTTGTGGTGGCCGAGAGTCTTCGCTACCAAGTGACAAAAGACCCTCAGGCCCAGTCCAATGCCTGGGCCTTGTTCAAGGGGATGAAGTTTCTGAATGATGTATGTCATTGTGCGAGCAGTTGATACCATATTGAGGGAGGATAGTTGTGACATTGATCATTTACCATAGGTGGCTGAAGGTATTTGAGACTGGTCAGGCCCCCATGATAATAATTACCATTACTAATTAATGCCCTATACACACCCACATTTAAATAATGTAGTGCGTGTTTGTATGCGTGTTATGGCTGTTCAGGCACATTTACCTTGACAAAAAAGTAGTCAACTTAATTAGCATATGAATATTTAATCAGGTTTGACCTAGTTTACTAGGTACATGTTGTATTATGCTTCCCTCCCCTCATCCTTCTCCTACCTCTCCCTCCCTCCCCTCATCCTTCTCCCTCCCTCCCCTCATCCTTCTCCCTCCCTCCCCTCATCCTTCTCCCTCCCTCCCCTCATCCTTCTCCCTCCCTCCCCTCATCCTTCTCCCTCCCTCCCCTCATCCTTCTCCCTCCCTCCCCTCATCCTTCTCCCTCCCTCCTCTCATCCTTCTCCCTCCCTCCCCTCATCCTTCTCCCTCCCTCCCCTCATCCTTCTCCCTCCCTCCCCTCATCCTTCTCCCTCCCTCCCCTCATCCTTCTCCCTCCCTCCCCTCATCCTTCTCCCTCCCTCCCCTCATCCTTCTCCCTCCCTCCCCTCATCCTTCTCCCTCCCTCCTCTCATCCTTCTCCCTCCCTCCCCTCATCCTTCTCCCTCCCTCCCCTCATCCTTCTCCCTCCCTCCCTCTCTTCCTTCTCCCTCCCTCCTCTCATCCTTCTCCTACCTCTCCCTCCCCCTTGAGTTTTTTTTTAGTAATGTGCTGTTTTGCAGGGACTTTAATATAATATACTGCTGTGTGGTGTGTGTGCATGTGTGTGTGTGTGGGTGTGTCATGACTGTATACATGTGCAGGTTACTGGAATCCAGGGGCTGATGGCCCGATCTGTAGTGACCAACAATGTCTCTGTGGGTGATGAATGGCATAACTCTACTGTGATTCCTGGCTGGCTGTGGAAGGGAGACACTAGCTCTGATGAGGTAGTGTGTGTGTGTGTGTGTGTGTGTGTGTGTGTGTGTGTGTGTGTGTGTGTGTGTGTGTGTGTGTGTGTGTGTGTGTGTATGTGTGTGTGTGTGTGTGTGTGTGTGTGTGCATGTGTTGTGTGCGTAAGTATGAGTGTGTGTGTGTGCAAGTGTACGTGTGCCTGTGCATGTGTTGTGTGTGAGCAGGACTCTTAGCAGTGACCATGCACACTCTTTGCACAGATGGTGGGCCACATGTTTGCGTATCCTTTGGTGCATGATTTGGTAGCTTCCACTCAAGACCAGAAGAACGAGGTGTCTACTCTGGTGGATAATATTGTTGGTAAGACTTTGATCCTTTCCCCCATCCCACCACACTTAATAACCATCCCACCCCCACCACCACACTTAATAACCATCCCACCCCTTCATGTACACACTACACATTGTACACAGCTGCATACATGTGCACACACACATATATATACATACATGTATCACACACACACAGAATCACACACATATCACACACACATACACATCACACACATACATATCACACACACACATCACACACATGCACATACACATCACATACACATACACATCACACACACATGCACACATACATCACACACACACACACTCTTACCATGTGCCATTGTTTCCCTCTGTACAGGGTACATCAAGAACAACAGTTACTATCTCATCGATGTCACCAATCGCCCAACCACATGGGGTGTGTGGGCCCCTCACCCCATAAACCTGAACCTCTCCTGGGCTGACCAGCATGGCATCAATGCCCTACAAATAGTGTCCTACTTGTTGTCAGCGTATCGCCTCACTGGTAAAGTGGAGTACTTGGATGCATGGAAGGTGAATGAGAGTGTGTGTGTGTGCATATGTGCATGTGTGCGTGCATGTGTATGTGTGCATGTGTGTGTGCATGTGTGTGTACATGTGTGTGTGCATGTGTGTATGTGTGTGCATGTGTGTGCATGTGTATGTGTGCATGTGTGTGTGCATGTGTGTGCATGTGTGTGCACATATGTGTATACGTGTGCATATGCATGCATGTGTATTTGTGTGAGTGTGTTGGGAGTGTACATGTGTGCATGTGAGCATGTGTTGAGCACATGATAGTGAGGAACGTCTCCATGTACATGTAACAGTAGTCCATGTATACAACATGCTTTACTCTCAGGAGCTGTTCAACAATGGCACGTTGGGGAGCATTCCTACACATTATGGCCTGAACCTCATCAATCAGAAGATCACCTTTCCTCGAGATAACAACTTCAGTGATGACGAACTTGCATTCCTTCCATACTTCGTGTATTTCTACTCCGTTAAGGTACAATGTGTGTGGTGTGTATAGGTGTGTGCATGTGTGGTGTGTATAGGTGTGTGCATGTGTGGTGTGTGTGTGTGGTGTGTGTGTGTGTGTGTGTGGTGTGTGTACCAGAGGCTGTCATGTACATGCTACAGGTGTGTGTGCATGGTACAGGTGTAAGGTGGTAGAGACTTTGTAAATACCTTGTACCCTGTTCCTGAAGGGGTTGGAGTCCAAAATCAGGGGAGCCTATAGCACACTGCTGGCAGATATGGTTATAGCAAGCATCAATCGGACATGGAGATATGCGAGGCCGGAGAGAAGCTCAGCATGGGCTGCAATCTACAGCTATGCTACAGGTGTGTGTGTGGGTGTGTGTGTCACATGCGGTGCATGGTGTCCAACTGTACAATTGCAATGCTGTAACAGGTGCGAGGGACCCTTCGTTGATCGAAGACTTGGTGTGGAATCTTCGAACATGGCCTTTGGAATTAATTGAATGGGAGACACTGAATTCCCATCGGCTAGACATCACTTTCAACCCAGAGCAAGACAGGTAGCACTGGTAGAGGACATAGGCCATGCAGTGTTTACTGTATTGTTAGAATGTTGTATATCGGCTGGTGTGTGTGTATGTGTGTGTGCGTGTTTGTGTGTGTGTGTGTGTGTATGTGTGTGTGTGTGTGTGCTTATCAGTACTTTTTTTCCTTTTGTTAGAAACCTCCAGTCCAACACCCAATCAGTAAAGGTACTTCCGGCCAATGAAAGAACACAACTCCGATGGAATGGAAATCCATATCAATTGGATTGTGAAGGTTCAAGTTCAGAGACAGATCCAGGGGCATGGTTGATGCCTTACTGGTTTGCCAGATGGTTGAAACTACTCTGAGCTTGTACTAGCAGTGGCTATGTTGTTGCACTGTGTACCTTGTGGTGTCAATTGTCTCGTGACTTGTTTTGTAGTCTGCAATATTACTGATAATAAAACACAGGTTTTTTTTTTTTCACTGTGACTAAACAGACACATGTTTAACTATAACACAGATTATTTTGCTGTGACTACAGTTTGCAACACAGACACAACGTCACACTTCAGCACACATATGGGTACAGTGAGAATGTCTTGTTCACTTTCTTCGCTTAAGGTCCTCAAATCTTCTTGTCAAGTCATCAAAGTCTACATCACCATCACCTCCTGATGGCGGTTCAGGGAATGTGTGACTTGGTACAGACGGAAGGTCCATTTGTTCTGCAAGCAATGAGGTCAAAGGTTAGGTGATGAGGGGGTGTGATTACTTACTAGGTGGTGGGGCTGTTGGTTGTGTTGACTGCGAAGGAACAGAAGAGAGATAGTAGTGCCAATCCTTTAGTTGGACTATTACAACTTACATAAGGAAGGCCTAGATTGCTTGGCGGGGGTCCACCCAATGAGGGAGGGGGTCCGCCCAATGAGGGAGGGGGTCCGCCATACGATGGATACTGTGGGGGTGGGGGCTGAGATTCAGCTGGGGGGGCGGTGGCTGCAGCAGAGTACTGATTGCCTCCCTGTGGCTCCACAAATTCCTCGGAAGGAAGGAATGGCTTTCCGTCCATCGGAGGAGGAACATCATCATCCTGCACATAAGAATGCAATGAGTGCTGTGTGTGTGTGTGTGTTGTGTGTTGTGTGTGTGTTGTGTGCTGTGTGTGTGTGTGTGTTGTATATGTGTGCACGTATATGTATGTGCAAGTGTGTGTGTTGTGTGTGGTATGTGTGTGTGTGGTGTGTGTGTTGTGTGTGTTGTGTGTGCTGTGTGTTGTGTGTGTGTTGTGTGTGCTGTGTGTTGTGTGTGCTGTGTGTGTGTGTGTGTGTGTGTGTGTGTGTGTTGTATATGTGTGCACGTATATGTATGTGCAAGTGTGTGTGTTGTGTGTGGTATGTGTGTGTGTGGTGTGTGTGTTGTGTGTGCTGTGTGTGCTGTGTTGTGTGTGTGTTGTGTGTGCTGTGTGTGTGTGTGTGTGTGTGTTGTATATGTGTGCACGTATATGTATGTGCAAGTGTGTGTGTTGTGTGTGGTATGTGTGTGTGTGGTGTGTGTGTTGTGTGTGTTGTGTGTGTGTTGTGTGTGTGTTGTGTGTGTGTTGTGTGTGCTGTGTGTGTGTGTGTGTTGTGTGTGCTGTGTGTGTGTGTGTGTGTTGTATGTGTGTGCACGTATACGTATGTTGTGTGCACGTGTGTATGTGCAAGTGTGTGTGTGGTATGTGTATGTGCAAGTGTGTGTGTGTGGTATGTGTATGTGCAAGTGTGTGTGGTATGTGTATATGTGTGCATGTATACGTATGTTGTGTGCACGTGTATGTATGTGCAAGTGTGTGTGTTGTGTTGTGTGTGGTGTGTGTGTTGTGTGGTGTGTGTGGTGTGTGTGTGTGTTATGTGTGTGTGTGGTGTGTGTGTGTGTGTGTGTGTGTGTGTGTGTGTGTGTGTGTGTGTGTGTGTGTGTGTGTGTGTGTGTGTGTGTGAGTGTGAGAACTCACCAAGAAGGCACTGGGATCAGGCTGGTAGTCCTGGTGGTAGTTGCGAGCTATCTCGACAAGGTAGTTCTCAATTAATGACTTCTTGATGGGCTCCACCCCCAGACGATGGATAACCTACATGTGAGGAGGTAGTATGAAAGTCCTCCTCCCTCCTCCCCTTCCTCCTCCTTCTCCCCTTGCTCTCTCATGCATACACCCACACGAATACACAAAGAACACCACACATACCTTTGCATTCACTGTTCCTGATAGGTTAGATCTGGCCTGATGTGCAAATTCCTTTCCAAACTTCTCTTCGAACTGATGTGCTACCTAGTACATGTATGTGTTCGTCAGGTGCATGTATCAGTTGATGGGTCAGCAGGTCAGCACACCACTCCACCAGGCTTGGACCACTAACCGTTCCAAACTCCTGCACATCTGCAACAAGTCTAGGAGATGCCCATATAAGGGTGCTCACCGCCTCCACCAGAGTATCATCACAATAGCTACACACGACAGCGAAGAGGAGTTTACCTAATGTTGTGGCTAATTCACGACCAAGAGCTTACGCTTTTTGTTCCAACAGTCCAAACCGGGCCAAAAGGAGGTCACAGTAGAGCTCCAGTACTTCCAGAGCTTCCACGAGGTAGTCTTCTCTGATGATGTGTTCGACCTATGATGTAACAGGTTATTGTTATAAATAGAAATCTATACAAGGATAGGTCGCATGATGTATCCATACCAACACATGCATCACTACCGTACGTCAATAAAAGTACAATGGTGTAGCGCTCACCAGACAATACAACACTGTCGCTAGTGTGCAATGTGTGTAGTTCCATGCAGTGTTAGTACGTACCCTGACTCGTGCCCTTTCGAGTCTGTGTGTCTTGATGTAATCGGCTATTTCTTTACGAGCCTTCATAGCTTGCTCACCTAAAGGATAAATAAAGTACTCAAATTTGGAAGGACGGGCCAAAACGTTCATGCTACAGTCCGATAAGCCATCTGTTTTTCCCCATAGAACGACGAAACTCACTTTTCTTCTTCTCAAGAAGCTTTAGCCGATTAATGGCCAATTTCAAATTGGTCTTCAGCTTTTCTGCCTTGAAGCTTGGCATCTTTACACGCCGTTTCGATCTGTTACAACTGCTGACGGTATTTTTTATTGCTACGATGTTTTCCTCGTGATCGTCACATGAATATTACAAAACTTTATGACGTAAGGCCTGGGAACATAAATATAGACTAATAATTAGCGCACGCGTGACGTGTGTACATTGCTCGATGATGCTATCATTGGTGCTTGCTGTCATTGGGCAGGGCTAGTTGGTTTATTGTCAACCAGGGATGGTGGCTGTTTGTCCATTATGGCCACTTGGCTTTCATGTGTTGGCTGATGTGTGATCAACCTGTGCTACTGAATCACTTTCCCACAGACGTCTATTCTGCAGAGGTCTGGCCTAACTTGCAACACCTCATCCAGATGGGACTACAACCCTAATGTACCAGCATATTTCATGCTCCTTTTAAACTTGGCTGTTAATGATGTCAGTAGAGCCACCTAGCACTTTACTTGACACACTTAAGTGAGTCAACTGGATTTGCGGCTGTGATTGAAGATGCATGCCCTGGAGTGGATGCCTCGTCTGGCTGGTCACCCCATGGATGCAAGAGACTGTTCAAGGCTTCAGATGGTTGTTGGCAAATTCAAGAGCCTTGCAGGTGAGATGTTAAAATTGATGGTGGAGTAACGAGTTGGTGTTTGTGATGAGCCAGTAAATGTAAGGATATTGTTTATGAAGGCAGGGTGGTAAAATATACATGTACATCATAGCAAGACAGAACAGTTAATGTTTGATGGACAGCGTGCCTACCAGTAGTTGGAATCCTCATATTCCTTTGCATTCGTAGGTTTAAAAAAAAACTGCACAATAGTGCACTCTACAAGCAAAGGAATATTTTTATTTTGTGATCAAGGACTGCACAACAGTGTATGCCTACAACACACCCAGTCTACATATATTTGCAGCCTCTGACTTCAGCAGCAATAGCCATCTGCAGTGGCCACCACTTGCCCTAAGGTTGTGAATGCCCAAAAAAGCTTAGGGTCCTATGCAACCTTATCCAACAGTGGGATTCAGTATTTTAAATCTGCTATGATAAGCTGCCACTGTTTGCCTACTAAGGAAATCTGGTGCACTGGCAATGCAGGCACAATCGTGTAAGGGGGAGGAAGGGAGTTTGTTGGAATTATGTTCCTGTTTGTGTGATATAAATCACGTGGGGTGTGGCTTCACATGATGTGATATGCCAGTATGTAGGGTGGGAATTCCGTATTGAGTCAGTCTAAGCATTGCACAGTGGCTACCAATTTTTCCACTAGCATGTGCATGCTTTTGTGTACAGTTTGGAGTGTCCTTGACACATAATGCAGTCACTAAACGCTGGAGCTATGAGGGCCAAGAACTGTATAGTTGTATTTGTATGTGTCATGGAGTGCTAGACTGTAGGTTAATGTGGATATTCCCTCTTAGGGGGTTTTCCATGAGGAGATGTGGACACTTTGTGGGCACACACCTCTAAAGATGTTTCAGTTGTTGCTCCCTGATCAGCCGCATGCTTTTTGTACGTAGAGCCAAAGTGACTTTTTTAGGACTAGGCCTATGCTGTAGTAGTAGTTGTGGCGATGGTGCAAGTGGTGAGGAGAGAGGGCCATTTAATACGTACTCTGACTTGTTTGTGTGCCCTGCGGTCATTTCATTATGTTCCTTTGAAGTGTTTCCTCACCTACAAAACATAAATAATGTGCACTCCCCCCATCCCGCTAAGAAAAAAATCGACACTCCATCTCTCTGCCCACTTATCTTCTTGTTCTTAATCCAATTTTTTTTTAAGCCTGGCCTCTTTTAACACGCGCGTACCCAGTCACAACTGGTGACGATATTTGTAATTGCCAATTTTTTTTGTTTCCCTCGTGATGGTCACATGAATATTTTAGTGACGTCATAACGTGAAGACGGTTGGTAAGCAAATGGTGGTGAAGTGAAGTAAGTAGCTCCTCTCGCATTGCTCCTGTTACTTTTGCTGTGAATAGCCCCAGTTCTGTTATGTAGGTTGTGAAAAAAGTTGTTTCACCCTGCTCGTAAATATTAGCGTTCTTATGGTGGGCATTTTTATTGGCGAAACTGTGTGGGAGACAGCCTATTCCTCTTGGGGGTGTGCGTATGTATGTGTGTGTACAACTGCAGAAGTCATATGTGTTTTCATTTTGACAGGAATGTAAAAGACTGTTCTAGGGAATTCATAAGCCATAACAACCCGTCCTTGCCACACCCGACTTTTTGTGATCAAATTGCCGTATCATTATGCCTAAGTGGAAGACTCGCGCTGACAGTTTGGAGGACAGTAGAGAAAGTAGCGATGAGTGCCCACAAGAGAGACAAAGAAGTCGGACAATTGCCTCCCTGATACGCAAGTTCTCGCGAAGCCGACTCCACACCGATTCAGAACCGCGCGAGGAAGCGCGGAAACCGACCCGGCCTGCTATGGCGGTGTTGGCGCCTGGCGCTAAACTGTCTTCGCCAGGCAAGTGCGCAACTTTACCCGCCCGATTGTCTTTAGAGCCGAGTGATAAACCAAAAACCCTTCACTGGATGGAAGACGAATACCTGGACGAACTGGACAAAATCGACAAGGCCCGTGAAGGCAGCGACGAGTCTGTGGATTCCGGGTTTGAGCAGGTGGGGAAAGCGGAAAGCAGCGAGTCGGACGACCTCCCGGCTCCCGCGCCCGCACCTCGCGTGCTGGAATGCAGGTTCGATGCGGAAGCCGTCGAGCGTGCCTTCGGGCCTATGAGGGACATCGGGAGGTGGTATTCGACCCACCACAGGCAGAGCAGAAACGTGGAACCCGACCCGTTGATGAACGACAGCGATCGACTAGCGTGTCGACCTCCCCTCCCACTTCCTGCGCTGCCTGACGTGTGCAACAGGAACATTGATGGAAACGATGGCGTCTACGAGAAAGTCGAGTATCGGTTGATGGGGACCAATGGTCTTTCACTGAGTCTCAGGGACCTAGCGTGCTACGGATGGTACTGGGGACCAGTCACCAGGGTAGAAGCCGAGAAAAAGCTACAAGGGTTGAAAGACGGCACCTTCCTCGTCAGAGACAGCTCAGACGAGCGTTATCTGCTCAGCCTGAGTTTTCGGTCGCAAGGGAAGACCTTACACACGAGGATAGAGTATTGCAACGGACACTTCAGTTTCTACAGTTTTCCCGACACGGATTCGGACGGTTACAGATCAGTAGCCGCCTTAATTGAACATTCCATGGAGTATTCCAAAGACGGTGTCTTCTGTTTTAGCAGGGCTCGCGCACTTGGTTCGCCGGCCGTACCTGTCCGGTTACTCAAACCACTCTCCCGCTTCAACCAAGTGCGTACTCTACAGCATTACTGCCGCTTTGCTATTCGCCAATGCATTCGTTTTGACTTAATTCGCCAGCTGCCCCTACCCCGCCACGTCCATGGGTTCCTCGAGTGTTCTCAGTACTAATAACGCTGAGCCGCCACTGCCAGCTGTTGGGACCGATAATGGATAAAGAGAGAAAGTACTCTTTTATTTTGTGTTGGCATTACCATTTTATTCCTCACACACTCATGCAAGCGTATCCTTGTTGTCCGTGCACGTACGTGTTACAATGGTTGTCTCATTTTTTTGACACAACATTCAATGATTCAGAAATGCTTCAATGAAGAACAATCTTTTCGTCTTTTTGTTAGTTGGTAAGAAAACAGACATGCACCGTAGGAAAGAATGTATTTACATATATGACAGGGGAAAGTCAGTTTGAATGCAAAGCTAAAATGCATATCTGGTACGCATATCCTCCAGCTTTTTGGAAACCTGAAAGTAGAGAAAGGAATGGGTAAAAAGACATGACACCTCATAGAGGGGGGGGAAGATATTACTTCATTCGGTGTTCTGTCCAGATCATCAACAATGGTCTTCTTCTTGCTTGCGTCCAAGGAGTTGTAGAGCTCGCACAGATCACCATCAATCACACCCTGATGACCAAACCAAGGGAAAAGGGGGCCACATTACATTAACACCTGACATACACAGGTGCAGTGATCTCATTCCCACCCCAACCCCTCACCCCTGACCCTGAAGGGGGGGGTGGGAAGCCAAGCCAAACAGTACACACCAAACAGGCACATGATCACAAACCTTGGCAGGCACGTAGTAGGAGCGGAAGGAGAGGTGGTCACGCCCCACCAGGCTAGGCAGCTCAGCACGCATGTGCATCTCCAGGTGCTGGAAGAAGTCAATGTCCTTAAAAGGAAAGAAAAAAAAAAAGCTTGTAAGGTGAGTTTGCTGGCAGCCACAGTGACAGGCCTATTCAAAGACTACCAAGCCAGGGGGCGGGGACCTATTCATGCCTCCCCTATGACTGCACAAACAAGAACAAAGGAAAAAAGAAATCAAAAAAAGAAATTTATGTGATACCCACCCAGTAGTACACAAGAGGACACATGCAACATATCTATCTATCAGTACCCACACTAGGGACACAGGTGGAGAACTGATCTGGTCGCATGCCGCCCACACACACACCTCCTTGGAAGTGAAGGGGAGGAGCATGCCTATGGACCCGGAGAGTGTGGTGTACACGATCAGCTCTGACCCTCCTGGGATGAGGGCAGCACGGTGAAGGGTGTGGACAGTCTCCCCAACATACACATGGCTTATCAACTGTGCCTGGAATGGAAGGACATCCAAGATGCAGGAGTCACATGACAGCTACACATTTAGTAAGCCACACACCTTTTGTGATGCTCCACTGAGCAAACCTCTTTCCCAAATCGCCTTGCTTCCAGAAGGATCTTCATCCACCTCATCAGACACATCAGAGGGCAACCGTATCTAATAGCCACATAAGCTACATGAAAAGCTTCCTTTGATCATCATCTTCATCCCTCACAACTCCTCCCTCAGCAAATAGTGATATAACTACCTCCTCCCCCTCCCTCCCAACCCCTTCCTCCTCATTAGCTCCTACCTCCTCCCCTCCCTCCCAACCCCTTCCTCCTCATTAGCTCCTACCTCCTCCCCTCCCTCCCAACCCCTTCCTCCTCATTAGCTCCTACCTCCTCCCCTCCCTCCCAACCCCTTCCTCATTAGCTCCTACCTCCTCACAACCCTTCCTCCTCATTAGCTCCTACCTCCTCCCCTCCCTTCACCACCCTCCCACCCTCACTATAGCTATGTTTCCAAACTTGTCAGCAGCTGCCACTGTGTTGTAGTCCAGTATAGCCAGTGCAGTGGAAAACCTGTGAGGGGCGTGGCAATACGAGGGACCAAATCACAAGAGTGCTGATGCGACAGAATTCCTTGACCACACCCACACATACTCCTGGCAGTATGCTATGCAAGCATACGTCATGCCTCACTGACCTTGGCAGTGTCTCATCTGCAAATATGATCAGCTGGTTCTCTGCTGCCTTGTACCGCACAAAGTGCACGCCCTCCTGCACGTCGCTGACGTACACCCTGTTCCCCATGCTGCGTATGTCCACTATGAGGGTGGGGAGGTGCTGTTGGGGCAACAAAGATGGCCGCCAGAGTGTTGGGTGGTACGACAATATAAATAAATAAAAACGACAACAGTACCAGATAGCCAACCTTGTTTTCACACTTCCTCAACATCTTCTTCTTGCCCATGTCGTACAGACGCAGCAGACGTCCCATTCCAACTAGTAGCCGACCCTGCACACACACAGATGCACATCAAACAGCATTCTAAGCAGTGCCCACCATTTAACCCCCCCCCCCCCCCCCCCTTACTTGGAAAGGTTCCATTGCCGTTGGTGCATCATCAGTTTGTGTCTGGACATGAAACATCATCACAATCACCCGATACATATACACCCCTTGGTGTGCCCACAGCACCCCCTATGCTACAAGGTGTGCCCACAGCACCCCCTATGCTACAAGGTGTGCCCACAGCACCCCCTATGCTACAAGGTGTGCCCACAGCACCCCCTATGCTACAAGGTGTACACACAGCACCCCCATGCCACACTCACAGTGTGAACATGCTCCAGCTTGGTGCCATCAGGTGTCAGACGGAACAGGATGAGCGAGCCTCCAGAGCACGAGCGAGGGGAGAGGGTGAGGTTCTTTGCCGTTCCCACGACAACATACCACTCCAAGTCACCACGTGCAGCAAACTGACAGACAGCAACACTACAAGTGTCAAAGAAACACCACAACGATAGTCACGACCAGGTCAAAGGCAAGACGATCTACACCCTAACCTGAAGGCCGCTTCATTCTGATCAAACTGGACCAGATCCAGTGTGCGTCCCTACGGTTACAGGAATTGTAAGGTGGTTTCATATTTATATTTTACACCCAGGCTAGTTCTTTACCTGAGTGGGATGCATCAGTCGGAGACAGGAGGCCCACATCCCAGGGCCGGCATTGGGTGCCCCAAACACAGCCTCAGGTAAGTCTTCCCGGAGGAAGGCCTCTGCTGCCTTGGCCGCTGCTTCCTGCTCCTCCTCTGTAGCAGCTGCCTGGACCATTTCCTGGATTACAGGATGTGAGAGCATGAATTTCCCATAGCAGTCCACCTTTGTCCTCTGTTTCATATTGCACCCCCCTCCCTTCCCCTCCCCCCACCCATGCTCACCTCTGCCATGAGTTGCTTACGATGCATCTTGCTGGACTCAGTGAAGACACGGTGATCTGTCTCCACGGTGACCAAGGTGCCAGTGGGAGGGTGGATCACCAGCTTGCGAGGTGTAAACTGAAGAGGCGTGGCAACTTGGTTGAAGACCACGCCCAGCTTCTCTAAAGACAAAATTCTAACCACACACACACGCACACACACACACACAAAAAGCAATTTTAAAAATACACATTACTAGCAAGGTGACAAACAGACAAACAGTATTTGCACACACATACAAGTACACACATTACACCACTGACCACACCTCAGGGTGTTGGCTGCTATGGCGACGATACCCTCAGGACACTGCTCTGAAGAGAACCCAGAGGCATGCTCCAGGACGTCGTAAGAGAGAGGGGCGAGATGGTACCTCGACTGGTACATGTAGCTGAGCCAGGATCGACTGGAGACAGCGAGGACACTCTCTGATGACTGCATCTTCACGCGGAAGAGTTTGACAGGTCGAGTACCAAGATACCTACACAGGCAAGACGAATGGATGGGTACAGCAAGTAGCCATAACTATCACATGACATAACATCTATAGGCGCGCATGCACACAACACTGCAATGGATATATTACCTGAATATAACAAACTCTAACACCACAGATGTTGACATAAACCTTGGCACACATACATAACCTTACATAACTATGTATGCTATTGCGGGTTGCTATATGTTTGTCTTGCAGTGACACACACATACACACACACATACAACACACACACATGCACACATGCATACACACATGCATACACACATGCACGCACGCACACACACAAACACACACATGCACACATACATGCATACACATGCAAACACATATGCACACACACATGCACGCACACACATGCACGCACACACATGCACGCACACACATGCACGCACACATGCACGCACACACATGCACGCACACACATGCACGCACACACAACACACACACACACACACACACACACACACACACACACACACACACACACACACACACACACACACACACACACACCTTGTTCTTGTATCAGAGAGGTCTCCAGTGACAGCATCAAGTGATGTCCTCAGCAGCACTCCATTGAGCAGGCCAATGCTAAGGAACAGTCCCTTGGCAGAGGTAATGGTGTCCTCCCCCGTACCAGACATCTCAACTATGCACAAGGACTCGGGTGGGGCAGGCAGAGCTTGCATGCTCAAGGGCTGGAGTGTGTCCTAGGTGTGGTAACATTGGCGACACCCCTAACACCATTCTCCCTGATAACCCCCCTACCCCCAGTGTTCCTACTCCTTCAGCAATACCATTCTCCTTGATAACCCCCTACCCTCAGTGTTCCTACTCCTTCAGCAATACCATTCTCCCTGATAACCCCCCAGTGTTCCTACTCCTTCAGCAATACCATTCTCCCTGATAACCCCCAGTGTTCCTACTCCTTCAGCAATACCATTCTCCCTGATAACCCCCCAGTGTTCCTACTCCTTCAGCAATACCATTCTCCCTGATAACCCCCAGTGTTCCTACTCCTTCAGCAATACCATTCTCCCTGATAACCCCCCAGTGTTCTACTCCTTCAGCAATACCATTCTCCTTGATAACCCCCTACCCTCAGTGTTCCTACTCCTTCAGCAATACCATTCTCCCTGATAACCCCCCAGTGTTCCTACTCCTTCAGCAATACCATTCTCCCTGATAACCCCCAGTGTTCCTACTCCTTCAGCAATACCATTCTCCCTGATAACCCCCCAGTGTTCCTACTCCTTCAGCAATACCATTCTCCCTGATAACCCCCAGTGTTCCTACTCCTTCAGCAATACCATTCTCCCTGATAACCCCCCAGTGTTCTACTCCTTCAGCAATACCATTCTCCCTGATAACCCCCTACCCCTACCCTTTCACCTCACTTTCCCCACTCTTGTCTCTCTCGTTGCACTTACTGCTGGGTCCAGGGAGATTATTCTCACTGTTTGGTCTGCCAGCCCAACGGCCAGGAACCTGCACCTCTGTTCCCCTGGAGGCACACTGCCCAAGCTCATGCACACCACATCTGCAGACATCTCCTTGCGTTCTGTGTACTCATTAAGCTGGCCAGACTGCATTGGTGGAGGGGGAGGAGGGGGGCAGGGTGTATTTTGGTCAAAAGGTTGCAGCTAATAGTAACTGATTCATGGCAATAAATGAGATGACAAACCACACACCTCCCTACATCCCTCCCACCCACCCCCTCAACCTTCCCAGCCCATCTCATTCTCTAACAGCTGCTGCTGACAAGGCAGGAAGTCAACAACATGACCTGTGGACTGCACCAGCTGCTCCAGTCCGTGACTGAAAGGCATGTGAAACCACACCACAGAGCATGCATGCATCCTTAGCAGCATCAGCTACCCACAGAGATGGGTTTGGGTACAAACACGTGCTGCCTACTAGTCTTTAAGGAAACCATCCCATGTTAGTACAACTCAATGAATATGGATAAGATTTCAGTAAACCGCTCGTACACCACCAGTAAACTAATGTTTTGTTTAACACAACTGGGCATCATAATGCCAGCATCTCAAATAAATAGAATTAAATTTTCAGTAAGGGAGCATTGGTGTCAACCAACGTGATGATGTATATACATTAAGTATGGGATAATGGGTGACGAGGGGAGGGTGGGGAGGGGGAGGTCCATAATGGTAATTTTAAAAAGCATGATGTAACTGTGAATGCTCCCTAAAATTTAGTTGATTCATATTCATTTAAAGTGTACTGTACATGTGTAGTCTACAGCTTACACATCAAACAACAAACAGTTTATTAACATTGGCATATGAAACAATAACAACAAGAGAAAACTCCTCCCACCACCTCCCACCTACCGGGTCCATTTCAAAGTAGACAATTTCTCCACCAGTCAGGGAGATGACAACCTGTGATAAGATAAAAGCAATGAGTTATTTCTATTTAGAACACACACACACACACACAGATGTAACACACACACAGATGCAACACACACAGAGATGTACACACACAGATGCAACACACACACACAGACGCACACACACACAGATGCAACACACACACAGATGCAACACACACAGACGCACACACACACAGATGCAACACACACAGACGCACACACACACAGATGCACACACGCACAGATGCACACACGCACAGATGCAACACACACACAGACGCACACACACACACACACACACACACACACACACACACACACACACACACACACACACACACACACCTGTCGATCATTTATGGCACATTTCGTGATGTAACGCTTAGTAGGTGTGCGCCATTCGTTCACTCTCTTGTCCGCACGGATGTGGCGTATACCTTCAGGGTACACCTATCCCAGCATCAACGATAGCAATCACAATCTAGAGAGGGCAAACAATGGGCCTGGGTACCTGAACCAATGCATCGTCTCCCAAAATGGAGCAAGCCAGAGTGGGCGTGGTCCCCAGGAACCCAGAGTCCGTGACTTCCTCTACGGTGTCTCCGATGGACAGCACGAGGGTGGCATTGGTGAAGGACACCACGATGTAGGAGTCGTACTCCTCTGCAGGGAGGATATGGGGAGGAGGTGGGGGAGGGGGCTGTGTAATAGTCCTTAACATGAAAATAAGAAGTCAGTTGGTGCAATTTGCTTGAACACAACAGCACCATGGCAACCACCACAAACAATAAAGGCAATCTTCAATCTTTGGTATCACACACACACACACACACACACACCTGATGCATTGATTTTCACTGTCCAAACAGCATTAGGGTTACCAGGCAACTCAGAAACGGCCATTTCAGTTACCTAGTATCCAAACAATACATAATGTGCACGCTACAACGAGAGCATTACCTCACCTCCAGCCCATGTCGCAAGACCCTCAGGGAAGACCTCGGGCCACGCCCACAAGCAAGATACAACTGAGGCGTGTCTTCACCAGCCAAGTCAGCAATCTATTAACCAGTAAGTTATCAATCTTTTAACCAGTAAGTTATCAATCTATTAACCAGTAGAGTATCAATCAGTAGAGTATCAATCTATTAACCAGTAAGTTATCAATCTATTAATCCGTAAGGTATCATGTAATAAGCTAATAAGGACACTCAGTACCTGTTACATCCCACACCCACACATATACACACATGTACACACATGTACATGCACACACATGTACACACACACTATGTGTACATGTGTACATGCAAACACACAACATGTATAAAACACAACCACACACCTGCACACCTGCACACACACACCTGTGAAGCCATAATCGGAGAGAGACTCTCCAGTTCATCCACAAGGACCAAGTTCTTCAGTGGGCGTGGTGCAAAGAAAAAGGTCTCCCCTTCCTCCAGGGGCATCTTGCTAGAGAACTCAGGTTCCTCATCGTCATCACCCAAATGTGCTATCTGATAGAGTAAGCTGAGGGAGAGGGGTGGTGTGTTGGGTAGGAGGGGCAGTGAGGAGGTGAGGGTAGTGAGGAGGTGAGAGGGGTAGTGAGGAGGTGAGTGAGGGTAGTGAGGAGGTGAGGGGTAGTGAGGAGGTGAGGGGTAGTGAGGAGGTGAGGGGTAGTGAGGAGGTGAGGGGTAGTGAGGAGGTGAGAGGGGTAGTGAGGAGGTGAGTGAGGGTAGTGAGGAGGTGAGTGAGGGTAGTGAGGAGGTGAGTGAAGGTAGTGAGGAGGTGAGTGAGGGTAGTGAGGAGGTGAGTGAGGGTAGTGAGGAGGTGAGTGAGGAGGTGAGTGAGGGTAGTGAGGAGGTGAGTGAGGGTAGTGAGGGTAGTGAGGAGGTGAGTGAGGGTAGTGAGGTGAGTGAGGGTAGTGAGGTGTGAGAGGGGTAGTGAGGAGGTGAGTGAGGGTAGTGAGTGAGGGTAGTGAGGAGGTGAGATAGGGGTAGTGAGGAGGTGGGAGGGAGTGGGTAGAAGAAGAGGTGGAACAAAAAAAAAAAAAAGGTTATTTTGGAGTCCAATTGTCAACATGGGCACCATTACTGGTTTCCAAATTCTGATGCACAAAAGAGGAAACCTGTCTTCAATACAGTCATAGACGCAGCCACTGGCACAGTGTCAAAGTACTTGATGCGAATCTCATTCACCTAAAGCAGGGACCAGCCAGCTGTGAACATATAGGCACACAGCTGCAACACAAAAACAAACCATTTCATCCTCCGTTTCCAAGGTGACCTTGAATATGTCCCCCTGCTCTGTCTGAATCAAGAAGAAGTACATGTGCTGGAGGGAGTGGTGGGAGGGAAGGAAGGAAATGGAAAAGTAGCAAAACACCCATAATCAGACTGAAACTGAAGCGGACAACACTATCGCACACAAAACAAACGACCCCAATAACAAAACATCAAAGGTTGTATATGGTACACTTAAGTGATGTCACAGAACACCCATAATGGCCTGGTGCATAGCAGAGGTTAATAATCACAAAACGTATTGATTAAAAGAACACCACCACCACCACACAGACAGCCAGCCTCAAATAAGGGTTCCAGGAAATGTTTCACAAAGATGCACACACATGGATAAACAAATAACTGCTAGCAAGGCATCACATATGTAAATAGAAGCAGGTTGGACCACTCATGAGGCCACCTCAACTGGTATCATGAGCACACCTGCTTCCCCCCCCCCCACAAATGGGCAATTGAACACTACAAATGTAACGAGAGAAAGATTGTCACCTATCACCTATGGGACACAATTATTACACAACACCAATCAGAACTGCATCTACGTGTTTAACCCCTTCCCCACCAATACGGCAATACCAGCAGAGCCACTCCCCCTTCCCCCAATACCATTACATCTACTTGCAGTGCCCAGGCTGTCCTGCCTCTCCTCCCCCCTCCAAATTTGCTGTGGGGGTGGGGTTACCTGTAACACTCAAACACCTGCATGACCCTACACCACACATACCTCCTTGACCCCCTAATGTTCCAACACACATACCTCCATGAGCCCCCCCCCCTAATGTTCCAACACACATACCTCCATGAGCCCCCTAATGTTCCAACACACATACCTCCATGAGCCCCCCCCTAATGTTCCAACACACATACCTCCATGAGCCCCCCCCCCTAATGTTCCAACACACATACCTGCATGACCCTATGTTCCAACACACATACCTCCATGACCCCCTAATGTTCCAACACACATACCTCCATGACCCCCTAATGTTCCAACACACATACCTCCATGACCCCCCTAATGTTCCAACACACATACCTACATGACCCCACTTTCAACTTTCCCCTTCTCATCCCACATGTTTTTTAAATGACACATCAGCAGGTTAGATTATCAAACTATTTATAGTATATCTAAATATAGTATCAAACAGGAAAGAAGCCAACAAGATGTGCCCTGGAGAGCTGCACTGCATACATGTACAGTGGCAACAACTACAGTTGCCATGGAGACACCTGGTGTATTTTCTAAGGCACACAGCATTCACACCTGACATGTCACCCCACAATTTCAGTTCTGTTTATGCTGCTATATGGGAGAAGGGGCATAGATTCTACGCATTATGTCCTGATAATAAAAGCATTTTATGAGCAGATCTGTGGGCAGGCTGATATTGTGTAGGGGGCAGGCTGATATTGTGTAGGGGGCAGGCTGATATTGGGTAGGGGGCAGGCTGGTATTGGGTAGGGGGCAGGCTGGTATTGGGTAGGGGGCAGGCTGCCCTTCATACGGCTACAGATTCGAGAGCACTCTGTTCCTGCTAGTAAGAGACTAGTGCAAAATGTAAACATGATTTCCACACCCCTCTCCTCCCCATGCCCCTCTGCATGTGCTGGTTACCTATGGCCCTAAGTAAATGTACATCTGATTAATACCCCTGGTTTATTAATATTAACCCCTGGTTTATCTGTCTGGTGGGTATAGCGGAGCAGGCATGGTGATGGCTATGGAGCTCCGAAATGGATCCCACCATGATACTGTAGGCTGCTTCTTCGACATAGGATGGCATAGGGAGAGCCAGCTATGTAGTTTCTATGGCAGCCAATTGGTACCTGTCTTTATAAGCTCATTGCCATACCTTTGTTCTGTGTGTGGCACTGCATACAAACAGCATACTTCTTTCTGCATCATCCAGATCATTCTGATAGTAAGGAAGGGGAGGGGAGGAGGGAGGGTGGAGGGAGGGGAGGAGGAGGGAGGGGAGGAGAGGAGGGAGGGGAGGAGAGGAGTGAGGGGAGGAGAGGAGGGAGGGGAGGAGAGGAGGGAGGGGAGGAGAGGAGGGAGGGGAGGAGAGGAGGGAGGGGAGGAGAGGAGGGAGGGGAGGAGAGGAGGGAGGGGAGGAGAGGAGGGAGGGGAGGAGAGGAGGGAGGGGAGGAGAGGAGGGAGGGGAGGAGAGGAGGGAGGGGAGGAGAGGAGGGAGGGGAGGAGAGGATGGAGGGGGAGGAGAGGAGTGAGGGGAGGAGGGTGGAGGGGAGGGAGGATTAAGAAATGAGATGTTAGAAAATGAGGGTGGGTATTGAGGTTAGGAGGATTTAAAAAACACACACACAACCAGAGGAGAGAGAGAGAGAGAAGGAAGAGCAGTGAGTACAGTAAGATAATTGACATGGTTGCCAAGTTGTCACCAAAGGTCACCTTTCTCCTGGGAATGGGACAGCGAATGTCTGGCTGGTCACCAAAATTCTTGTAGAGGAGGTAGTTCTCACAGCAGACCAGAACACCACTTGGACCATCACTGCCGCCAGGAACTGGAGACCAGAAATCTCAACCACCAGCCCCTGTGCCCACCCACCAAACACCAGCTAGGTGAGTTCCTCACCAGCTACTAGGAAGTTGGCCGTGTCTTCCAACGGCTCACTGTACTTGCGCACAACATGGTTAAGACCGAGGTCCAGTTCATAGAAGGTGAGCATCTATTAGAATAATATTGGTTTAAAAAATAATACAAGTACTACATTTTTATTACAAATCATGCCTTAAAGATCAGGGAGGGAAGGGTGTGGGGAGAAGGCCTGAGGGAGGGAAGAGTGTGGGGAGAAGGCATGAGGGAGGGAAGGGTGTGGGGAGAAGGCATGAGGGAGGGAAGGGTGTGGGGAGAAGGCATGAGGGAGGGAAGAGTGTGGGGAGAAGGCATGAGGGAGGGAAGGGTGTGGGGAGAAGGCCTGAGGGAGGGAAGGGTGTGGGGAGAAGGCATGAGGGAGGGAAGAGTGTGGGGAGAAGGCATGAGGGAGGGAAGAGTGTGGGGAGAAGGCATGAGGGAGGGAAGGGTGTGGGGAGAAGGCATGAGGGAGGGAAGGGTGTGGGGAGAAGGCCTGAGGGAGGGAAGAGTGTGGGGAGAAGGCATGAGGGAGGGAAGGGTGTGGGGAGAAGGCATGAGGGAGGGAAGAGTGTGGGGAGAAGGCATGAGGGAGGGAAGGGTGTGGGGAGAAGGCATGAGGGAGGGAAGGGTGTGGGGAGAAGGCATGAGGGAGGGAAGAGTGTGGGGAGAAGGCATGAGGGAGAGAAGAGTGTGGGGAGAAGGCATGAGGGAGGGAAGGGTGTGGGGAGAAGGCATGAGGGAGGGAAGAGTGTGGGGAGAAGGCATGAGGGAGGGAAGGGTGTGGGGAGAAGGCATGAGGGAGGGAAGGGTGTGGGGAGAAGGCATGAGGGAGGGAAGAGTGTGGGGAGAAGGCATGAGGGAGGGAAGAGTGTGGGGAGAAGGCATGAGGGAGGGAAGGGTGTGGGGAGAAGGCCTGAGGGAGGGAAGAGTGTGGGGAGAAGGCATGAGGGAGGGAAGAGTGTGGGGAGAAGGCATGAGGGAGGGAAGAGTGTGGGGAGAAGGCATGAGGGAGGGAAGAGTGTGGGGAGAAGGCATGAGGGAGGGAAGGGTGTGGGGAGAAGGCATGAGGGAGGGAAGAGTGTGGGGAGAAGGCATGAGGGAGGGAAGGGTGTGGGGAGAAGGCATGAGGGAGGGAAGAGTGTGGGGAGAAGGCATGAGGGAGGGAAGAGTGTGGGGAGAAGGCCTGAGGGAGGGAAGGGTGTGGGGAGAAGGCATGAGGGAGGGAAGGGTGTGGGGAGAAGGCATGAGGGAGGGAAGGGTGTGGGGAGAAGGCATGAGGGAGGGAAGGGTGTGGGGAGAAGGCATGAGGGAGGGAAGGGTGTGAGAAAGAGGAAGTGAGCTGGCAACATATTAGCACACACATGTACACACATGTACACACACACATGTACACACACACATGTACACACACACATGTACACACACACATGTACACACACACATGTACACACACACACACACCACACACACACACATACACACACATACACATACACACACACATGCACACACACACACACACACGTACACACACACATGTACACACACACATGTACACACACACATGTACACACACACATGTACACACACACATGTACACACACACATGTACACACACACATGTACACACACACACACATGTACACACACACATGTACACAAACACACACACACACACACACACACACACACACACACACACACACACACACACACACACACACACACACACACACACACACACACACACACAGAGCAGTTCTCACAGGCAAAACAAAACATTTGCACTGCAAAACAATCAGTGTGTCAAGGCTACAGACTCATTATTACCAGGCAGACAGCCCCCTGTGGAGGATGTCTAACTCCATTCAAACTATTGCCATTGGAATGTACCTATCAACTAGCAAGGGAAAATATGCACACCATCCCATAAACATGGCATGGTTCAAACTGCCAAATAACAACAACTGCATGCACACACAAAGACACCAGCCACAACACACACCAGTCCATGACATACTACCCCACCTAATCCACTAATGGCCCAATTGCCCTTCCACTAATCATGTTGGCAGTTGATGATGTCATAGCAACGGAGATGTCGTAGCAACGGAGATGTCGTAGCAACGGAGATGTCGTAGCAACGGATGCCATAGCAAAGATTTTAGTTTCAGTACCTTTTGGGATTGTCTTTTTAGCACACAACAATCTTTTGTGCCAGACACATTTTTAGAATTGTCAACCTGTTTGCAGACTGCAATGAAACAATCAACAGGAAATGGTGGACAACCTTGGGGACAACATGTGAGAACCTAAAAATGACTGATGCAAGAGTAAGTAATGCTACTTAGGAGTTGAGTACTGTGGGATAAGTAGGAGTTGAGTACTGTGGGATAAGTAATGCTACTTAGGAGTTGAGTACTGTGGGATAAGTAGGAGTTGAGTACTGTGGGATAAGTAGGAGTTGAGTACTGTGGGATAAGTAATGATACTTAGGAGTTGAGTACTGTGGGATAAGTAGGAGTTGAGTACTGTGGGATAAGTAATGATACTTAGGAGTTGAGTACTGTGGGATAAGTAATGCTGCTTAGGAGTTGAGTGCTGTGGGATAAGTAATGATGCTTAGGAGTTGAGTACTGTGAGATAAGTAATGATGCTTAGGAGTTGAGTACTGTGAGATAAGTAATGCTACTTAGGAGTTGAGTACTGTGGGATAAGTAATGATGCTTAGGAGTTGAGTACTGTGGGATAAGTAATGATGCTTAGGAGTTGAGTACTGTGGGATAAGTAATGATACTTAGGAGTTGAGTACTGTGAGATAAGTAATGCTACTTAGGAGTTGAGTACTGTGGGATAAGTAATGCTGCTTAGGAGTTGAGTACTGTGGGATAAGTAATGCTGCTTAGGAGTTGAGTACTGTGGGATAAGTAATGCTACTTAGGAGTTGAGTACTGTGGGATAAGTAATGCTACTTAGGAGTTGAGTAATGTGGGATAAGTAATGATACTTAGGAGTTGAGTACTGTGAGGAACACAAGGATAAAGACAAAAGTGATCCCCCCCTCCCACCCCCAACTGGTGAAGAAATGAATTCATAAAAAATGAAAATGGCAGCAGAATTGTACCTCCCACATTTACGAAAAGCTCTACACATGTAGCCTGAGTGTTAGGCAGGCTTACCTAACCTGTACAATGGTATCTAGGCAGGCTTACCTAACCTGTACCATGGTATCTAGGCAGGCTTACCTAACCTGTACCATGGTATCTAGGCAGGCTTACCTAACCTGTACCATGGTATTAAGACAGGCTTACCTAACCTGTACCATGGTATCTAGGCAGGCTTACCTAACCTGTACCATGGTATCTAGGCAGGCTTACCTAATCTGTACCATGGTATCTAGGCAGGCTTACCTAAACTGTACCATGGTATCTAGGCAGGCTTACCTAACCTGTACCATGGTATTAAGACAGGCTTACCTAACCTGTACCATGGTATCTAGGCAGGCTTACCTAACCTGTACCATGGTATCTAGGCAGGCTTACCTAATCTGTACCATGGTATCTAGGCAGGCTTACCTAAACTGTACCATGGTATCTAGGCAGGCTTACCTAACCTGTACCATGGTATCTAGGCAGGCTTACCTAACCTGTGGTAAGCCTTTCACTTCCTTCAGCACAGGTAGCTGAAGATCTACATGTTTGGTGGTGTTGGCATAGTCTCGTACCCAGACCCAAATGTACGTAACGATGATTATCGCTTACAGTATAACATCACGTACAGAGGGTCTGGGGATGAAGTCGTGGGAAATGGTTCTTGGAATGTCGTTGGAATGTTGAGAATTACATAACTTTTATGTCGTAACAAATGCTCCGTGTGTCAAGAAATCAATTATGGCCTATGAGGGTGGTCGCAAATTGTAAAAATAGAAGACTTAGGCTAAGGGGCTTTAGGGTTACGGCTTAATACTTGGGCAGTGTGCCAGGTCTAGTCGGTCTCGTCCGACGTTGTGAAAAATCCATGGGTCTTCGGAGACAACACTGCAGCCTTGGGGTCGGGGTGGGTACTGTTTCTCGTGCTAAGCCCTAATCCGCATAGGGGATTCTTCGCTTTTCGTGGCCATCCCGAGGTCAACCTCTCAGCCCCTATCACCCGATCACAAAGTCCAGCCATCTGGAAGGGCATCTTCCAATGAGAGCGCACCCCGCACGTACATTGTGGCTTCGGCCAAAGATGGCAAGTATCGTCAGGTGGCCAGCCTAGACCTACCAATCGTAGAGGTAAGAGCTTGGTCCAAGGAGTAAGGAAGCTACTACAGTACAGTGGATGAGATAAAGAGACAGCACCGCTAAACCACGCGCGGAAAATTCCTTCTAGGCTTATGCTGGCTTCGGCAAAGAGTGAAGTAACCTACTGTAGTCTGTCTGACGCAAGAGCCATAACACCATCTAGGTCTAACGCTGACTTGGAAAGACCTTCCGATCACACTTTGGGTGTGGTTTTGCGATTGGTATGCTATATAGAAATGCAATTAGCTGATGGCCATAGCGTTGGAATGTATACATCACAAATCGCTGCAATTTGATTGGTTCCACAAAATTCCGTAACATAGAACCATTTCCCACGACTTCATTCCCAGACCCTCTGTATGTGATGTTATACTGTAAGCAATAATCATCATTACGTACATTTGGGTCTGGGTACAAGACTAGTGTTGGCACCACCACACAGTTGGCTCCATACACATGTATGCACGTACAAATGTGCTAGCTAAGCAACGTAATAGGTTTCTAAGTTTATGCACCCGTTTAATATCCCATGCATTGAAGTTTGTTACCAACAATTCTTCGCATTTTAAGTTTTCGTGGTTTGAAAATTAAAGAACAATAAAAATCCACTGTCCCATTTTACAATAGCTTTAATTACATGTACAGGTATCAAATAATTTAATACCAGACTCACACGACCATGCCATCAAAGGTGTTAACAAATTATACAAGAAAGGCTGCCATTTAACATGACTTCCCAGAACTGCACGCCCTATTGCGAGTAATTAAGCCACACCCACCTGTGGGGCCACCTGAGCCGCCTCCCCCGTGGGATCATTGTCAGCTTCCTATTGGACGCACCAGACGGACAATTGTTAAAGAACCGTGCACCCTCGCAGGCACCACTCACCTCATAGTCCAGCTCCAGGCAGGCAAACATCGGGTTCTCAAAGCCAACGTCCACCCCGACAATATTGAACACGATGGTGTGTGACTTGTGTGCCTCCAGAGGAGAGGAGATGGTGAGGCGGGCGGAGGCATCCCTGTTGAGGATGTACACCAGCTTCTGCTTCTCGACAGCCGCTAGCCATTGAAGAACACACAGCTATGAACACACCAGCTGACTAATAATGGATAAGGTGTGCAACAACCTGACTAGATAGAGACTGCCTAAAATCTGGTGTCTGGTGGGTATAGCGGAGCAGGCATGGTGATAGCTATGGAGCTCCGAAATGGATCCCACCATGATACTGTAGGCTGCTTCTTCGACATAGGATGGCATAGGGAGAGCCAGCTATGTAGTTTCTATGGCAGCCAAACCTGTGACCTACTACACAATCTGTTAATTTCAAACTGCCTGTTAGGAAATTTAATCGTATTTGAATAAAATGCGAACAGACACCGTGTGCTTGTTTGTGAGGAAGATGAGGGAAAACTGCTTTAGCACACTCGTGTGGTGATGATTAATATAGGATGATTAATAAAAGACACATGTGCAGGTGTTTGACAAAGCTTTAGAGACCGATTCTTAGCTAACTAGTGACCGACCCTTAGCTTACTAGTGACCCATCCTTAGCTTACTAGTGACCGACCCTTAGCTAACTAGTGACCGACCCTTAGCTAACTAGTGACCGACCCTTAGCTAACTAGTGACCGACCCTTAGCTAACTAGTGACCGACCCTTAGCTTACTAGTGACCGACCCTTAGCTTACTAGTGACCGACCCTTAGCTTACTAGTGACCCATCCTTAGCTTACTAGTGACCGACCCTTAGCTTACTAGTGACCCACCCTTAGCTTACTAGTGACCCACCCTTAGCTTACTAGTGACCCACCCTTAGCTTACTAGTGACCCACCCTTAGCTTACTAGTGACCCACCCTTAGCTTACTAGTGACCCACCCTTAGCTTACTAGTGACCCACCCTTAGCTTACTAGTGACCGACCCTTAGCTTACTAGTGACCGACCCTTAGCTTACTAGTGACCGATCCTTAGCTTACTAGTGACCCATCCTTAGCTTACTAGTGACTGATCCTTAGCTTACTAGTAACCGACCCTTAGGGTACTAGTGACCCATCCTTAGCTTACTAGTGACCGACCCTTAGCTTACTAGTGACCGACCCTTAGCTTACTAGTGACCGACCCTTAGCTTACTAGTGACCCATCCTTAGCTTACTAGTGACCGACCCTTAGCTTACTAGTGACCCACCCTTAGCTTACTAGTGACCCACCCTTAGCTTACTAGTGACCCACCCTTAGCTTACTAGTGACTGACCCTTAGCTTACTAGTGACCCACCCTTAGCTTACTAGTGACCCACCCTTAGCTTACTAGTGACCCACCCTTAGCTTACTAGTGACCGACCCTTAGCTTACTAGTGACCCACCCTTAGCTTACTAGTGACCGACCCTTAGCTTACTAGTGACCGACCCTTAGCTTACTAGTGACCGATCCTTAGCTTACTAGTGACCCATCCTTAGCTTACTAGTGACTGATCCTTAGCTTACTAGTAACCGACCCTTAGGGTACTAGTGACCCATCCTTAGCTTACTAGTGACCGACCCTTAGCTTACTAGTGACCGACCCTTAGCTTACTAGTGACTGATCCTTAGCTTACTAGTGACCGACCCTTAGCGTACTAGTGACCCATCCTTAGCTTACTAGTGACCCATCCTTAGCTTACTAGTGACCCATCCTTAGCTTACTAGTGACTGACCCTTAGCTTACTAGTGACTGATCCTTAGCTTACTAGTAACCGACCCTTAGCGTACTAGTGACCCATCCTTAGCTTACTAGTGACCCATCCTTAGCTTACTAGTGACCGACCCTTAGCTTACTAGTGACCGACCCTTAGCTTACTAGTGACTGACCCTTAGCTTACTAGTGACCCACCCTTAGCTTACTAGTGACCGACCCTTAGCTTACTAGTGACCGACCCTTAGCTTACTAGTGACCGATCCTTAGCTTACTAGTGACCGACCCTTAGCTTACTAGTGACCCACCCTTAGCTTACTAGTGACCGACCCTTAGCTTACTAGTGACCCACCCTTAGCTTACTAGTGACCGACCCTTAGCTTACTAGTGACCGACCCTTAGCTTACTAGTGCTCCTGTTCCAACACTAGTGCTTATATACCAAAGGCCCCACTCCTCCCCCCAATGAGCTCCCTGCTCCCAGCAGATAGAGGAACATCTTGGCGTTGTGAGCAAACAAACTGAGCAAAGGGGCTAAGTAAACCTTAAATGCACCGAAGTAAACCTTAAATGCACCAATCTTACAAGACCATCTTTCCGCACAGAACAAACGCCCGTGTTGCACCGTAAACCCACACGGTATACTAACCTATCATTGCTGCTCGACCCTTTGGATCTGCCGCTATGTACTGTCCCGGGACGATCCTACGACAACCACTCTTTCCGAACGTCTCTTGGTGCACCTAAACACAAATAATGCATGCATTGGGATCTCTGATTGGTCACTGCACCTTTTCAAAAGCATTCTTTCCTGGATTGTATTCCAAAATAACTATTCTGCCCGAATCGCTACCAACCATTAAGAAGTCTAAAAACCGATGCGGAAAATAAAATAAGGTGCGCATCAATTTGAGTGGTAGCAGAATAGCAAAGTACGCTTGCCTTTGGTGCTGCCAGTTAGCCTAAACGGGCTGAGCGAGCGGACGAGTCCAAAGAAGTCTATTGACAGCATGGAATGAAGCTTCCCCGTGGTCGGGTCGATGCGGTAGAGTTCTATGGCTCTTCCTCTCCCCACCGCGATTTCTTGCTGCTTGGTGCCCGAGAAGTTGCCATGAACGGCCTGTGTAATAGCGGTTGCTTTCTGGAGCGTCAGCAAATAGAGGAACATCTTGGCGTTATCCCGCTCTTTTGTATCCTAGCGCGCACCCGCCAACTTCATCAAGCTCACACAGCACGTGTTTATTAACGGTTGTAGGTGGTCTCGTACCCAGACCCAAATGTATCTTATTAGTATTATTATTATTATTTTAATCCATCTGTATCACTTTTCCACTTTCGTCATCCTCCCATAGCCTGTGTGTTGCCATTACAGGCTATTAAAAAGCACCACTCGAAAGTGATTCACCACTGAGCAATGTAACTAACTGATAAGGATTTTGTTGTTCTTTTACAGAACATAATCAAAATGCAATGCTGATATTGACATCATCAGAAATGTGTAGGAATACAGGCTATGTTCTCTCCGTGTGAACTAGAAGGAACTTGGCAACATAACAGTAAGAACCACTAGGACCAGGGTGATGTCATCATGTGACTCTGCACTGCCTGCATGTGACCCTCTTCAGGATCACACGCCTTGCATGTGACCCTCGTCGTGATCACATGCCTGCATGTGACCCTCATCGTGATCACATGCAGGCATGTGAGATTCCTGTCTTATGTAATTAGCAATGTGCAGGAGCATTAAAAAAAAAAAAAAAACTTTTATGTGCACATCGAAATATACACGATACAAAACAATAGCATGTGTAGACTAATTATAGGGTGGGCCGCAACAATTCAACTGGTACTTTGAAATGTTGGAATATGTCATACATCATCCTCCATATTTGTTCAGCCGCATCCTTAGCACATATGGCATCATCCCTTGTGAACTTTTGGAATGGTACAATGTTGTGCCCGTACTGGTTGGGGAACCTCGTCTTCAGGTAGAACGGCTCCAGGTACGATGCGTACTCGTGCAAGTGCCCAGTCATCCCTGGCAGCAGGCTGACAAGGGCGTACGCGTGGTGGCTCAGCTGGTGATGTATCAGCTCCGTTGGGTCCGTCATCCCGCAGGTGACATACCTCCCCGCCTTCAGAGCCTTCTCTGCCGCCTCGTGCGCCATGAAGCACACGCTGCAACAGACCTCAGGGTACCTGTCAACACTGTCACAGAGAATTCGACACGCCAAGAAGTCAGTGTTGGCCTGCAGGAGCCATCTTTTGCCTTCAATCCCGTCTACAGTGGGTGCACGGGTAGAGAGGGTGTTGAGGTCTTGGGGGTCGGGCCTCCTGGGGCGAGAGCCGTAGGGTTGAGAATGATTATCGTGTGATGATTGTGATGAGGTATGCGTGATGTGGGTGCCCTGAGGATAGGACTGTTGCGAGGGGGCGTGCATTGGCGGGGTGGTGGTAGGAAGTGGCAATAGGCCACGCCCATCTCCGTCGACGTCTTCGTCGCCTGATGACGTCACCATGATCCTGTGCAGCAAAGATGAGCTCACTTCCCTGGTCTCCCTATCGCTGGTCCACACCATGTAAACTTCTGGCGGATTGTGTGTCAGAATCGGACAAAATATTCGAGCAAGGACCATGTCTTTCCCGTTCTCGTACGCTACCCACTCTTCTGGCTTGTAGATGCTGCTGCTACCGGAGGAATCCGGGGGGCTTAAGTGCCACTCGTCTTGTGGGATGCATGCTCCAAGCTTTGGATCAACCTGGAGGTGAAAGCAAACGAGAAGGTTTTAAAAGTAAAGACACGAGTCGATAGAAGTCACGCTAAGTTTTATGCAAGTTTGAGCGAGAGGGCAACGTGTCTGTGTCTACACGCATGTTCTGATACAAGGTATTTGCGGCCGAGATCGAATATTCCAGCTACCTTTACCTACTCATAAACTTTAATGAAATGCGGATGCGCGCTTTTCATTCCCACACAACTGACACAAGAGCAGGATCCGTTTAGAGGCTAGCGCTCATCACAATTCATGCCATAAAAGGGGGCGCGACCCAGGAGGCGGCGATATCACTAAGGCTCGGGTAGTTCACATTTCAGCAGTAAAAATGGGTCAGTTGGTACCTTTTTGTCACTTGTCCATATCAATACGCTCACAGAACGACCCGCACTCATTACTTTTTATCGTCCAATAATTAAAAAATTAAATAAAAATAAAAACCTTGGCGATGCGTCACTGAATAGTCATGATTGACATGAATAATTCACCATTGACCACAGATGGACGGTCATGAAAATCCCCTACTCCTCCTACAGAGCCTAAAGGATCAGATCTCTCCAGGTTTTGTTTTTGTGTTTCTCTTTTATAATTGCTCACGCATGCATGTGCATTCACTGTTAACTTATGATGTAACTTGTTAGATATCACTCAATCCACCCTAGAGTTAGAAAAAATATATCAATTACACCCGAATCACAATATCGCAATGTCCACGATAGTATGCTGAAAGGATGAACTAAGCACACTGTATAAAACGTGTATAAGTGATGTTTTCAGTATACGCACTGCTACGGAATTAAAGAGAACCAAGCTGGAAGTACAGATGGTTTGTATTTGCTAAAAATAAAAATAAAAACTTTACAGTATGTAGCTGTATTTCCCACTTCTATGAAGTAACTGTCCCCTCCAAACAACTCTTTGCTTTCCTGACACTTGACATATTCACAGAACTGCACAAAACTGAAAACGTATGCAAGTGGGAAAAGCTTTAATAATTCTTATCAACGTCTAACATGCATACATAAATCAAAGATTACAACCTCTTACAAAACCTAATGTGGCTCTGGCATACGACTGTTACCAGATTCACAGCTTGCTACAGAAGGTACCTTTAAGTGTGCCTCATTTCCAAGTCACTTTTTAGATGGAACACTACTTCACTAAAGTGAATGCTGTAGTGCATATATGCTTTCATGGCTTTTGACCAACGAAATACGGTATTTCGCATAATGTTCAAACGCTAGAAAACTATAGATTTCAGAATATACAGTATAACAAAATTGTTTATAAATTAACAACAGTTAATTGTAGCTAATTTTTCCTGCTGAAATGCTGATGTGAGCAAACTAAATATTCCATTATGAAATTAAAATGAACTAAAACGAGTACATAACAGTAAACTATCCATTAAATATATCTAAAGTGACACATTCTCGAACAGGTTTAGTTGCACAATGGAACATTAATTGGACTTTTTAATCTGCAATAAACAAACATACTGGTCAAATTTAGTGTCAGTACATGCAGCTGATTTCCTATTCAGCAACACCGTGTCTCAGATCTAAACTTTCCCCTTTAATTAGCCCTGACGGCTACTATAATTTAACTAGTAATGTCATGATGACGAAATCATGACTTGTCAATATCACGCAAACATGTATTTTGCAAAAGACTGCATGCCTTAAGCTCTCACCTTAACTGGAGTTCCGTCCACAATGTAATCGAACATCCATTCGTCATATCCAAGACTGCTTGAATCTGCCAGAAACTAGCTGCTTACACTTAATGCGGAGGAATAGCGAAGTCTTTCCCACTCCAAATTCACCAAGCAGTATCATCTTGTATACACTGGAGTAACATCAGCACTGTCCATATCTTTAAATCGCAGCTGCTCTGTTTGCCGGCTGTACAAACATAAGCCAACCCCAAGTACAATCCTTTATACCGGTATACATACCTTCACCGAATCATGTAAAATCACGTGACTTTCCACAGGGAGGGGGTCTCATGAATAATTGATAAGGGTAGGGGCGCGCACTTCCCAAATTTTTGCAACACACCCGTGGCCCAAATGAATCCAATCCACATGGATTGGAAACGGATTTAAATGGCTGCATTTTATCTGTCAGTTTCGTTAGATTTGTATACGAATACTAGAGCCATGCACTAAAATTTGCATCATATTCAGATGACCTATACCGCTTCAAGCAGTGAATAATATCATTCAGCATGACACCCGCCTATTTCGTCCCCTGTACTGTGCAACAGCTGTGCTGCATAAATTAAGTCTTTTGAAAACCCGTCACTACAGTGTATCTTGACTTCAAAACCGCCTTGTGGCACGTATACTTAACTAGGGAATGCTACATGTGTATAGTCGAGTGAGTCATAGGTGGCAGTAAGCGCATGGTTGGACACAGCACAAGGAGTGAGAAACCGCCGCAACGCGCTCAAACAATCGAGGCACGGCAATGCGTGGGGCATAATCATATAATGTACGAAATTAAATTATCATGCGTGCTCAGCCCCCAGGTTAAAAGTTACCTTCCTTCCGACGCCTATGGTATACGAAGAATGCAGAGCACAATTTTAAACGACGTGTCGTCGTGAAACACTACATCGAAGCACGAAGCGCTTAAGCATGCATGGTATCGATAGTAATTATACCGGTATATATCAGTGTTGTGATATATGCATGCAAGTATGTGCTCAAAAGGAGCCCTGCAGTAACTGAGTATATACATGTACAAGAAACTACTACATGTATATGATTGTACGCATACAAAATACATGCACACATGCTTCAACTGCACTAAATTTTTAGTTCTGGTCTTTAGGGGTTTATGAAGAACAAAAGAGTATATGATATGCACGCGTATGCATAATGCATGCAAATAGCATGCATGCTTAATTATAAGTCGTATAGTACTCAAGGCCGGTCCTTCATTTGCTTTGCCATTGCGACAGTGCAATAAGAAACATTGTCCGTAATTAGGACAGCATCGACATCTCCTGGCTTAATAGTATCAAAGTGCTCTGATCTTTCCCCTTCAATCGTGAATTCTAACTTCGTCTTTCTCCTCTTCAGGTAACAGCAACTGACTGGAAACGATACAAGCAGAAGTACCGTCAAGCCCAAGAACACAGCACCTGCGGCTGTACCTCCAACCAAGTAGCTGCGGTCCTCTCCTGTTCGTATGGAAATAGAACGGTTTGAATCTGTTGCACTGTTTAGAATACTGGCTACTGGTAGCGATATATTCGTCACAAATATTCCCGCCAAGGGTGACCCTATCGGCTGAGACGTGGCGGGATCGTATAATACAGCCGTGTAGCAGTAAGTGGTATTAGGAGAAAGAGAGGATATGTTCACTTGATAGACACCGCCTTCTAGTTCTGTAGCTGCTTTGGAATAACTGCCGCTGTTGGCTCCGTTGTCACACTTACGGTACAACAGAAAAAGAACGCTGGAGCTTAAATAGCATGTAGTGCACACAACAGAGACAGTAGTATCTTCTACGAATACTTTCGACGATGTGATGTGATCACTGATCCCTGTATAGAAGAGGAAAAGTATAATTAGCAGCGAACTTACATGATGTGTTACATCGATCGTTTTATGAAGATTATCTATATCGAAACCGGATCTACCTTCTTCACTCAATTAACATAATTAGTGCTGGTGTCGGAGGCTCCCAGGCATAAATGACTCCCCTGGTCATTGTTGCGTATGCGGGTCCGTAAATAGTTGATCTAAAAGTACGTCAAAAATTGGACTGGAATTTGTGAAAGTTTGAAAAGTATACCTAGAAGCGTAGAAACTTGCTCCGTTACGTGAGCGGTTTGCCCGACTTCATTGCTCGATCGAGGAAGGCAATTGGTTGTAGAATGCATTGCAATAGCCTAAATTCAAGTTACTTCATGATTCATCGATATCAGGCGCTTTCAATTTGTAGTAAAATCTTGTAAATGAGTCTTGAATTAGTTTTTTGATGCACAATCACAGGATAGTGATTTTTATTTAGTATAGGTTCAAGTTAATGATACTATAAAGTTTCAGGAGAGTTGGATAGTGTCCAAAGGGTGCTTTACTATATTTACACTTCAGTCTATAAGATTAACTTAGATTTCATATGTACAGAGCATTACCAAGTAGCCCTTTATTATAACACAATGTGTTGTGTTAACGTTGTGGCAATTCTATTTATTACACACCTTATTCTTTGAAGCACATAGTTGTAAACAACATCCACTTGAAGTCTTAAGAGAGTAGTTTATGTTTATTGTTTTAGAATTGCAATAAGATGGTGCCCACACAGATATTATCAAGTCCTTTATCATATTCAATTTTATGCATATGAAAATAACGTTCCAATTTGCTTTGTTGCTATTCAGAATGAAGATTGTTCTTGATCTATAGAGTGTCTCATTGAAGAGCATATAAATAAGTCAGCATCAGTGGTACCCTTACAGCTCCTGCAATAATAACAGCCAAGGTAGTTGACAACGGAGCAAATCAGCCTAAAGGCATAAGAATCACAATTTCTAGAGCTTGGGATGATGCTGTTTTATTTGCAAATCGTCCATTTAGACTTCCATTTGATACAGTCCCCATAGCACATGCACATATCTATCCTTCTCTTTCAGTTTTAAATATAGGTTAGACACTGAAACCGAGGGATCTACGTGATTTAGAATCCCCGAGGGCCCTGGGCTGTAGCGTCCCGAGCGGTAGCGAGGGCGCTACTACCCAGGGCCCTCGGGGATTCTAAATCACGTAGATCCCTCGGTTTCAGTGTCTAACCTATATTTAGACAATAGCGGAAGTGATTCGCGCAATCTGATTGGTCAGTTGCAGGTATCTAAACGCGGTAGAAACCTCGAGAGGGACTCTAAGTGCCAGAGGGGGGGATTCTAAGTGCCCAGTGGTAATATATTTCCAGTTATTGAAGGAGTTTCAAGAGAACTGGTATGTTTAAGCCTACCTGTTCCATCCACAGTTAGTTATTGTGCATATGAACTTGGAGTCCATGCATTTTAAAGTGATCTAATAGTAGGAGATGCAATGTATAATGGAAAAGATATTACTTTCTTGGGACCTCATGTTTGCTATACGTAATGCACGTACTCTATACTGAATGGAAACCTTTGTAACGAAATCTAAAATTCCTAAAGACATTGTCAATGATTGAAAAACAGATGAAGCAGAATAAGAATGGGAGAATGTTACATATGGGCTACTTGCAGATTATACTGATATTAACTTCAATGGACTGAAAATCCATGAACCTCTTGCATATACAGTGAGGATTTTATCATTTTTATGAGTAAAGTAATAGTAGTTCCATCTTTCTAGAGTTTGTTTCATGTTTAAAAAGTTTAAATCTTAATCTTCATCGCACTGCACTCATGCGTATATTGTATGACGCAATGACCTTCCTTGTTATTTTGACGTATAATAAATGGAAATAATTTAATGAAGCAATATTAAGTGCACCTCTATGTATAATATTCATCGGACTACATGTGTTAAGGTTTTGGTTAAAATTGTGCACTTATAAATGTCTCTGTATTCAGTATAGAAACTCAACCGGGACAGTTTTTGTTTTGCACATCCCATTCATTCGCGTACATTACCGATCGTTTTTATGTTGATCTTTAAAATTACATGGTACTCGCAGGGAGATACATCATCGGACAAGTAAGATATCGTTGGAATGCAGAAATTTCGCTCTTTCTAGTGGTATACAATTTATGGCAAAAAATTTTTTTTGAAAAAAATTGTCAACTACCTATTTACGCCTAAGGTGGAAATGACTCCTCCTAACTCCCCATGTGAATTCCATAAGCCACGTGTACATGTTGAAGTGAGAAAGCAAGCTAGAATGGATAAGGATGAATTCAGTATTGTCGAGGATTATCTGGGTGTAGGAATCAATATTCAAAGGGCATTTCGAAGGGAGATAAGGCCAATCTAAGGTGCTAATGCAAAAACTTCAAGTACATGTATATTTATCATGATAATAGAATACCTGTATATGTACATGTGGGAAGCCACATAGGCAGAGATAAAATATATATATCCAGACGTTTCTCAAAACAGATATTAGAATAATTATAATTATAATTATATATACCGGTATATATTTATTTATTTAATACACCTTTAAAAAAAAAATTATTATTCAACTAACAAAATACACACAAGAACAAAACACAAAAGTAAAGAAAAAACATAAACGGATATTAGTACAACACGACAAGTGCCAGAGAACTAAATAAATGCTAAGTCCAATGCTAATTAAGCTGCATCATATATTGTTTCAATGCCATATATATTGCAAAGTTTCTTTAGCCTATCAGTCACAAATGGCTTTCAAACTGAATGGTTTAATCAAACATTGCAAGTAAGTCTTATTAAAGCTATACAAACATCTCTCAGCTGTTTACGGGAGGTGAAATTTGAACAATAAAATCTTCGTTAACATTTGGTGCACTGTTTAGAGCAGAACTGGCTAGAATCACCCCATGAATCCATTATAGTAAAAAGGAACAAACCCAAGCATTTCAGGATACATTTGATGTGCACATGTTGGTTACCAGAATACAATGTAATACAGTGTAACAAATGCCAACAGTTGTATCATTTCAGCTGCGTGAACATTGAGCAATCTGTGTAAGAACATGTAGCAAGCAGACTGTGATATTATATATCTTTGTGTTCATTCATTTTGTATATTCTAATACAGAGTTATATAATTATAATATATAATATCTTTGTTTGCTATCTCTTCCCAGAAAGTATGGCCATGATGATGGAAAAGCCATGCAATGAGGAGTTAGGCAGGAATCATATATGCCTTGGCAAGATTGACTGAGGGGTTAATTATGCCTAGGCTATAATAACTCCTGGGAGTCCTTTTATTAGGGGGAAGTCATGTATGCCTAGGCATGAATGTCTGGGGAGTTATATATGCCTAGGCGTGAATGACTGAGGAGTCAAATATTTAGGAGGGTCATTGGCGACTATGACACCTGTGTACATAGACCGTAGATGAGTGTTTGCTAAGTTCAAGGGGCTAGCTAACTACGAATAGATGCATGCAACGTGACCATTTTTATTGGTATAAGGAGTAGTGATTATGGTATACATTATCTCTGATGCATGGGGTATGTCAGTATCATGCCGCATTTATACGGGTGTTATTATACAATAGACATGCATACATACTTTTTTTGGTAAACTTGTAGTTTTCCTGTGTAAGCTATTAGCGCAGGATGAATGGAATAGGCCTACAATTAGTCAACTGACATTTCATCGCTATAAGTTATCAAATGAAGAGGCGAGGGTATAGTTTACTCACTTAGTTCCATATTTGTGCCTTTGCCTTCTGAAATCAGAGACTTCACGTAAACAGTTATGTAAAGTGCGATGCTCATACGGACGTTATAGACAGTACAGGTGAAAACGTTAGGTTGAAGTTGTATTTCTGTGGTCAGCTGCAGTTGTGTGATGTTCACAGCCACTGAGATGGGACCGGGCACCAGATCGGAGAGTTGAGGGAGCTAAAAACAGCATGCAGAGGGAAAAATTAACTGGGCCCCCACTTTTAATCCACACATGTACACGACGCACATGTAATGCCATATAGCCCGGGTCTACATGTAAGTGTACAGCTTAATAATAGATGTGCTATTAAAGCCATTAACTCAGCTACATACAAGTGATACAACTATCACAAATGCACATTATACACGTGTAGTACATGCATGTATATATGTCTGACTTATCACTGACCTGCCACATGAAGGTTAGCGATGCTGTTCTGCCACAATGCTCATATAACGTAAGGTTAACAGGACTGGGTGGGTCTAGACGGTACGCACAATATATCATAAAATGTAGTATTTAAGGAACAATTATGATGGAATTAATGAATATGATATGTTTATCTATGGTAGATCTATACCTTCTGGTACAATAGTAAAATTGTACACGGCCCCGGGGCTCGCTCCGACCCTGTTGACTGACTTCACCTCGAAGGTGTACGGCCTGCTGTATTGCAGTGACGGTATCGTGATGTATGTCGTGTCGCTGTCCATGGTAGACAGTTTTGCACCACCGCTAATCACGCCGACCACATACCGAACGATGGAGTCCAGCCCATCAAACGGGGGACAACTCCACTCAAGCGTAGCGCTGCTCAAAGTGTGGTTGCTGATGTTGATATTAATGGGAGCATCTGGGATAACTATTTAAAAAAAAAACCCCGCACATGTATGATTTACAATATAGCGCTAATTTTTACCTGCCATGAACAATGTCTTGTTTGCAACTGGGGTAAAGGCACCGTTTGTGCATTGAACAGCCGTTCTGTTAAAGGTCTGGTTCACCGTAAACTGCAGCGTGGAATTCATGGCTCCGTTCGCCTTGCTATTCAGAACAGCCACAAACCCAACGTCCTGCTGTGATCGTGATATCCCTTCTTCATGGACTGAGCGAATGAATCCGATAAAGTTCGTACTTAGCGTACTCTTCCACACTAGAGTGTTCCCGCTAATGGTACAGGAGAAGGTCAGCTGCTCGTTAGGCAAAGCAGCTCTTCTACCATCCAAACTTGACACAAGCGTAATATCTGCGTGGAAAATGATCGACATATGCTGCATGTAAGCCGTTATTGCTGGCGGCTGCTATATCATGCTAGCAGTATAAAACTGGTGGGAAATAGTATGGGTTGACTCAACTCACCGCCTTTACAACTTGTTAAAAAATGCAATATTACTACCACTACGACAAAACGCTGTTCCATATCATGATTCGATACAGACTGAATAATGTTATGTGCAGCTTTAAGATTATATTTTTGGTTCGGGAGGAACATAATTTTTTATACATCCATCACCATAAAAAATTGGGCATGGTCACCTCAGTTGCGTCATGTTTTAATTGGTGCGATTATAATATGTTACGCACGGTACTATCACCCATTTTTTGTATGTTTATGTTTAAGTTTGTGTAGGGGGATTTCCCCGTATGATCCCCTATTGTGCGCAGGTCTACGACGCCCCGCGAGGTACCGTACCTGGCCTCTGCGCTATAGGTAGGCGCTTTGTGTGCATCATAATCCCTTTTGTGTATCGTGTTTTGCTATACATAGGGTGTTGTACTGTGTATATACATGCGAGATGTGATATTAAAGTGCCGTGTTCCCTACATATGGAAAAATGCCCGGTCAAAAGGAATTGACAATTGTTGCAGTCGCGTATATTCCCATATAACTTCCATAGAAAATGAATGGCTTTTTAACAATTTGATTATTAATAGCTAACTACAAGTTGCTCGACTTAGATCGGGGTCAATATTGAAACAACCCTTTATACTGAAATATTTCTTTTCTTTTGGCAAAACAGCACTTTCCATAGAGAAGTGCACTTTTTTCATACCTAATTAATGTATTCAATCACTCATAATTCTTAGCTCAAATTAGATAGTGACTTGGTCGACCTTGGAATCAGAGGCAATGTACTTCTTTGTATTCAAAATATTTTTAGACCCCACTGAATTCTTTCCTCAGATTTTAAAAGTATATGGGTGTCAATAGTTGATACGTTTATTAAATGCCCATAGTATACTAGTACTAGTCGCTGTTCTATTCAGAACATTGGAATAGGCTAGTATCGGCCCCAGACCCATTCGCAGCAGCGGATGGATTACATCACCGCTACGCGAAAACAGGTCCGCTGCTGCGAAGGGTCTGGGGCCGAGACTAGGAATAGGCCCGCCTATAGGCCTACATGTACTTTGATCTACATTCTGTATTAGTAAGTGATCTTTGATAAACGTAGGGCCGTTTTGTTGCTGTGTGCGTACTAGTATTTACATTTGCATGAAAGTTACACGCAACCCAACCTTCAATCCGCGCCTTTGTTTGTTGTTTGTTGCGTGTACGTGTACGAACGCACATGTAGGCCACATGCACACGCGCGCACATGCACGCACACACACACTGACAACAGCCACACATTCAAGATGTTAGTATATTGTGTGTATGATTGTAGTGTTGAGTATTGTGTGTGCTTTTGTCTTTTGTATAAATGATAGTGTTGTGTACTTGTGTATAGATGGTAGTGTTGTGTGTACTTGTGTATTGAAGGTAGTGTTTTGTGTACTTGTGTATAGAAGGTAGTGTTGTGTGCACTTGTGTATAGATGGTAGTGTTGTGTGTACTTGTGTACTTATGTATAGATGGTAGTGCTGTGTGTGCTTGTGTATAGATAGTAGTGTTGTGTGTGCTTGTGTATAGATGGTAGTGTTGTGTGTACTTGTGTATAGATGGTAGTGTTGTGTGTACTTGTGTATAGAAGGTAGTGTTGTGTGTACTTGTGTGTAGATGGTAGTGTGTGTACTTGTGTATAGATGGTAGTGTTGTGTGTACTTGTTAGCTCTTAACATTTGTGTTTGTCTGTACTATAATGTTGTATACAATATTTGCGTATTTGATATCTCCAAGAAACTATGATATTTGATGATGAACTTTTTATTTTGGGGGTTTCTAGGGCTATCAATGTCCACGATAGTAACGAGTATGCTGAAAGGATTATCTAAAGTATAAAAATGTGTATTCTATAAAATATTGCTTCCCTGACACGAGACATATTTATTCATAAAAGTGCACAAAACTGGAAACATATGCAAGTGGGAAAAGCTTTAATAATTCTTATCAAAGTCTACATTACGACCTCTAACATACACAAATAAAAGATTACAACCTCTTACAGAACCTAATGCTTCTGACGTGTTCCACGCCTCTTTTTAGATGGAACACTACTTTAAGTGAATGCTGTAGTGCATAATTTATAAGCTTTCATGGCTTTTGAGTTTGAAGGGTAGGACATCATTTCTTGGGAGGAGGAAGAGGATGTGCATGCTTTTGTTTTACAGAAGGTTAAAACTTGGACAATCTGAAGTGGGTGTATTGGCTGAGGCTGCCGAATTATACCCCCAGGCTGCATTTGGAGCTCTTTCCAAATCACTGCAATTCCAATGGTCTTACCTGCAAAGAGTGGTACCAAATTGTGAATCCTTACTTTGAAAACCTGTGCAATGCATTGAATGACATCTTTTGGCCAGCTTTACTCCGTAAGTGACTCTGAAAAGAAACTGTTTTCACTTCCAGCCCGTCATGGAGGACTGGGAATTAGAGATCCTTAATCAACAGCTGTATCTTCCTTTGCAAGTTCAAGAAAATGTACAGCTCATATAGTTGATGCAATGAAATGTAATTCATCCTTCTCAGTATTTAATCACATAGACCACCTTTCAAAGCTACACCGGGAATTAAATCATGACATTGAAATCCAATACCAGAACCTTCTGAATTCAGTTCTACAAACCTTTGATGAAAACAAGAAGAGAGCTATATAACAAGGAATTGATGGAAAGACCTCAGCATGGTTGACAGTGATACCAATGGCATACCATCATTTTGATCTATCTGCCACTGAATTTCGGGACTCACTGGCACTGAGATATCATCGACCATTACTACGATTGCCAGCTCTGTGTGATGGTTGTGGTGGTCAGTTCAGCACTGGACATGCCCTTGATTGTAGGAAGGGTGATTTAGTCATGCCCTTGGTGACTTGGCTTCAATTGCATAGAAAGATGTTGTGAGAGAACCTGTTGTAAGAGAACCCAACGACCATGAAAAGGTTCCTGCTTTGGTTGCTGATCTTTCTGTTCGTGGTGTATGGCAGCCTCAAGCTACTTTTTTGATGTTCGAGTAGTGGATTCAGATGCGAATTCTTACTTGCATCGTGATGTGGGTGCAGTTCTTTCCTTGATTGAACACACTAAGAAAAAAAAAAACTCACAAGCTGCTGAAACAATTAATGCATCTTTTACACCATTTGTTGTGACAGCTGATGGGGCACTGGGTTTTGAGGCAAAGATATTTATATGTCATTTGGCTGAAAAAATAGCTGCAATTTGGCACAAGTCTTACAGTTAAGAGCTGGGCTATGTGTGTGCAAGAATGCTTTTTGCTGTCCTTCGTGCTACAAATCTGTGCATTCGCGGCAGTAGAGTGAAATGGAGGAGAAGGATGGAGATTGAAGATGGAGCTGGGCTTCCATACCTGCCAGAATGAATTTCAGCACAGCTTCTCATGTTTCTTTTGTACATAATATATATTTAGTAGCTTCTGTAGTTGTTTGTGTGTGTTTTGTGTGTTATTATAATCTTTGCTTTGTACATGTAATATTAATTTTTTTTTTAGACACCAATTATGGAAACGTCATTTATTAATAAGACTGATATGTAGGTCTGTATAATATATGAATGTGTAATTTCCGTAATTCCTTGCTTATTCAATTGGTGTCTACAAATCTTACATCACCTATTATTTTTCTTGTTTCACTCCTTTTTATCTTACCTGGGTGACCATGTACATATCTGCAATAACATAACATAACAGACAGGTAAGTTAAAAAGACATTGAAATTTAATTAAAGTTGGTGATGTAGATTTGTAGATACCAATTGGGTGAACAAGTCATGTAGAAATCTCCTATTTATATACGCATAAAATTGTAAATAAAATTTTCACTACAGTCAACTTACATATTGGTGTGAATGCATTAAATAGGCGAACCTTTACACTTGGAACTTCATCAGTAGGAATCACTTGCACCACTATTGTATATTTATGATTATAATATATGCATATCGACTTCAGTGACAAACAAAAGGAGAGTACACTATTCCGTAATGGCACTCTTTATGTGGAAAGCTATTAGTGTTGTAAGGTGTGCTGGTATGACATGCGCGTGGTCATTGTGTATTAGCAGTACTGAGCTGTAGGACAACTAGATAGCAAGTGATTGTAGAATGTAGGCAGAAAGAAAGAGCTTCTTGTGTGATTGCAAATGCAGCTTATACAATTTCGTATTGCAATAGAGGCAGAGGCACTCACATGTATGTTCCAAGCATGTGTAAATAGGATATTCTGCCTCCCCTTTACATGTAGTACATATGTGTAAATGTGTATACACACACACACACACACACACACACACACACACACACACACACACACACACACACACACACACACACTCTTGTTTAGTTGTTTTGTGCATTCATAGCACACAAGCATCAATTGTGTATTTGTGGTACATGTTATTTTGTACTTCTATTTGCCATGGGAGAAGGTCCCCCGCAATATCTGCACATCAGACATATGCGTATTATCCACTCAAGGTGGGGGTATCACGAGACCCAGCTCGTTCATTGTTGCCTACTTTAGGCAAACAGATTTGATTGAACTCTCAACACATCATATAACATAGTCAGGTTGGATTATCACTGGTATCAACATTTGATCAGACAGCTCATATATGTGTAAAATATTACTGAAGTCACGCATTGATAGACACCTGATGATATCAGCTATCAGACCTCACACAAACCAGTACTGGAGCACCTGCACATGTACCCATTAAAAGTAGGTAGCTATGCACGGCATACCTTTGGGTTACTCTACAGTGTTGAGCCTTTTTTTCGTCCAGCAAGCACATCCAGCTAACATAAAGCGTCACACATACAACGATCGAAGCACTATACCCAAATACCTTCATTGGTAGATTTCTTCGTATGGCCTTAGTGGTAGCACATTCTATTTGCTCTGGATTTGAATCGTAGGCCTAGTGATTTCTCATCACAGCTCGCATTGGTTCGGGGTTCTGGTGATACTGCTATTTCTAGGCATCTAGTATTAGTTCGAAAACTTCTGTCTATTTCAGGGTTATTGTGATACTGCTCCTTCATCAAACACAAAATATTGTTTTGAATACTGATCGTCTTCATATAATAAATGAACATGTGCTCTTATACTTGCTTGTTCTTTCAATAGGGCTACTTGCTCTCGAGAATTCAGCTCGTCTTTCAGCTCTAACAGTTTACTGGAGTGAAGGCATTTTGACAAAAGCCCTTTACTATAACAAAAGTGTCACTCCAAAGAATTCTATCGTTAAATACAGGTGTGGCTTATAGTACGAATTAACGTACGATAGTTAATTTAACTGTGCTCAGACCACAATACACATTATTGCACCACTAGTATTGAGACTGTTTTAGAGCGAAATAGGAACTGTATCCGATTGTCGAGAGTCCGTTCTGGTGCAGGATGCACTAACATATGTTAGTTGCTAACACAACCACCATTATATAACCACTGAAGCGAGTATGCGAATGTTTTCATTCCCTAGAATTGTTCCTGCCCCAAGTTATGTGAAAATAAAGGAAGAACAACCAGGAGAAAAATGGGACCGGGTACGAGAATGAAGTACAACCTTTTTTGTTCTCTACAAATGCACGGTTTGGACAAATGCAGAACTGTTTATTTTTGTCTTATCGTTCGATATTTGCAACAAGCTGAATGATCAGATCAGTTTCCCTGAGTCGTATGCAATAGATCAACAAAACTTAATTGCCTTACTGGCTCGCCTGATGGCAGAATCTCCAACCTGAGGAGATGAAGGTTCACTGCCTGTGGCACACAATGATGGTCCTGAGATAGAAGGATCCAGCCTGTTGGGCAAAGCTGTGACCTTTCATGTACAACAAAAGTGCAGTTCATCCTGACAGTATCAAAGCATACACATGTGAGCAGGTAAAGTTTGAATGTCAGCTGCAGTGGTACTTTTTGCATAAAATGCCACTGCCCTGGAATAGTTCGATCAGCCAATACCTGGTAACTAAAGAAATTCTGAGGCGTCTACAACACCACCTTGTTATAATAGCAGATGGAGAATGGTATAGTGGATGATGCACCTAACGTTGAAGGTAACTGAACCCAACTTCACTACTTGCTGCACCATAGGGAAATCCAATCCATTAAGGATGCAGGCCAACTCATTGGACTGAAATATGACTGGGGTTTTGGCCATACTGGATTGTACTATTGGCTGATATTGAGATTTCTATGGGTAGATAAACCTTATTGAAGAAGAAATCAAAATCTGATTGCTGAGGTTCACACAAGTCGACTTTGGAGTTTTTGCCCGAGTCCATTCCCGTTACTATTAAACAGTATCAAAGTTCACATCCAGTGGCGTTGTGGCCGGCGGGGGGGGGGGGGGGGGGGGGGGGGGGGGCGGGCCTGGGGACTCAGGCCCCCTCTGCGGGCCAAAAATAATGGGGTGCCGTAATACTAGGGGGCACCAAACGCCAATGATTTTATTAAGAAGGAATTGATGTCATAACATTTTTATGCCCTTGTTACTGGTTCTCTCTGTTTTCTCTTGTAGACTGCTGCAAGCGCATTACTGATAGCAGAACAATCCGATCGGCCATGAGTAGCGTTGAATATCGGTATATCGCTATTCATACCTAGCTGCATGTGGGTTGTGGTTGGTTTGAGAGTGAACTATTTATCTATAAATGTGCCAATACTTTACCAATCTATTTATTAATGTCAATTTGGTACCTGTAGTACCCTCCTCCTCAAGCATAGAAGTTGATAGAATGGAATATTGAGTCTTGCATATTCACTACGATGTGCATATTTATAGCCATATTCATTGTGGTAGAGTAATTCATCCGAAAGCAACCTCAGCACCTCTTTTCATCAGAAAGCAGTGGCGGATCCAGGAATTGGGAGGGGGGGGGGGGGGGGGCACCGGCGAGGGTGTGGCGAGGGGTGGGGCGAATTAGTAGGCGGGGCCGCCCCGGGGAGGGTGCGGGACTAGGGGGTGTGGGGGAGCGCTGTAAGCTCCCCCACCGGGGTCTGGGGCGGAGCCCCAGAAGCCAACGCTTTTTGCGTAGAAACCCCCCCCCCCCCCCCCCAAAAAGTACGTAAAAACTGCACTAAAAATGTAATTACTGTTCGAGGCTGGGGATTGACAGATCAAGAGCTCAGCCGCTATATGTTCAATGCGCCGATGCATCGCCGTTGATAGCACATAATCTGAAGTTGAACTCACCGTTTATTCGTTTAGAAAAAATTGAAATACTACCTTTTTCATATGGTCACATGACGCGTGGGCTTTATTTGCCTCCAAGGAAATACATGGGCTAATTTTGGGGTTATGCTCGGTTTTTGATACTTTTCGATATGCTCTCTAGAGGGAAAATTGAAAAACATACGCTAAACGGCCGGCTAATGTAACATACCTTTTGCCTGTACTTCTATTGTAGAGCCGAATGCTATTACGTCACGCGATAAAAGCAATCATATTCATACATGGCCTGACCCATGTATCATTATGTACGTATAGGCCATTTCTGCCGTAGCTATATCTCTGCGCTGCGTTTGCATATGTTCACGTACACATAGTCGTACAAGTACGTGTATACGTAGGGGCGGGACCCTCGGGGGGGGGGGGGGGGGGGGGGGGGGGGGCACGGGCCCGTTGTGCCCCCCCCCCCCCCCCCCCCCCTGGATCCGCTACTGGAAAGTACCGGTAACTCCAAATGAATATTTCATATTATGTTCTCTTTATTAGCCCCTACATTATAATTTGTGACTCAAATGAAGCATTTTGGTACACAATGTGCAAATATCCCCACAAGCGATAGAATACAAAAGTTAACAACGCATTATGCTATGATTGTACAACAGTACAAATACGATTGTAACCACAAATAATTACATTGCGCTTTGTTTGTGTTTTGCTACTGCCTTGGTCATTACAAACTTCTATAAAAGGTGTGCAGATGTGTAAGGTGTTCCTGTGTACAGATGTGTAAGGTGTTCTCTATGTATAGATGTGTAAGGTGTTCCTGTGTACAGATGTGTAAGGTGTAAGGTGTTCCTGTGTACAGATGTGTAACGTGTAAGGTGTTCCTGTGTACAGATGTGTAAGGTGTTCCTGTGTACAGATGTGTAAGGTGTTCCTGTGTACAGATGTGTAAGGTGTTCCTGTGTACAGATGTGTAAGGTGTTCTCTATGTACAGATGTGTAAGGTGTTCCTGTGTACAGATGTGTAAGGTGTTCTCTATGTATAGATGTGTAAGGTGTTCCTGTGTACAGATGTGTAAGGTGTTCTCTATGTACAGATGTGTAAGGTGTTCCTGTGTACAGATGTGTAAGGTGTAAGGTGTTCCTGTGTACAGATGTGTAAGGTGTTCTCTATGTATAGATGTGTAAGGTGTTCCTGTGTACAGATGTGTAAGGTGTTCTCTATGTACAGATGTGTAAGGTGTTCCTGTGTACAGATGTGTAAGGTGTAAGGTGTTCCTGTGTACAGATGTGTAAGGTGTTCTCTATGTATAGATGTGTAAGGTGTTCCTGTGTACAGATGTGTAAGGTGTTCTCTATGTACAGATGTGTAAGGTGTTCCTGTGTACAGATGTGTAAGGTGTTCCTGTGTACAGATGTGTAAGGTGTTCTCTATGTACAGATGTGTAAGGTGTTCCTGTGTACAGATGTGTAAGGTGTTCCTGTGTACAGATGTGTAAGGTGTAAGGTGTTCCTGTGTACAGATGTGTAAGGTGTAAGGTGTTCCTGTGTACAGATGTGTAAGGTGTTCTCTATGTATAGATGTGTAAGGTGTTCCTGTGTACAGATGTGTAAGGTGTTCTCTATGTATAGATGTGTAAAGTGTTCCTGTGTACAGATGTGTAAGGTGTTCTCTATCCTGTGTACAGATGTGTAAGGTGTTCCTGTGTACAGATGTGTAAGGTGTAAGGTGTTCCTGTGTACAGATGTGTAAGGTGTTCCTGTGTACAGATGTGTAAGGTGTAAGGTGTTCCTGTGTACAGATGTGTAAGGTGTTCCTGTGTACAGATGTGTAAGGTGTAAGGTGTTCCTGTGTACAGATGTGTAAGGTGTTCCTGTGTACAGATGTGTAAGGTGTAAGGTGTTCCTGTGTACAGATGTGTAAGGTGTTCCTGTGTACAGATGTGTAAGGTGTAAGGTGTTCCTGTGTACAGATGTGTAAGGTGTTCCTGTGTACAGATGTGTAAGGTGTAAGGTGTTCCTGTGTACAGATGTGTAAGGTGTAAGGTGTTCCTGTGTACAGATGTGTAAGGTGTTCTCTATGTATAGATGTGTAAGGTGTTCCTGTGTACAGATGTGTAAGGTGTCCTCTGTGTGCAGATGTGTAAGATGTCCTCTGTGTACAGATGTGTACAGATGTGTAAGGTGTCCTCTGTGTGCAGATGTGTAAGGTGTTCTCTGTGTGCAGATGTGTAAGGTGTTCTGTGTGCAGGTATGTAAGGTGTCCTCTGTGTGCAGATGTGTAAGGTGTTTTCTGTGTACAGATGTGTAAGGTGTTCTCTGTGTACAGGTGGGTAAGGTGTAAGGTGTTCCTGTGTGCAGATGTGTAAGGTGTTCACTGTGTGCAGGTATGTAAGGTGTACAGATGTGTAAGGTGTCCTCTGTGTGCAGATGTGTAAGGTGTACAGATGTATAAGGTGTACAGATGTGTAAGGTGTTCTGTGTGCAGATGTGTAAGGTGTGCAGATGTGTACGGTGTACAGATGTGTTAGGTGTCCTCTGTGTACAGATGTATAAGGTGTTCTCTGTGTGCAGATGTGTAAGGTGTTCTGTGTGCAGGTATGTAAGGTGTCCTCTGTGTGCAGATGTGTAAGGTGTTTTCTGTGTACAGATGTGTAAGGTGTTCTCTGTGTACAGGTGGGTAAGGTGTAAGGTGTTCCTGTGTGCAGATGTGTAAGGTGTTCACTGTGTGCAGGTATGTAAGGTGTACAGATGTGTAAGGTGTCCTCTGTGTGCAGATGTGTAAGGTGTACAGATGTATAAGGTGTACAGATGTATAAGGTGTACAGATGTGTAAGGTGTTCTGTGTGCAGATGTGTAAGGTGTGCAGATGTGTACGGTGTACAGATGTGTTAGGTGTCCTCTGTGTACAGATGTATAAGGTGTTCACTGTGTGCAGATGTGTAAGGTGACAGGTGTGTAATTATTTGCGGTTACAATCGTATTTGTACCGTAGTACAATCAGAGCGCAATGCAATGTCAACTTTGTATTGGCGCATAGAATTTGGATGAGTTGAGGCTGGCTGTGTAAAGACTGCCTTGTCGAGGCTTACTTGAGTTAAGACTGGCTAGTATAGTGTGGTTGGTAGCTGATTAGAACTCAAACAACTTCATCCCAGCCTTAACAACCGGCCTAAATTTTATCCAACTGACCTCATCACAGCCAGTCTTCAACCAATCTAAGCACCTAGCCAGTCAAATCTCTGTCAGCCTGAACTCACCCCATAGCCTATTCCTAGCCTACCTCAACACAGCTAACCCTACTCAAGTCTTAAGTCAGCCTCCATTCAGTCCTTAGTTAGCATCAAGTTGGCCTCAACGTACTGACATGATTCGGCTCGAATTGATGTTTTAACCGCCTACATAATCTTTAGACGAAGACATCTTTGAGTGTAATCGTCTGAGGTTGGCATGCCCCCTCTCTGCCCTGCAAAGCTACAAAGGGAGGGATGTTTTGAGGTTTCTGTCCCTTATCCTATGCCTACAGGGGTTTTGCCTCCTCGGTTTCTCTTCCATCTTCTATTAGGTCTGCCCCAATATTTTCTTCCTTTCCATCCTGTTCCCCACCTGTTTCCTCTCCTGAAAGGATTGGATGGGAAGGGGGTGTGACCTCTGTGTGGGGGGTGGAGACCTTCGGTGTGGGTCTCTACTCTGGTAGTACATCAGTTTGCCATCTCTCCCATTTCCTCTTTGCCTTCAGATACGCCGCTGAACCCTCCCTGACGGGAAATGTCGAGGGTTTTTTCTGTTTGTCAGCTTCCCCTACTGTTTGATGTCTCCATGTTCCATGAGCTCCTTTACTGCAGAATCAAGAGTCACTCGGCTAGTACGGAGTGGGGGTGATGTCAGCCAGTTGTCCCTCTGAATATCTGGCTTCAGCAGTATGGCCTCCGTTGAATTACTCTGAGCTGTTTCATTTAACAATCATTTAGTTTAGGATATTTTCCTGCCACTCATTAGTAGAATCTGTCATAGCACACGGGGGGTCTCCACCATACTACCATTAAGGAGATTATTATAAGAAGCATTGACCACTGTGAACAGGCCACTTACAGTGGAGATGATGTAATAGAACATGGAGCTCACCGAAGTACCTGGTAGGAGGCAAAGAAGAGGCTGCTGAAACCATCGCAATCATTTCCGGGGGTGTACGCCTCTTTGTTTCACATGTCATATGCAAATGCATTCACACACTACACAAATACACAGGCAACCTGTATTCTTGTACATTGTAATTAAACAGATAAACTTTGATGGGAGTTTGAAAAAGTATGAAATTTTACTGGCATTTTACAGGTTAATATCCAAAACTAATAATCAAACTTGAAAATGCTAAACTGATTTAATGAACTTTGAGTTTGAATAACTCACCACTTCATAATTCAATACCAAATAAAATGGAGTTTCCTACTTAATTTAATAATTGACTAATTAGTGGTGGTGATTAATATTAGTTATATCTTAGCATCTTCAACCTTAACAACAGCAAATTATGGTTTTAACACACTACTGAACTCAGGAAATCAATGCTGTTCCACTGCATATTCAGTATCTAACCTTAATCTTCAATAATTTTTGATAATCAAGGATATAATTACTTCACCATAGAATCTAATTGAATTTTTAGTATTTGCGTAAGTACTGTAACGTATGTTCAAAAAATCAAATGGTTAATTAATTAACTTTAATCCTGAGTTATAGTGATTTAAAAGAGTTGCAATCATTTGGTATACTAGAAATGGGTTATTATTGCATGAGTATATCTCGATACACAGGTTATAAAAATCTTGAACTTCATTAAATTGTTGTACACAAAAAACTCACTGTGAGCAGAATAGCCATTAAACAGCACTCTGATCTTGGGGTCCCACTGTTGCACCATAGAGTGAGAATACAGCTGCTAGTGAAGGGATCTGTATGAGCAGTGTTGTGTGTTTTCGTGTGCTAACTAGCATACCTATCACAAAGTTGTTCACTGTGGTCCAGCCAAGGTGGGCACTCATGTTGGAACTACCAAAGTAAATGTTCCAGTCGAGGAAGATATTCACCAGGGGTGGCCAGAGACCTCCTGCATCTTGCGTGGGTAGGCTGCAAAATTGGGAGATCACATGACTTTCTTTTTAAATCCATTCTGCAGCTTCACACATACTCTTTACTCGCAGCAAAAACACATAGGTGCAACAAAGTACGTGTACACACGCGTCCACACACACATGCACACACTTAGATCCACGTACAGCTCTGGGTGGCACTAAGGAAGCCATGATACATCAGAGGTGCCCACCGTACAAGGCGATGGTAAATGTACCTATTAGAGCATAGTTTTGTCAACAAGAGGTGTAATTTGTGAAGGATTGCTATATGTAAGTGTCAATATGTCCATATGTAGTGGTTTATATTCCAGGAAGCACCATACACCGTAGTCCACCTAAAAATAGTGGGCAAAGACATGTACTGTAAACCACTTACATTCACAACATCATTTACATCTCGTGGAAATAAAGGTAATGATAGACATATGACTGCAACCAAAATGGCCTAATAAACATGCCTATTGGCTATACTTTTACAATATTCATTTTGAAATTGCACCATTACTTACTACTATTGTGCAAGCCACTAGGTCTTCGAAGTGTGAGTAACTCGGGGTTCCAATACAGTTCCCAGAGGTAAGGCTCTCCACAGAGGGAATGGTGATCCTATAGGTTATAGAGAGAGAAGACCATACATTTGATTTACATAGGGATGTTTATCTATTTATACCCAACATTACTACTTTTAATAAATTTTTAGAGTTGGTTTATAGACCCCTAATTTCACAACAGCATTTGGCCATCTCAATGCACCATGCACCTTATACCCTATGTACATGCATGCACACAAATAGAGACTCAAGGCAAAGAAACCTAATTGACTATATATCTCCATATACAGGTTATACAAATGTATAACTTGATTATTGTTATACACAAAAAACTCACTGTGAGCAGATTCGCCATTAAACAGTACTCTGATATTGGGCTCCACAGTTGCATCATATTGTGTGAATGGGTAGCTAGTGAAAGAATCTATACGAGCAGTGTTGTGTGTTTCCGTGTGCATAGTATGTGTGTGTTTCCGTGTGCATAGTATGTGTGTGTTTCCGTGTGCATAGTATGTGTGTGTTTCCGTGTGCATAGTATGTGTGTATACATGAAGTACATAAGTGTACATTAAGGATGTGTGTGTGTAATTGTGAGCAGGGTGCATAAGCGTGGTTGTGTTCGCATCCATGCGAGTGGTCCAGCCAAGTTGGTCACTCAGGTTAGAGCTGCCAAAGGAACTGTTCCAGTCCAGAAGAAAATGTGTGCCAGGGGTGGCCAGAGACCTCCTGCCACTTGTGTGGGCAGCTGCAAAATTGGGAGATCACATGACTTTCCTTCTAAATCCATTCTGCAGCTTCATACATACTCTTTACTTGCAATACACAAACGTCCTCAGAGACATGCACAAACAAAAAACACATAGGTGCACACACACACACACACACACACACACACACACACACACAAACACACACACACACACACACAAACACACACACACACACACACACACACACACACACACACACACACACACACACACATACACACTGTATGCTGATCAACGTACAGCTCTGGGTGCCACTAAGAAAGCCATGATACATCACATACAAGGCCATGGTAAACCATGGGTGCCATTAATGGTACCCTATACCACTATTAGATTGCATCAATTGAAGTCAACCTAGAGGCTTTTTCAAGTCTTATTGTATTAATTCTTTGTCCTTACATGTGACCACACTTTTAAATAATTTACTAAATAAAAAAATCAAAGAAATTAAAATAAACAAAAACGAATTAATACTTCCCAATAACACCTAATCAAATGCATACCAATTTAGAGGCATCCAAAAGCTCCAACATTTCCTTGTACTTTTAATAATAATAACTTGCCGAATTTATTAATAAATTCAAAACGCTAAATCAAGATACAATGGCCCCTACATCAAGTACATTGCGAAAATAAGGATTTCAATTATGAATAACTTTAATATACAATTTGCAGCTTTTAACTAACTACCCATCCTACATTTGTTAACCTTAATTCTCCAGGTCCAAGTCCTACGCGTAGGACCAAAATTTGAAAATTCATTATAAATAGAAATGCAGTTTTTAGGCATCCATTTCTCTACTGTTGTTTGATGTGTCTATCATGCTAAATTTACCAATTGTCAGTCATTTTTTAAATCACACCCTTGGTTACACGATGCAACTAAACAGATACGGTTCTTAAAAATGCATTATATAGTGGATTTAATTGTCACAGAAAAAGGTACGACAAGTACAACTTTTTTTGAATGTTTTTTGAAGCATGATGTGTGGGCTACTTCATACATTCTATGGCAGAGTTTTTACTCTAATTGATTTTGCCATTTTTACCGAAAACGCACTGTACGTTTTCAAGATTTTGTCCATTCACTTGGCTATTCCAGCAACATGCGTCTGACAAATACCTATCGTTCATAAGCTTGTGGAGCTAGCAATTTCCAAATCTACAATGTACTTTTTTATATGCTTAGTGCAAAAGACCTGTCCTACTACCCCCTTCTTTTAAAATTTGCTCTGATCGTCCCAACATTACTTTTTGGTACTTTAAGTTGCTTTACAATCTACCGCAAATACATCTTTTAGCAATGTAGTATTGATTGTATTTGATAATCTTTGAAGAATTGCAAGAAAGTAAAAATATATTCTGAATTAATAACCATTTCTACAGTACAATCAGATTTTGGTTTTTTTTTGTTTATTTGAGTTTGCTAAAAATTAGTGTCCTACGCGTAGAACGCTAATCTTACACGTAGGACGACGGGAGATTAAAGGTTAATGTTTAATTGAAATGAATCAGGGTCTTGAGACTTTTATCAATTTTAATTAACCATTAAATATTATATATATATATATATATTTCACCAGTACATCTTTGTTTGCAGTTAGAACATTTAGTAACAATTACCAGTTAATTAGCTGCTTGCGGTTAATTTATAAACAATTTTCCTTGACAAACACCCTGTATACATGCAGCGTGCCATTTCTTACCTCTAATGGAGCCATTGACATGTACGCCCATATATGGTGGTTTATCTTGCAGAAAAGCATATGCACCGTAGTCCATCTAAAAATAGTGGGCAAAGACATGTACTGTAAACCACTTACATTCACAACATTGGTTACAATTACATCTCGTGGAAATACTGTTAACGATAGACATATGACTACAACCAAAATGGCCTAATAAACACCATACTCATTGTACCATTGCTTACTACTATAGAGCAATAGTCTTCACAAAGTACAGGGTTCCAAAAGGTAAGGCTCTCCACAGAGGGAATGGTGATCCTATAGGTTATAGAGAGAGAAGACCATACATTTGATTTACATAGGGATGTTTATACCCAATGTTGTTACTTTTATAGTTGGTTTATAGACCACTACCACTAACTTAGCAGCTCAATGCACCATGCACCCCATACCTTATGTAGACACTACACAAATACACATCACAAATGTACACACATACATATGTACATGTATGTACACACATACATGCACACACCATCGAGGCAACCTGACCCACTTTAATTAAAGAACCCTAATTGATTATAACATTGGTAAACTGAACTCACTGTGAGCAGATTAGTCATTATAAAGTACTCTTGATCTTGGGTCCCCACTGTTGCATCATAATGAGAATGGGTATTTCCTAGTGCGTGCGCGTTTTCTTGTGCATGGTACGTGTGGATACGAAGGATGTGTGCAAACGGCTTATGTGTGCACATCATGCATAAGCGTGGTTGTATGCATGTGCTATATACACGGTATGGACATGTGAGCAAAAGGTTTATAAACATCCAAAAAATTACGAACTTGCATACCTATCTGTGGTCTACCTAACCCTAACACTCATGTTGAAGCTGATGGCCGCATGTTCCAGTCCATGAAATGTGTGCCAGGGGTAGGCATGTGGGCAGGCTGCAAAATTGGGAGATCACATGACTTTCCTTCTAAATCCATTCTTCCGCTTCATACATACTCTTTACTTGCAATACACTTCCTCAGAGACACACACATGTATGTACACACGACCATGCAAAGTGCACAATGTAGATACATACATGCAGTGTGCAATTTCTGACCTCCAAAGGAGCGATTGTCATGACTGTCCGTCCACATGTAGAGGTTAATATTCCAGGAAGCACATGCACCGTAGCCCATCTAAAAATAGTGGGCAAAGACATAAACCACTTAATTCACAACACAGGTTACGATTACATCTCATGACATGGAAATACAGGTAAGGTATAATGACACACATATGCCAATAACCAAAATGACCTATAAAACATGCAGCCCCTTGGCATTACTGTTTGTATTCTCACCATACATATTGAAAGTGTACCATTGCATACTACTTACTATTGAGCAATAGCCACTAAGTCTTGATGTATCTTCTTTAAATTGTGGGTAACTAGGGGTTAAAATATGGTTCCCAGAGGAATAGCTCCATATATTTGATTTATATAGGGGTGCTAATATTCAACCAATATTGTTACTTAATCAAACTTTATAGACCACTAATTTAGCAGCTCAATGCACCATGCACCTCATACCTTATGTACATGTATTCACACTAGTTACAAAAACACACTGTACAAATACACGTTGTAATTAAAGAAACCTATAATTCTATAACTACATATACAGGTTATAAAAAAATGTATACCTTCATTAAGTTATTCTAAACAAAAAAACTCACTGTGAGCAGATGAGTGATTAAAACAGCACTCTGATCTTGGGGCCCCACTGTTGCACCATAGAGTGAGAATACACAGCTGCTAGTGAAGGGATCTGTATGAGCAGTGTTGTGTGTTTTCTTGTGCATAGTATGTGTGGGTGAGCATACATGTATTACAAGTGGGTGTGTCAGTGCAAATTGCATGTGTGCGCATGTGCATGGTATAAGCGTGGTTGTATGCATGTGCTATATACATGGTATGGACATTTGAGCAAAATGTTTAAAAAACTTTTTTTCAGAACGTGTCATACCAATTTGGAACTCTTTGCCCAACTCAGTGGTGTCTGCATCCTCCGTCTGTGCATTTAAAGCTCATCTGAGTCATGTTGACCTTACCCCCTTTTGTAAACTATTCCCTTATAAATAGTTTAGGCAGTTTATAAGTGCATTTCCTAATGCCATTACTTGCCTTTTTGGTGTAAATTTACCAAATAAAGTATTATTATTATTATTATTATTATTATTAAGACATCCAAAAAATTCCAAACTTGCATACCTATCAAAAGTTGTTTACTGTGGTCCAGCCAAGGTGGGCACTCACGTTGCAGCTGCCAAAGGAACTATTCCAGTCCAGGGAGATGTTCACCAGGGGTGGCCAGAGACCTCCTGCATCTTGAGTGGGCAGGCTGAAAAATTGGGAGATCGCATGAATTTCCTTCCTGCAGCTTCATACGTACGTTTTACTCGCAATAAACTTCCTCAGAGACATACACCAAAAAATTAGACCTATTCGAGCTTAGGTTTAGTGATGTGATTTGCAAAGGACTGCATATGTAAGAGTCAACCTGGCAAGAAGCACTTGCATGTCAGAAGAGGTCCCCTTAGAGGCTTATCTCAAAGTCTTATTGTATTAATTCTTTGTCCTTACATGTGACCATATCTATGCTTAAAAGCTTCATGCAAAGCACACAATGTAGATACATACATGCAGCATGCAATTTCTTATCTCTAAACGAGCCATTAACATGAATGTCCATATGTAGTAGTTTATATTCCAGGAAGCACATGCACTGTAAAAAAACATACACAGGTTACAATTACACCTCATCACACAACCAAAATGGCCTATAACATGCCTATTAGCATTATTACATTATTTTTAAATTGTACCATTGCTTACTACTATAGAGCAGTAGCCAGTAGGTCCTGATGCATCTTCAAAGTAGTATGAGTAACTCTGGGTTCCAATAGGGTTCCCAGAGGTAAGGCTCTCCACAGAAAGATTGGTAAATCTATAGCTTTAGAGGGAAGACCACATTTAATTTATATAGGGATGTTTATCTATCAATACCTAAGATTGTAACTTAATCAATTCGTACAGTTGTTGATATAACAGTGCTAGCAGCTGGTTATCACAGCAAAGAGCATTACCTGTTTGATAGAAAGTTTAAATCCAGTGTCAACACTTGCTCTCATGATCACCAGATAGCCAGTCCAGGTATGGAATGTTGGTATAGGATTCTGGCTACATGTACTAGAATCCCATTTAGGGCAGAAAGGGGATGACCCAAACATATTTAACAAAATAAGTAAACCAAATATGAACCAGCCACCTATAGCTGTGCACTCACATCAGAATGATTTGCATAATAGGAATACATTTGGAAGCCCACAAAATAGGCTTGCCACCCAGCACACCTGTGGATAAATGAAAACCATTATATAAATATGCCACACATTCACAGCAGTGGTATTCACTGCTTACACTGCACCTGTTAATTGGAAGTTATGAGCTGATTTTTCCATTTCATGTTGGGGCTGCTGAACCTGCTGCTAATTTGGTGGTGTATAGTGTCGAACTGTTGAGTACTGTTGGGGCATGTATGTGTTCAGTTCTGTCCAGTTATGAGATCAAAGCATCAAGATTAATAGTAACAGTTCCAACTGCCTCTTCCTCACCTGGAAATGATTCCACTGGCATTAATCATACTGCTGCATGATTGAGGGACACGCATAACTCTGGTATGCAGTGATGTGTGCAGTCTTGATACAAACACACTGTCTACTAGTGAACACTAGTGTGTACTGTCCAATCTTTGCCCATGTATTATTTGTAGGCATCAAGGGTTAACTGGAATAATTCTTCTAGACACAATGGTCATGTGGCAACAAAATGTTGGGTGTCCTCGTGGCTGCATCACTAGAGAACTGCATAACTGCATAACTGTAGCACACCTCTTCTGAACCACATGTTACACCTCTTCAGAACCACATGTGACACCTCTTCAGAACCACATGTGACACCTCTTCAGAACCACATGTGACACCTCTTCAGAACCACATGTGACACCTCTTCAGAACCACATGTGACACCTCTTCAGAACCACATGTGACACATCTTTGTGAGACATCAGTTTACGCAGAAGGACCAGAAGTACATACAAAGTGAAAATCCATATGGATGTATCAAATGTCAAAATAGGGTATAGGCAGCTTGTACCCAAGGAAGCATTGTAGACACATGGTACTTTTGAAGTCCAATGTAGCTTGGTGGTGACATAATGAAGAAGAGAAATGGGTGTGTGGGGTTTTGGTGGGCTGACCCTGGAGTGGTTACATAGTAGAAGGCACATTTGTGTGCTATCTGCAACTACTATAAGTTGACCTGTTAATCAGGAGATCCAGGAGGCCATATTGGTCAGATCTCTTGGTATAGACATTTAACGTTTTCTCCAACCTGCTGATGATGAAAAGTCCTATGCTTATTCGATTTCCTGCCATTAAAACAGTCTCAAAGCTTAAGCAGCCAGAGGTAAAATCAATTCTTAAAGCACCTTCCTTCATAGTCTGCTACACATGTACCTCCTCCCCTCTGTCCAACTCACATCTGATCACCTGTGAGGTAAATCCTCAGCTCCTAGGACTGCTCCTCCATGATCCAGCCTGTTGTACAAAGTTGTAGTAGAGCTGTGCCTTGCATGTCCAAGAAGGGCATTACAACAGTGCAGTACACTTCACTGTTATGAGGCATAGGTTTCAAAGTCAGCTGCACAAAAACTAATCCTTTGCTTGTTAGCTAACAAAGTGTACCCGGCCTCATCTGGCCAAGCTGGTCTACTCAGAAGGACACATTTATACGTGGTATTCGTTACTTGAGTACTAGCCATCCTGCCATCGACCCATCCAGGCTTTGAAATGGGTAGCCGATTGAGAATGCTCAGTCGAAGCTGTACAGTGGTTGGTGAGCAGAACATGACTGGTATATTCCTTTTTGAGTAGATCAGTTTAAAAGATCACAACAAACAGCTTCCTAGGTCCACCTCATGGTATGCTTGTCCTCATGCATAAGCTGTTCATGCATTTACATGTAACCAGTTTTGCCTACCCCCCTTACTCTGATAGTGAATGCAGCCAAATATAGCAAGGGGCACAACTGTTAAACCTTGCTGGCCATCAGCCTCCTTGTAACCCACTGTCAGCTCTGGCAGTGTTCATATCCTTTCAATTGGCTGTGGTTACAAGAGTCCTGCATAGATATGCTTCTACCTGGTAGATCTGGACCTTGTTGTGTTGGAGCTATGGATGGCCTTTTGGGTAGCACCCTAAAAGATAAAATGTCGGCTACTTGGCTGAGGTGATGCTAGTCTGTAGCTGGTTGATTGCTGAGGGGTAACTCCATACTTAGCTGACTAGAGTGGGGTACTCAATGGTTAGTCGACTGGAGTTGGGTACTCTGTAGCAAGCCTAATGTGTGGAATATGTTGTACCTAGCTGACTACAGTAAGGGAACTCAGCTGACTTCGATGGGGTACATTGTAGCGATCTGACTGCTGCGGGATTCTCTGTACCTGACTGCTGTGGTACACCTAGATGATTACAGTAAGGGCACTCCGTAGATAGCTTACTGCAGTGTGGCACTCCATAGCTGGCTGATTGCTGAGGGGTAATCAGTAGCTGGCTGGCTGCATGGGAAAATCTGTAGGACTGATTTAACCGACTCTGTAATGAACATTTTTGTAGCCCATTGCTGTTTGCTACTCTGTAAATGTCTCTGCCATATGGTCCACCCACTGCCTTATGGTCCACCACCTTACAGTTGGCTACTGTGGAACCCTTGCCTTATGGCCCACCTTACAGTTGGCTACTGTGGAACTCTCTGCTGATGTAGCTACAAGAGTCTTGCACCTTGGTTGTTTGGACAATAAAGGCTGCCTAGTGGCAACCGTTTTGGAGGCTAGTCCAGAAGAAAAAAAAAAGCCAAACAGTCCTTACTTATTGTTGACCTTTTGCATTTTCATGAACCCCACAGGAATAGCATGCTCTTTGGCAAGGTTACCAAAGTGTACAAAATTCGCTGTGACCACAAGCTGCATAAGACATTAATGGGTGTCTGACATATCTGCCTTTGCTCTTTGTTGAAGGAAGTACACACTTCGGTAGCTTCATAAGTTTTAGCCTAGCTTCTTCTGTTATTACTAAATGAAGGGTGCTTTTGCAAGGATACCAGCAAAGGCTGGCCTTGATCTGGCAGAAACAGAACACAGAGTGGAGCACAAAAGAAGCCTTCAAGAGATGGAAGACTGTCTGCATCTGGTGTATTTGCTCTGTATACAATGGTGATGTGAAGCAGTCTATGGATTGGAGACAAGTTGGTAGGCAAAAGTGCAGATATCTAGATCTGATCAAGCAGCCATGAGCTAGGGACATCTGCCGGGCAAATACCATGGGCATGTAGTGTCATATTTCAATGCCAACTTGGAGCAATGAGTGCTGTGCACCCAGGAACAAAGCATCAAATAAAGGGGGAGCATGCACCAAGGAACAAGGCAAAGGTGGTCTGATAAGGTGTCAGTGATATGCTGGAAAGAAGCAAGACTTGCTAACACAGCGTTGAACAGTTCTCTAGTCATTTTTCCTTTAGAAAACAATCAGCCACCAGAGATCACTGGATGAAAAATATGGGTAGCCAACGGGTGCTGAGGAGGCACAGCGAGCTCAACACATAGTTGCTGTAAGCTGTGACATCGATTTCATTTGCTAAAGATTACAACACAGCTGCCTACTGTAGGTCCATCCCACTGTCCTCATCCAGAAGCTTTTATGCGTTTTACAGCCAACTAGTGCCTCTCAAAGTGCACTGTACATGGATGTGGGCAAAGAGATGGTGGCGGCATCAACAGGTGTTGGATACTTAACGAAGGACCTAAAGCTGTGCCCTGAGGAAAAGAAAGCAAGACAGTATCGGTGTAGCTACAAGAGTCTTGCAGCTGGAGGCTAGTTCAGAAAAAAAAAAGATGGCTAACAGAAGATGGCTAACGGTCATTACTTATTGTTGACCTTCATGAACCCCACAGGAATAGCATGCTCTTTGGCAAGGTTACCAAAGTGTACAAATTTCGCTGTGTGACCACAAGTTGCACAAGACATTAATGGGTGTCTTACGTGTCTGCCTTTGCTCTTTGTTGAAGGAAGTACACACTTCGGTAGCATCATCAGTTTTAGCCTAGCTTCTTCCGAGTTCTCCATTATTACCAAATGAAGGGTGCTTGCAAGTATACTAGCAAAGGCTGGCCTTGATCTGGCAGAAACAAAACACAGGTGGAGCAACAAAAGCTGAAACACTTCTTCAAGAGATGGAAGACTGTCTAAATCTGGTATAAATGCTCTAAGTATGATGGTGATGTGAAGTAGTCTTTGAATTGGAGACAAGTTGGTAGGCAAAAGTGCAGATATCTAGATCTGATCAAGCAGCTAGATTTGATCACGCAGCCACGAGCTAGGGACATCTGCCGGGCAAATACTATGGGTTTGGAGTGTCATATTTCAATGCCAGCTTGGAGCAATGAGTGCTGTACACCTGGGAACAAGGCAAGGTGTCAGCCACTGGTCTGATAAGGTGTCAGTGATATGCTGGAAAGAAGCAAGACTTACCAACACAGCGTTGAACAGCTCTCTATTCTTAGAAAACAATCAGCCACCAGAGATTCCACACACCTGGATCCAGAAAACAACCGAATCTTCTGGTCACTGGATAGGAAAGATGCTAGAAATATGGGTAGCCAACTGTGTCTGAGGAACATAGTTGCTGTAAGCTGTGACATTGATTTCATTTGCTAAAGATTACACAACTACTCTGTGTCTGACACGGACTGCTTTGAGGCACTCTGTAGCTAGCCGACAGCTATGGGGTAGTCTGCAGCAAGCTGATGGTTGTGGGTACTAGCTGACTACAGTTTGAAACTCTTTAGCTGGTCAGGGGTACTAGCTGACTACCGTTTGTAGCTGGTCAGGGGTACTAGCTGACTACCGTTTGTAGCTGGTCAGGGGTACTAGCTGACTACCGTTTGTAGCTGGTCAGGGGTACTAGCTGACTACAGTTTGAAACTGTAGCTAGTCACCTGCTGTGGGGTTTCTTTTTCTAGCTGACTGCAGTAGAGTACTGTGTGGGGTATCTGACTTCAGTGGGGTACTTTGCAGGAAGCTGACTGCTGTGGGATACTTACTGTAGTCAGCTAGAGTACTCTGTAGCTAGTTCACTAGCTGGCTGTTGCAGGGTACGTTCTAGGTAGCTGACTGTTGGCTGTGGGGTTCTCTGCAGCCATTTCACTGCAGTTGTTGCTAGCTAGACTGTAGCTAGCTTAATATTGTAGGATACTGTTTACAATGATGATACTTTGATTAAACAAGTATGCACGATCAGACCCACATCAAAGGCGGCAAGAACAGCAGTTGTGGATGGTGAGACTAGCTTACAATGTCCTAGTTTATCTCAGGAAGACGTGAATTCGTCAATAGAATCTAGAAATCCTCGTGTCTCGAGAGTAAAGCTGCCCAAACTTAGTTTTAAGAAATTTGGTGGAGACATTACATCTTGGTCTAAGTTTTGGGATTCGTTTCATTCCGCTGTTCACTCAAACAAAGATTTGTCCAATTTGGACAAATTCTACTACCTGATTCATTTCTGGAGGGTTCAGCTGCAGAGTGAATTTCTGGACTGACATTGACATCTGCAAATTATGAAGAAGCAATTGCAATGCTTAAGCGGAGATTTGGAAACAGCAACAGATAGTCAATCGGCATATGGAAGCTCCCTTGGAGCTGGATGCCATCACATCTATTCACAACATCCAACCCCTTCAAACCCTCTGTGATAAGATTGAGCCCCATGTAAGGACCTCAACTCTTTAGGTGTCCCATCGTCGTCATATGGGAGCCTTTTGTCATCTATTGTTATGAACAAGATGCTCAGGAGATCAGACTTGTTGTTAGCAGAAAGCTCGTTGATTGTGAATGGAACTTCGACAAAGATTGTGGAGGAAGAGGTTGACGCGAGGGAAAGGGCATCTCTTGTTGCTAGTACAATTATGGTTGCACTAAGGAAATCGAAAGACAGGCCCACTGCTACATCACTTCTCTCTAGTGAATCCACATGCTGTACCTATTGTGGAAGGGCTCATCCTTCAAGTTGCTGTCGGACAGTTAGCAGTGTGACTGACCGAAAGGAATTCCTAGTAAAATCAGGATGATGTTTTCAGTGCCTAAAAAAGGGTCCCCTAAGCAAAGACTGTAGATCAAAGGCAAACTGTCAGAACTGCTGAGGTGGGCACCATACTAGTATATGCTATAAAACTTCTGGTACCTCAAGGGAATGCAACAGTTCTACTGCTGCACTAGGCCCACCTACGGGTTCAGCTGCGCATGCCTCTACTATTACTAATGGACCTTTTCATTTAAGGGCGCAAGGAATGCAATTAGTGTTGATTACACGTGACGTCAACATCCGGAGTACATTCTTCGCACGTTTGGCTATGGTGTGCGTGTATTCTCACGTGTGTTGTCTTAGTTGGCTTCAAACTCTTTGAGATTTGAGGTAAGAATGATGAATGCAGTATGGGGGACCCCTCCAGGTACATGCTGTGATTATGCTTCGCATTCTCGTTCAAAGTTTCTGAAGGATGGCGTCTAGTGAATGTATTAGCGAAAAACCCAGTACTTAGGCTGAACTAACAAAAGACGAAGCATACCCGAAGCGTAACTAAATGAGCCATTCCATGGCATTCTAAAAGCGCGCACTTTCCCACCTACACAGGCAAATGGATAGGATGGTAGGTTCCAGGAAGCAATAGTGCTCTTCTTCTCACATAAAAAAGTATTCGTGACAAGCTACCACTGTAACAAGGAACTGAAAAACGCACTCGGCGGATGTACTCCAGATGTAACGTCACTTCTAATTATGACATCACGTTGACGCGCAAACATTCCAGGGCCTTAAATGAAAAGGTCCATTCTACTAGAACCTTGACACAGCGTCCTAGTTCCTCAGCGTCCTAGTTCCTCAGCGTCCTAGTTCCTCAGCGTCCTAGTTCCTCAGCGTCCTAGTTCCTCAGCGTCCTAGTTCCTCAGCGTCCTAGTTCCTCAGCGTCCTAGTTCCTCAGCGTCCTAGTTCCTCAGTGTCCTAGTTCCTCAGTGTTACTGATGCACTTAGACCCGAAAACACCAGTACTGCTTCAGACTGCAAGAGCAATTGTCAGAGCACCACATCGTCAACACCCTTCAACATGTTCAAGAATCATTCTTAATATTGATAGCCTGAGATCCTATGTAATGAATCGTTTGAAGGAGTCTCTATCATTGGAATCTGAGCAAGTAGAGGAGATGCTTATAAAGACTTTTGGTACGGACGAGGAACACAAGAAAAACTCCTGCCCAGTGGTGACACTCTCTATGGACATGAAAGATGGTCATCAGCTACAATTGCAGTTCCTCACTGTCCCTCTCATCTGTGAGCCCTTGTCTGGACAACCAGTAGTCTGTGCTGCTGAAAGATACCCTCACCTGAGTAAGCTGGAGTTAGCTGATGCAGTTGAAGGTGGAGATAATTTAGACATTGATATCCTTTTATTGGATCTGACCATTATTGGAAGGTCATCAGTGGAAGGGTTATACAAGCTGTTCATGGACCTACTGCACTGAAGACAAAATTTGGTTGGGTATTTTCAGGACCAGCACATTGGCTATCTAATGGGAGTCATGGAGCAAATCTGCTTATCACCCATACCTTGAGAACAGATGAGCACTGCATTAGAACTGCAGAGTGATAGCGACTTGGATGCAAGCTTAAAAATGCTTTGGGACCTGGAGATACTGGGAATTAAGGGGGATGAATCATCGATTTACGAGAAATTCACCACAAGTATACAACATCGAGAAGGGAGGTATGAAGTGGAACTGAAGGAGACTCACCCTACGTTGCCAGATAATCTGGAGTTGAGTCAAACTAAATCTGTTGCTGCGTCTAATAAAGGACCAATGCATCCTTCGAGAGTATGATAGTGTCATTAAGAATCAGTTAAGCAGTGGAATCATTGAGGTTATAGAGAAGCCATCGGACGGAGTGATTGATAGGACTCACTACCTGCTGCACCATGCTGTTATCCAGAAAGACAAGTTAACAACCAAGCTTAGAATCATCTATGATGCCTCAGCTAGAGGAACTGGTGCATCCCCGAACGACTGCTAATACAGTAGACCCAACTTTGGACAAAACATGGAGAGTTTGCTTAGATTTCACACCCACAAGATAGGAATTGTTGGTGATATTGAAAAGGCCTTCTTGATAATATCCATAGCACCAAAGGATCGTGATGTTCTGCGTTTTTTGTGAATTGATAGTATTGACAAGGATTTACCAAGAATAATCACATTCAGATTCAAGCAAGTTGTGTTTGGAGTATCGGCAAGTCCATTCCTGCTGAATGCCACCATACAACGTCATATGAAGAGAGTTATGAAGTGGAAGATGCAGCCTTTGTGAGAAGATTTCTGAGGTCTATATATGTAGATGATGTTGTGAGTGGAGCCAAGGATCTTGAAGAAGCATTGACATTCTACCACAAGTGCAAGAATCGGCTGCTGGCAGGAGGAGGGTTTAACCTTCGCAAGATCATCTCAAATTCAACCAATCTCCAGCATAGAGCCAACCATAAGGAATTGGAAGTTCACCAAGCTGTCAAGGAAGAAGACCAGTCTTGTGCAAAGAACACTTTGGGAGATAAACAGGCCATTTCTTCACATGAGCAAAAAGTTCTTGGTGTGAATTGGAGTTTCAAGAACGATGAATTTGTGTTTGACCTTCGTTTCATTTGAACTATGGCTGCTGAATTGGAACCTACTAAGGCTGTTGTCATCAGCTTGACGTTAAGGATATATGACCCTCTCGGGACTGTTTCTCCTGTCACTGTGCAACTGAAGATGATGTGTCGGGAACTCTGTGAAGCCAAGGTCGATTGGAACGAAACATTATGTGAGGAAATGTTGACCAAATGGAAGGCACTGGTGACCAACATAGCACAAATGAGTCCAGTCATCGTGCCAAGGTTTTACCTGGCTGGTTTAGACAACTTATCTGGCACCTGTACACTTGAAGGCTTCTGTGATGCTTCACTCAAGGCCTATGCTGCGGTAGTGTATCTTAGGATTCAGACTGTTGCAGGTTGTGTTGTTCGACTTGTTGCTTCCAAATCTCGAGTTGCACCTGTACGTACTCAGACAATTCCTATTCTGGAACTTATGTCTGCACTACTTCTTACCCAAACTGTTGTCCAATGTTATGGCAGCTCTTGCAGCAGAGATGAAGTTAGATGTATCTGTTTGCTACACTGATTCAAGGGTAGTGCTCTATTGGATACAGGTCAACACAAGGAATGGAAGCAATATGTTCAAATCCGTGTGGATGCTTGTGCGGCTGAATGATGGAGGCATTGCTCTGGCCATAGCTACCCTGCAGACACACCGTCAAGAGGCTCCAGTCTGTGTGATGTACAAATGGTTATAGGCTTAAAGGTGACCTTGAACCTGACAAGTGCATTTCAGGGATAATGCCTGAGGAATGTCAACGGGAACTCAAGGTGAAGATCACTCAGAATCTCCTCATAGTTGAAGCAAGTAACTTTGACTTTTAGTGAGAGTACAGTTCTTTCAGGAGGTTGTTGCGGGTAACAGCCAATGTCCTTTTCTTCATTGAACATCTAAAGCATAAGGTGAAGGGTGAATGGAATGATGAAGGATTTCTCCAGCTGGAGAGCCTCCTTGTTCAAGCTGAATGATTCTGGTTAAGGGTATCCCAAGTCTCATTGCCACAGCACAAGAAGTTTGTCCAATGGAAGCAACAATTTGGGTTGTTTTCTGATCCTGACGGTCTGAGGAGATGTGGTGGAAGACTGGAAAATGTAGACATTCTTGATACAGCAAAGTCACCAATCATGCTTAATGTAGCACACTACATCACCAGGCTTATTGTCACTCATGCCCATGAGAGTCTAATGCATAGTGGAGCAAAGGATACCTTAACGCAGATGAGGTCACGTTTCTGGATCGTAAGGGGTAGAGTTGTCCGAAAACACTACATAAGTGTATGATCTGCAGACAATTCACTGGAAAGTGCTACTGTTGTCCAGCACCTTTGCCTGAATGTTGAGTGAAGGAAGCATCTGCATTTAGTAGCATTGGTGTGGATTTTGCCGGACCCCTGTATGTGAAGAACCCTGAAAAGGTGTGGATTTGTTTGTACACTTGTTGTGCCACACGAGCGGTACACCTTGACATACTTACCGACCTGAGCACAGATTTGTAGCTTCAGAAGGTTTGTTGCACGGAGGCTTTCCAAACCAAGCCATTTCTGACAATGGGAAGACATTTAAAGGAGCAGATAAGGCCATTCAAGTGGTATTAAGACACTCAATGGTTAGAAAATTCCTCTCTGATCTAAACATCAAGTGGCAGTTCAATGTCAAGAGAGCACCCTGGTGGGGTGGATTGTTAGAACGATCGATTAGATCTATGAAGCAATGCCTAAGGAGAGTCATTGGCCGAGCGAGGCTGTCGCTTGATGAACTTTCAACTGCAGTTGTTGAAGTGGAAGTGACTTCACAACCCCTCACATGTGTCTACTGAAGAACTAGAAGAGCCATTGACGCCATCCCATCTTCTTATGGGGCATCGAATATTCAATATGCCTCAGCCTAACTACAGTGGTGATGAGGACTATGAGAATGATCTACCAGCTACTAGTCTCACATAGAGATATAGAATACAGTACTCACTCATTTCTGGAATAGATGGAGGAAAGAATACCTAAGTGAACTCAGGGAAGGGCATTGCTATTCAAGGAAGAATGGTGGTAACAAGATCAAAATAGCTGTGGGAGATGTGGTATTAGTGCATGATCAAGAATTACCTCGAACCCTTTGGAGGCTAGCTGTTGTTGAGCGTTTAACTGAAGGTACTGATGGAGAGATTCGAGCAGCAGAGATCAGGGTCAAGTCCTGAAATCAAGCATCATCACTATTCCAACGTTCTGTTCAACATTTGTACCCATTGGAATTAAACCAAGCTCAAGATGTACTTCAGCCAAACAATGCAGTCACTATGGAGCAAGGAGCTACATTGCCACCACCACCTGAACCATGTCCAAGGAGAACAGCTGCACAGAGAGCTGAGCAAAGGATCCATGCTATGCATTCTGAGTTAGACTCCGATTAGTTGACTACCACTGTGACTTCGGAAATTCTCTGGAGGATATGCTACGGGACCGTCTTGTATGTGGCATTTGGGATATCAGGGTACAGCGGAGGCTGTTAACCAAAGCGGGCCTCACCTTTGCCAAGGCGTTTTGGATTGGCACATACATCAGAGCTGGCGGAAAGGAATGCTCAGGACCTCCAGCGCTCGTAAGGTACCCCTGTTCACCCTGTGCATAAGGTGGAGCCAGCTATGGACCGACCGCCAGGACACAGTTTCCGTTGGGGTGGTAAGCATAAGGCGTCTGACTGGCGGTAAGCATAAGGCGTCTGACTGGCGGTAAAGTCTGGTTTGTTACAAGTGTGGCAAACAAGGTCATTTGGCTCCAGTTTGTTGCAGCCATGAAGGTCGGGGGGCAACAAAGGCACTCGCAGTAACGGACATTCGGATGAACAGAGCAGCAAGAAGCTCTTGGACGGGAAGAAGACAGAGACATATGCCTTGTACAACTCGTATATCAGCAAGGCTTGAATGCCTCTGCTACAGTTGTTGATGGTGAAAGGTACTCCTTTGCAGATGCAAGTGGATACTGGAGCGGTGGTCTCCCTTATTAGCGAGAGTACATACAAGCATGTTTGGCCTCGGGTAAGACGTCCCGGCATTGGAGAAAAGTGACATCTTGCTGCACACTTACACTGGGGAAAGTATCAATGTCGTTGGGAGATTTGTGTTCATATGCAGTACGGAGGCCAGTATCATCGCTCCTTCAACTTACTCGTCGTGCAGGGGTACGGAACCTCACTTATAGGCCGGGACTGGCTGAGTGAGCTTAAGTTTAACCTCTCTTTGTTTTATGTAGGTTCCAGTGAAGGAGTTGAGCAATTGCTGGAGAAACATGCATGACTATCAGAGGGAATTCGAGTTAAGATCCATGAGGACAGCATTTTTACAAACCACAGCCAAGAGAAGGGCGAAAGTCCTATCTTTTCTGCAGCAGGTTGGGGCAAAGTTAAAGAAGGAGATGGCCAGTGTGGAGTACCTGGGATTCCACATCTCAGGGGAGGGAATCAGACCAACACAAGAAAAGCGGCAGGCTATTTTGAATGCACCTGCCCCTTATGACATACACAGCTTAAGTCATTCATAAGGCTAGTTAATTATTACCCAAAGTTTTTGCCATCCCTTGAAGACACTTTGGCACCATTGTACAAGTTACTGGCTAATGCATTTCAGAAAGCAAAGTCTCAGCTGTCTTCAGATGTTTATTGGTGCACTTGAAAACAAGCCATTTATTGTGATGTTTCCCCTTACGGCATTGGAGCAGTATTGTCACATGTTTACGAAGATGGCATGGACCAACCAATAGCCTTAGCCTCTCGGTCTCGTGCTCCTGTTGAAACGAAGTACTCGCAGATTGTAAAAAGGTTTGGCTGCGGTGTGGGCTGCGAAGAAATTTCATCAGTTCTTGTATGAAAGGGAGTTTGTAATACTTTCCAATCACAAACCCTTGCAGTTCCTTTTCAATAAGCAGAAACCAGTCCCAGCCATGGCCTCAGAGCGGATTCAGAGATGGGCACTGACATTAAGTGCATACAAATACCACATGGAATACAGCGCTGGGAAGGACCAGGGTAATGTGGATGCACTTAGCAGTCTAGCAGTGGGAGAAGCTCCTTTGGAGGCCCCTATCCAAGGGGACACTGCTCTCATGCTTCAGATGCTGTCAGATGCTACACTAAACACGCGAAGCATGTGTATGTTAGGAGAGAGGGGAAATATGGAGGCCCGAAGGGCCCATAGGGCTTAGGGTAGGGTCCAACGTTCTACCCAGAGCACCAATCCGGTGTCAAATTAGACCCCAGGTGCGTCCGGACAGTCGGCAATGAAGCTGTGCGTCAAATAACAAAAAATTTATCTGGCTCCTCCCCAGTCCCCTTCAGTGACAAGGTGTCTTTGACACTGTACTGTGCACTGCACCCGCCATATAATCTCACCTAATTCTATAGCCTCAGCTATCAAGAAGTGGACCAATTGTCTATGGTAAGATGCATGGTGCTGAAGGGATGGGAGTCACAACTAAACCCAGAGTTTAAGCCGTATATGCAGCGGAGGTATGAACTCGGTGTTCAAAAATGGATGTGTCCTTTGGGGTAGCCATGTTGTGGTACCTCCTTGCCGTGTTGTGGTACCTCCTCTCTGGGTAGGGCACCCATACTCAAATTGCTGCATGAGGGGCATCCTGGCATTTCAAGAATGAAAGCATTAGCTAGAAGTGTGGTGGCCTGGATTAGAGCAGAATTGGGAAATAAGGCGAAGTCTTGTACAGCATGTCAGGATACACCACCAAAGTCGCTCCTTCACCCGTGGGAGTGGTCCATATTTGGGAAAACACTTTTTTGTCATAGTGGACGCCCATTTCAAATGGATAGAGGCTGCTGTTGTCTCTTCACCTTCCTCGCAGCAGGCTATGCAAGTACTCAGACACACATTTGCTACTCACGGGCTACCGGACATTTTGGTGTCTGACAATGATACGGCATTTACAAGTGCAGAATTCCAGTTCTTTGTCAAGGCTTATGGTTTCTGACATGTGAGAAGTGCACCCTACCATGCTGCTACAAACGGATTGGCTAAACACGCAGTGCAGACTCTAAAAAATGCCCTCAAACGAATGACAGGTGATGTTGAAACTTGTTTGTCTGGCTCGATTTCTATTTCAGTATAGGCTGACCCCTCACCAGCTGAACTGTTACTAGGAAGGAAATGCAAGTCTCATTTGGATTTTGTGTTTCCATCATTGAAGTACAGCAGCAGCAGGAAAGGCAAAAGGATGATCATGATCAGAAGGCAAGTCACCTTACATTTATAGCAGCAGAAAGGGTGTATTGCCTGAACCATAGAGGTGGGTCCCCTAAAAGGTTACCAGGAGTTATTAGTTCAGTACAGGGGCCTGTGACGGTGTTAGTTAAATTGGAAGATGGTAAAGAGAGTTGTTACCACATTGACCAAGTTAAGAGTGGGAATCAAGATGACACAGATGGTAAAAAGGAGACAATTGTGTCTCAGGAGCAAGATCTGTGTGTACACAGCTGTTATTTGGCTATTTGAGAATCCTCTCAGTTCTGCAGATTTCGCACAGCGTGTGTGTCGGCCACAGTCTCAGTCATAGTTGCTACAATATACAATGGGGTGATGTGAAGTAGTCCTTGAATTGGAGACAGGTTGGTAGACAAAAGTGCAGATATCTAGATCTGATCAAGCAGCCATGAGCTAGGGACATCTGCTGGGCAAATACCGTGAGTGCATAGTGTCATATTTCTATGCCAACTTGGAACAATGTGTGCTGTGCACCCAGGAACAAGGCAAGGTGTCAGCCACTGGTGTCAGTGATATGCTGGAAAGTAGCAAGACTTGCCACACAGTGTTGAACAGCTCTGTATTCATTTTTCAATCAGCCATCAGCAATTCCACACACCTGGATCAAGAAAACGACCAAATCTTCTGGTCACTGGATGGGAAAGATGCTAGAAATATGGGTAGCCAACGGGTGCTGAGGAGGCACAGCGAAGCTCAACACATAGTTGCTGTAAGCTGTGACATTGATTTGCAAATAACTAGATTACAACACAGCTGCCTACTGTAGGTCCATCCCACGGTATGTCTGTCCTCCCAGAAGCTTTTATGCTTTTACAGCCAACTAGTGCCATGAAAATAACTGGTTTTGCCCACCGCCTTCTCTGATAGTAAGGGTTCATCACCATGTCAGCTCCAATAAAGCAAGGTCTAAAACGTCGCTGACCGCCTCCTAGCCCATAGCCTGCTCTGGTAGTGTTTTTGCACCTTTTCTATTGGCTATTTCTTCTATCCTCCATGATCCAGCTCTGTTGGGGACGGCTGTAGGAGAGCTGCAGCTTGCTTGTTCAAGGGCATTACAACAGTGCAGTACACCTTCACTGCCATGAGGCACATAAGCGGCATAGGCTTCAAAGTCCACTGCACACAAACTAATTCTTTGCTGGTTGGCTAATAAAGCATACACAACCATATCTAAAGCAAAATCTGGACCCTTTGTCAGCTAATAAAATCTGCCGAAGCTTTTCTTCTCAGAATAACACATTTAAACGTGGTACTCGTTACATGGGTACTAGCCATCGACCCATCTAGGCTTTGAAATGGGCAGCCCATCAGGATGGGATCGAGAATGTTCAGTCCGAGTCGAATCACTGCCGTGCGAGTGTTAACTTGTGGGTGGACGGCACCGTTTATTATGTTTCAATAAAAATTTTGACAACACATTAGGCTATGATCGTACTGCAGTACAAATACTAAAAACAAATAATTACACAGAGCTTCGTTCCTACTTCATTACATTAGACACCTGTTTGTTGTAATAGTGTCCTGTAGGTGTTAAAGGTGACCTCTGTGTACAGGTGTGCACATAGGTGTCCTCTGTGTACAGATGTGTAAGGTGTTCTGTGTGTACAGAGATGTGTAAGGTGTTCTCTGTGTACAGATGTGTAAGGTGTTCCTGTGTACAGATGTGCATAGGTGTTCCTGTGTACAGATGTGCATAGGTGTTCCTGTGTACAGATGTGCATAGGTGTTCCTGATGTGCATAGGTGTCCTCTGTGTACAGATGTGTAAGGTGTACAGATGTGTAAGGTGTACAGATGTGTAAGGTGTCTGTGTCCAGATGTGTAAGGTGTTCTCTGTGTCCAGATGTGTAAGGGGTGTCCTCTGTGTCCAGATGTGCATAGGTGTCCTCTGTGTCCAGATGTGTGTGTTCTGTGTACAGGTGTAAATGATAAAGGTGACCTCTGTGTACTGTGCATAGGTGACCTCTTTGTACAGGTGTGCATAGGTGACCTCTGTGTACAGGTGTGCATAGGTGACCTCTGTGTACAAGTGTGCATAGGTGACCTGTGTACAGGTGTGCATGTGCATGGGTGACCTGTGTACAGGTGTGCATGTGCATAGGTGACCTGTGTACAGGTGTGCATGTGCATAGGTGACCTCTGTGTACAGGTGTGCAGATGTGCATAGGTGACCTTTGTGCAGGTGTGCATGTGACCTGTGTACAGGTGTGCATGTGACCTGTGTACAGGTGTGCATGTGACCTCTGTACAGGTGCGCATAGGTGACTGCACAGGTGCGCATAGGTGACCTCTGCACAGGTGCGCATAGGTGACCTCTGCACAGGTGTGCATAGGTGACCTCTGTGCAGGTGTGCATAGGTGACTTCTGTGCAGGTGTGCATAGGTGACCTCTGTGCAGGTGTGCATAGGTGACCTCTGCAGGTGTGCATAGGTGACCTCTGCAGGTGTGCATAGGTGACCTGTGTGCAGGCGTACATAGGTGACCTCTGTGCAGGTGTGCATAGGTGACCTCTGCAGGTGTGCATAGGTGACCTCTGCAGGTGTGTATAGGTGACCTCTGTGCAGGTGTGCATAGGTGACCTCTGTGCAGGTGTGCATAGGTGACCTCTGTGCAGGTGTGCATAGGTGACCTCTGTGCAGGTGTGCATAGGTGACCTCTGTGCAGGTGTGCATAGGTGACCTCTGTGCAGGTGTGCATAGGTAACCTGTGTACAGGCACTGTGTTATAACAAAATACGAAGCACAATGTAATTATTTGCAGTTATAATAGTATTTGTACTGTAGCACGATCATACGCATTGTTAACTTTTTTTATTGGCGCATAATGCAGCAGTTGAATGTGGCAGAGTTGAGGTAGCTGATGCTGTATTAAGACCGGTCTGTTGAGGATTGATTTTTCACTACAGACGTTCGAACGCAGTGACAGGGTTGGAAGTATACCCCATGTCCATAGTGGGCAAGGCCAAGGGATCGTCACCTAACGGCATTTGTAACTCCTGGAGGGCTTCTCCAGTTAAAGTTTACAATGTCATTTGGTCTTAGTGCAGCAAAGGCATAAGTGTCAGTCTGACATAAATAAGTGCGCCTACTTAAGGCATGTGGCTGGAAATGGCACGATGGAGCCAGAAGTAAGCTATGTGGAGGCAGTGCAATCATTTTCCAGATTAGAGACCAAGACTCAGGTGAGAGGCTCCTTGGGCTTGACCAGTTATCATCACCAGAGATTAATCCTGGGTTGCAGTTCAGTTGACAGACCTGACTTGACAGTCTGCACCATACGTAGTGCATTTGGAGTGATGCCTCCTGCAACCATGCCTTTGAAGCACTCAGCAACCGATTGTGCATTAGTCCTATACTAAGTAGATTCTTAAAACCCGTCATTTTACAAACAGTGAGGGCAAAGCAGGAGCAGTTTCAAGTCATATTTGAGAAGATGGTAAGGAGCACCCGGTGGGATATTACAGCAGGAAATTTCAGCCAAGACAAGGGCATTATTTGACAGCGGAGAAAGAGTATAAGGTAGCTATCGATGCATTGCGAGTCTATGTGTATTGGGGAGACATTTCATGATCAAGACAGATGGATTATTTTTTTGTGTTTACCCCTGCCAGTACGAAGTGGTACACAGATCAGGAGCAAGGAATATGGATGCTAATCCTCTGTCCAGGGAAGCAACAACCAAGCTTGTTGATGGAATAAGACAGACTGTGCACTGAATGTATTTTGAGCTGCTGTGTAGCAACAGTACTTTGTTCTGAAAGAAAACCTAGGGGGTAGGGTACCAATCAAGTTTTTGCTCGTTCCAACGATGCATGTATTAAATCATTAAACATCCATACAACTACCTACATAGGGGCTACCGCACAGGTCCAACGTTCAATACACAGTTGGTATGCATATTATCAGACACAATGGCCTTCCCTTTAACATTCATTAAATGCAGCTAACCTTGTTTCTCCATTAACCATAAAAGCATACAATAAAGACACCACAAATTGCATGCACATGTACATGTAATGTGTCAATCAATATACGTTACATCTCAATCAATATACGTTACATCTCAATCAATATACGTTACATCTCAATCAATATACGTTACATCTCAATCAATATACGTTACATCTCAATCAATATACATTACGTCTCAATCAATATACATTACATCTCAATCAATATACATTACATGTCAATCAATTGCCTCCATGGACAGATAAGATTATTCATGCCACCATGCATAGAGTAAAGACCTTACGAAACGGGATTGGAAACGCAATGCATTGACACTGTTTCACGTGACGATGACATCATAATGACATCATAACATAACCACCTCATAGTAGCTGCCTTGAAATACCTTGCCGGGGAAGTATCAAGTACGAGTTTGGTATGGAATAAAGACTACCACAATCACTGTCCTTTGTGCCATCTTCTTCTGACAAAGCGTATCGGGTTGCAACCTGATACGCTTTAGGGCAAGGCTTGTGGTAGTATTCATTCATTCTGGTGCTGAATCGCTGTCATTGTGCGTATAAGACACCCTTCCCACTTTTTGTCCACCTTCTGAGTACTTTCTAACTTATTGAGTGCCCAATTTATTCGCAAATATTTAGAGATGCACAGTACAATTGCATGAACAAGTAAATGTACGCAATTACGCGTCAATCAATTATCTCCCTAGCCAGATAGGAAGTCACACGTGCCACCATGCAACGCGCTCTAAATTGCATAGCTTCGCTGTTAAGTTACTCATAGGTAAACGTACTGTGGAAGTTGTATGTTCCTGCGTCCCTGCAAGTAGCACCTCTTCGCAACTGACTCCTCTTATCGGACGACACTATACAAAAAAAAGAACGGTCGTATAAACGCGTGCGTGTCTAGACTAATATTGACACCTGCCATGGCACCTGCCACTATAACTCGCACCTGAAGCGGGCCAAACCTCGGTCGAAAAGACGAACAAGAACCAGAACCCCTGATTGTTTCCCCGGTCGAACTGACGAACGCTGTGAGCTGCGAATAAGAGAAAGGCAGTTATCGTACAAACACGTGATACCAGTTAAATACGCTGTACATAGCTAGGTGATGATTATGGCGATAGCACACGTACTTCTTAAGACAGTAAAGAGGCGGCATTTACATGTATGGATAAAACTTACACTTTGAGTAGAAAACTCGCAGCAGATTACAAATTCAGAGCTCTTACACGAAGCTTACTAATGCAAAATATTTCAAGGCGCATGGTTGTACTTTGCGCACGTGAGAATTGGCACTAATTAAATCTCACATACATGTTAATTATTAAAATTGAAGCCAATCATGCATGCATGATATTGTTAATTTTTGCACTCATACATTGTAGTAGTATTTTATGCAACCAACCTTGTATGCGAACAATGACAGCGTGAACCGGATGGTTTAGCTCGTTGTAGCTATCAAACCAGTGCGTAAAACTTTGATGTACAACAAGCAACAGTAAGTAGAGCCCCCTAGTAGAGGGACTTCTACATCGTGAAACCGAGTAGGCTACTTCCAGGTATTTCAGGGACATAATTTAGTGTATTCGTTGGGTATTTCCAGGGGCGGACGCAGGAATAAGAGTTAGGGGGGGGGGGGGGGCAAAGGGCAAGGATAGGAAATGGGAGGGGGCGTCGCCCGTCCCGCTCCAGCTTGGGGGTATGGGGGAGCGCTGTAAGCTCCCCCATTGCTTCGCCCCAGAAGCTTTGCAAGTTCCGCGTTATGAAGCTTCAGAACAATACGGAATTTCATACCGAAACAGCTTATGCCTTCGAGTCGCGTAAACTGCGCATGCGCACATTCTGAGCAGCTTTGGGTTTGACGTTCATCTGACGCACAGCCGTTCACTTTCTCTCTAGCACGTTTCAGCTCAGGTTAACGGTTACAGGTTAACTTAATAGTCTTACATGTATTACATATTTTTATCATCCATATATATGGGGGGGGGGGGGGGGGGGGGGGGGGGGGGGGGGGGGGGCGTACACCCTCAACCCCCCATCCCAAATCCACCACTCATTGCAGGCAGACCCTGATGTTGGGGCAAATTTATACAGAACCTAGCATTTTTGCCCTACTCCTAAATCCATCCCAAAACTTATACAAAACTGACCTAGCTGTTCACAAAGCGGTCTGAATCTAGTTGGGCGTAGCCCGAACTTCGCGTTGCGCGGTATCCGAAGGAGGCAGTCACTGTCCCAATGCAGGACACCCCGACTCCCTATTGCCCCTCAGATACTGGCTGACTTGTTGGAGCATCTTGGTTGTGACCCTACTATCCCATCACAGGACAGACTCATGCTGCCGCCATGTCACTAGCATATTTCTCTGGGTCATTGAGTTGAAGGTTCTGCTTATCACACATCACACCAGTTTTTGGCCAGACAGGACATTCAGTCAGCTGAAGGTGTTCCTAACACACTCCAAGACAGACCAGTTTGGGCAGGGCATAGTCATCACTGTGGGGTGCAGCACGGATATGATTGTTGTCCCATCAGTGCCTTGCAGCACTACTTGGAGAGCTGCAGGACCCCATTGCCAAGGCCTTTATTTTCCATTTCAGAAATGGTATGCCCTTAACTGCAAAGAACGTTTGAGTGACCTTTCGTTTCCACCTCATGTCGCTGGGCTTCAACCCGTCCCTCTTTCAACACCCACACCTCTGGCTGCTGGCGCAGTGCTGCCTTCCACTCCTACGTCTGTCATCAGCAGGCCCACCCCCTCGGATGGCTAAGGCTCACTAACTGAACTTTGTTCGCACACATTTTTTCCCTTTCTCATTTGTATTCCCTCATGTATGTCTCAAACCAATTTACCATGAGTCTGGCCAGTTCGCACCATCCTGGGGGACTGTATATAGGGCGTGCATTTGGGGGTTAACCTGGGTGGAGCCCTGCGGGCTTGTCCCTACAAAGCTGGCTAGCCAAGCCTGGACCAGCATCCTGGCTTGGTACACAGGTCACCCAGTTGGTGACCAGCATCATTAGCTGGTGCCCCACTGCCGGGGAATTTGGGTACAGGGACACAGGCTCGAGGGATACTCTGCCCTTGCCCCCATTTGCTGCCAATCAGTCAACCAGCGAACGTCACGCTAGCATTGCATTTGCATTTGGGCGTATGGCTATCTAGCCGGTAATTATTAGGTTGACAATTAACGAGCGATCATGACCTACCACTATAAATCAGGCAGCGAGGAGCTGCTGGGCCTGGATTATGGGCAGCCCCATATATGGAGTTTCATTGGAAAAAAATTCGACGTTTAAAAATAGATCAAAATTGCATGGTGTCCAGAGAGACCGTTAGACTGAGCAGGGCCATTGCCGCAGGTATGTTGCACGAAATATACGTTTAGCAACATAAATCTTATGCTGTTCTAAATATTAGGAATATTGTGTTTTCCAATCACTTGTTTCCTTCCTTTTTATACCATGTTTGCATTCAGATCCTATATACCACCAACTTTCTCCGGCAAAGAGTATGTTTTTATATCTTATAAAATAACTGTACTTGCTGCTTACGCAAAAGAATTTAGTTCTAAAAAAAGTTCACATTAATTTCATTGCAGCTTCAGCATCAGGTCCGTCACCAGTACTTTAGTTGTAATGGGGAAAGAAAAAGATATTATTATTATTATTATTATCACATAAGGAAGGAAAATAAAAGCTTTGTTCTTGACCAGAGCACAATTGCACTTAATTTCCAGTGAGCATCCTTAAAGATTCCCCACAGAAAAACAAGGTACAGAATACGTAATACATTTTAAAAAGAAACGTCATCTAATTTACAATGGCTGCCTGGCTATCATTGCTCTGGCATGTTGCCTCTGCAAGGAGATGGCCTATATTATAATAATGCATGTAGCACTGACGTGAACATGCAAATGTAATAGCAAGTACAATACTCAATGATGTACACTGACTGATTTGGGACAAGGCACTAGTGAAGTGCATGATGCAAATTCATTCCACTGACAAGTGCTAAATTGTACTAGAGAGTTTAGTTCTACTGATCACTTTGCACAGATCTACCAGACATTGCAGCCATCCATGAACCTCATTCCAGGTGGATGTAACTTGCCATTTGCCCAGCAACCTAATGTTTAAGAATGTACAGGTAAACAAAGTTGTTGCATCAATACCAGCTTTTAGTATGTCAATTAAGCAAAATATTTATGCCTAATTATAGCATCATGCACTGAAGTGGGTGAGTTTGCAATATCTGGAAATGGCTTCAGTTATCCGTATACGGCATTAGTAACTCGTGCAACAGTGGTCAGTATGCTGTACAAATGAAGTATCACAATATTGATTGATACTAACCTGGGTCAGTTGGGCATCCCTTTTCGGTGCATGCAGCACCTCCAATGCTACAGGAGCTGATTCGTATATTATGAAATCATTATTACACTTGATCAGCATGCACAACTACTGATAATGTACCACATGTTGCATTCTATATAGAAGCGCTCTCCAAGTTGATAGATGACGCCATGAAGCCAGCAGTTTTTAGCCGCTTAGGAATGTGAATTAATATTTACTGATCAACATATGAATTATTAAGGAACACAGGAATACCGTGCAGCTTTTCATATATCACGCAAAGCAACATGCAGATGAGTTGGATGGTTGGGCATTAGTATTCATGTGGACCATTATGGGACTTGGGATACTAATAATCTATATTGATACGTTTTGCTTCAGCCATCAGTAGGACATAGTGTATATACTGTTCTGTACGCTGCACAATATATTAATAATTAGTATACAGTACTGATAGATATAATGAACCTGCTTATACTAGGTCAAGCCATCAGATTGCATTAAGTGATTTTATAATTTAAGCCACTACAGAAGCTGGATGATACGGTATGAAATCGTCTAGCCGTCTGTTACGAGTTTCACTTACTAAATTAATCAAGCAGCCAAAAATGCACAGTCCAGCGGCGATGTGTACTTGTTGCATGGTATAGAAAGTAGTATAGGTATCATACATTGCTTGATTTTTTAGTTAATACTCTAATTAGCTAGTCCGCGTATCGTTGCTAGTGTATATGTATAGAACTGTACATCATCTTACCTTCTTGCTCGATGTTTTCATCATCTGTATGCACTGCAGCTACATATCAACAAGCATCCATTATAATATTCGTGCAGCAGGAAGCGCATCATAATTTACGCAAAGAACACATCGGAGTCTGCATGTATATAACTTGCATGGTTCACGGTTGTTCGGAGTTGGAAACTAGGTTGCGTATTAAGAACATACGGTACGGGCTCTTAACACAACTTTTAATGAGCTCATTATCGCAGTCGTTTTATCGTACCTTTTCAGAGGTCTATTTCTTACTGTATTAACACTTTTATTAAAAACCAAATATAGTTTCCACATCTTCTAACATTCCTCTTCTAAAATATGTCTGCATGTGTTGATCTCATGTCGTCTAATGTGTCAGTAAACAAGGAAGTCATGACATTATGTGCGCGTGTATTGGAATATGACCTTCAGTTGTGGATGTTGTACGGGCAGCTCCCGCAAGAACTCAGGGTAAGCCTGGCGTTTTCGTAAAGAGAAAAGATGGGGGCACAAGGCTATGTATACCAAAAGACGAGAACGATAATTTTTCTCTTGCTGTGATATTTGCATTTTCATGAATAAATGACACGCTTGCGACTTAATATGTAGGGCAAACGGATTACCGCATCAAGCAACTTGGTAGAATGTGTAGGAAACGAGTGGTTGACCATCGTGGGAAGAGAAGGTACACTGTATATCAGTGTAAGGAGGTGGCAGAACAGCTTCTTATAGCTCAGTATCAGTCAACATAAACGATGATGTACCACAACTCTCAAAAATGAAGGGTGTTCCAAAAAAAAAAAAAAAGAAGGCAAGTCGCCTCTGGCTAGCTCACTGAGCTCAGGAGTGTAAGGTACAAGTGATATTATTAAAGATGTACAATTGAATAACATGGCATATACTATCAAGTATCAAAGGCAGACAAAAACATCATCACCCCCTTGCATCAATCGCAGGAGTACTTATCAGACACATACATGTACATCAACTGTACACTGTCCTGATTGTCCTGGGCCCCCACTGGCATCCTCTGTGTTTGGAACTCCTCTCACAGCCAGTAGCCCATGCAATGCACTTGTTTGTGCTAAGTGCATCATCATGCGGCTGGCGTTGTCAGCCAGTACATGGTGTCAGTGCTGCCGCTTAGAAAAGCCCATGTCTCCATCAGAAGTGAAATGTGCACCAGAATTAATACTGCTGCTTCTGAGTGATGTGATGGCACACTGCGTAGCCAGTACATTTGAAGTTGATCTCCCTACCAGAAGTGAAATGCATATGGCAGTTGATGTAGCAGTCCTCCTAACTGATGAGTGCCTCTTGCAAGTCCCTACCTGTGGAACAGTTAGGTTTGTCAACTATTCTTTTTTTAGTTAATAGTATTTTCCAAAATGCCTACTTGGGGACCATGCAAAGTTCAGCGGGTTCACCCAGAGTACCACACCATGCATGAATGTCAAGCTTTAACGACTTGTGTGTCCATATAGTAAAGCACCACTTTCTAACACTTAATACAATATCACTTCAGTTGTACCACCAAATAACTCTTTATCAACGCTCGAAAACCGCTAAAAAATGGCTAGTTTTGTTCGTGTATAACTTCGCAAAAATTATCGTTCTCGATTAGCCTACACAAAAAAACGGTACACACATGCCTTAGCTGTACCTTCCACGTTAGATTTTCGGTGTTTCTTGCTGGAGGTCGTGGGAAATCCATTCTTTCTGAGGGGTGTTCTTTTGAGGTAGGCCGTTGTCGAAGGCCACAGTTCTTCGTGGGAGTGTGGCCCGAGCACGGGATTAGCACCATACAAAGTGCACAGGTCACAGTACTACACCGTGCAATAAACTTGTCCTTAGGACATGTAGTTATCGTGTTTTGCTGTACATCCCAAAGGTCATTTCGTTGTCGGGGTGGTTGCTAAGGGATGACGCAAGTACGTTTCAATATTACTTTTCTAAACCTAGTTTCCAATGTTTCAATGGAATTGAACAACCGTGGGTTTGCCGTAGACGGAAACAGCCACTAAAGCGAAAATCAGAGCTGATCAGTTTCACGAACATGTTTTTGCTGCGGTCCTCGCCGTCAGGTATATAGAAACTGTATGCATTCACGATTTCACAGCTCGCTTATATATGCAAGCATGTATACTATTACTAAGCGAAAGAATATGATGTATTTTAAATCACATACAGATCTATTAGTACTGCTCTTGAGTCTTGAGTCACTAAAAAACTATTGTGAAAGCCGTTGTGGTTACGAACTTCTCTAGTACTCTACGTTGTAAGCATGCTTTACCGCATTGGCTTTCATATTCCCATGATGGAAGTACTTTGATACATGCAGTGAGTGCTGCATGTTCATGGATTCTAGCTTAATTGACATTACGGTGAAATGCTGCCGGCTTGCCAGTCTTGTCAATCTCTTCGCTTGGCTATACTGCCTGCTTGATCTTAGGGGGTTATTTGGGCCATACTAATTCCCAGTTGGTTGCCATGGGTAGGGTTGTTTTTGTGTGGTTAGCTTCCGGAAATGGCTCAGATGTTCCACCTGCCCTATCCAACTCTGAAGTTGCCGAAGAGAACACTGGTGCACCCCTTGTTTCAGCATCCTCTTGAGAAGCATGCCTCAGCCTCACTTTCAGACATTCTAACTCATGCTTGAAAAGATCCGGAAACTCCTGACATAGCCCTTTGTATGCTTCTGAAGAGAATCGAAGTGGCTGGTGTGAGATCCTTGAAAGCAGTGACTGGTTGTACCACTTATTGCCATCCACCTCTTTAACAGTAGAAACTCCAAGAAGTGCTGGAATGTTGACACCCAGTCGAATAATTGCATCCTGCCCCAACAAATTGAGTCTTGGGACTTCAGTAGTGACTGTGAAACCGACGTTCTCTGTTTTGGCAGCACCAACTACCTTTCTCTTAAGAGGTACCTTGGTCTGAAAAGTTCCCAAAGTACGTAGTGACTGCCCACTTGTTACTTCCATACACACACAAGTGACAGGGTTAGTGCTGGCTTCCCTAGCTTGTAGCATATGTCTGTCAAGCATAAATTATCACCACTTGAAACTGAAATACTGGTCCTCAATCTGCATGGACTGCTGGAGAGGGGTCGAACTAATAACCTGAACTTCTTGGGGATGATGTTGACAGGCTGACTGCTCCTCTTTAAACCCACAGACTGAAGGTGGCCCTGTGTTTTGTAATGCCTCAGAAGCTCAACTGGGGGCAGTTCTGTTCCACAGGTACTCTGATTGCAGCGAGCTCCCAGTAGTACATGTCTCTAAAACCATTTTAAGATGCTCAGCAAAACTATAGCCATATTCAAAGGGAGGCTCTGGCCATAGTTTTTGTCTTGCAAAAAATTCATCAGTTTCTCTATGGCTGTTCCGTTATTTTTGTGACTGACCACAAACTTCACCAAATAAATTATATTATATTAAACCTTTGCTAACTAGCATTGTTTGGTCCCAGGAAAGCTACAACAGCTTTAGCACCAAATTGGCTTCCACGCTGGGCCTTGCTCCTGAATCAATACAACTACAGTATTGAATATCACATGACAAGTCAACATGGAAATGCTGATGCTCTCAGTCGACTTCCAAGTGGTCCAGACCAGAATTTTGATGGAGCAGATCAAGACCATACATGTAGGCTTGCAGTTGAACCCTACTGACCCTGGTGTACTCGTAAATGAATTATCTCATGATCCCAAGTTGTCCTGTGATACATAGCATGCCGTGCAGGATTAGGAGCTACAGGATTCCAAAGAGGTGTCACAGTGCATTGTGCCTTGCATTTAAGTGATGCATGCACCCCTAGGCCCCTGTAAGAAGCACCCCTAGGCCCCTGTAAGAAGCAGAGGTATTAATATGATCTCTTGTAAGAGTGTGGTGACCAAGGGGATTAAGTGCACATGACAAAGACAGAAGGAACAGCACATATTTTGAAAAGCGCATGCATGTCCTATCTGGCATAAATTCAGGCTGCTCTATATATGTGCAGGCATACATGTATATAGGCATGACTGAACTAAAGTTAAGCTGAGATGACACTGAGAGGAGCTGACGAGAAAATTGGGCCAGTGGGAACACATGTTTATGTCATATCAAGAAGAAAACAGACTTGGGTAGAGTAATGAGAAAATTAAGTTTTGCTAGTATCACTACTTTAACATTCAGCTACAGACCAAAGGAATTTTTTTTTTTGCAGACACCTCGTGGCTAAGCTTGCTTCTACCCTGTACATCATTCCCTTGAAGGAGCTGTCCCAATTTACCTCTTCCAATTGACCAACGTTGGTTCCCTGATTACCTACTTACCAACAGACAGGCAGATAACTTTCCACCAACTGGTAGGACTATTGCTCTGACTACTTTCATTGGGCGGTTTTGATGTCATGTGACAAAAGCCATGTTCCATTTACTTGAAGTAGATCAGGGTATAGCTAGCTCCTCACTCCATCGCCAACAACAGTAATATGAAGACAAGCCAAAATTATTTGTGTTGGCCTGGAAAGTTTAAATTTTGCTCCTTTACTTGTTTCCTTAGAGATAATGCATAGGTCACAAAACAACAGCGCCCTTGTAGCTGAGTTAAAAATACAGCAATGCCACTTGCGAAATCTGACTGGGTAGGAGTCACCGACTTGGAAAGGTTTTCTCCTGATTAATCTGTAACAGTTTGAGTTTCTGGTGCTCCTGTTGTCATAGCACCAACTGGTGGGTCTACTTTGGTCTTGTGGCCATCTCAGACTGTGTCCATGATCAAACTTGACATCCTCAGGAAGATGCACGCATCTTGCCTTGAAAGCTATGGCAGGGCCCATACAAAGTGGTACGAGTGACACTTCACCTGCTGAAACCTTGGGCCTCCAACAAAGGTATTGGAGGACAACCTGATTCCATCATAGCAGAAAATAGGAAGTGAACTTAAATGGCATGACTGCTGCACCTCACAGGTGTTGATAGAAGATATTGTTGTACAAGTAAATAAAAACATTCTCTATGAGAAAGTTGGTGGTATATAGGTCCGCAATAGTGGTATACAAAAAAAGCAGGGAAACACAAGGGTTGAATGATAAGGAAAAACAAAATAGTCCTATATTTAGCTGGCAGACATTGTAGGAAATTACATTGCTAAATATAAAACAATTTCGTTATTCCTTATCATTCAACTTCAACATCAGGTACTTCACTGGTCCAGCGTCCATCAGTTCTAATGGTAAAATGAAGCTATATATTATTACTATTTATTTATTATTAATAATATGTAATTATAATAATACACATGGGTACAATCTTAAACATAGCCTATAGTTAATTCAAAATACATCTGGTGAGAATGGCAGTGGCATTGGCCCTCACTAGATGGAGGTTGAGTCTGTCATAGATGTCTCTAGGTACAGTCGACTTGGGGCCTGCATGTAAGAGTGGCAAGCCGAGATGCCAGCTGTGAAAAGGCTTCAACAGCTTCATTTCCCCATGCACCATAAGTCTCTGCTACCAGGGGAACACACAGCCAGCCGAGTTCTTTACATTTTGCATCATTGGCCCTGTGCTTTCTGCCTTCAGCGGCTAGGGCAGCTGATCCTGCAGACACTCCCGCTTCCAAAGGGTATGTGTGTTAAGCAGTAATAGTGGTGTAAAAAGTAAGGAAACAAGGGTTGAATGATAAGGAAAAACGAAATAGTCCTACCGGCTTTTCACACCACTATTACCTTCAAATCCTATATCCCACCAACTATCTCATAGAGAATGTTTTTTTTATATCTTGTAATTATAGTGTTTTTTTTTAACTTTCAGGGGGAAAAAAGTATAAATTACAGCAAATGCAAATGCGTTACAATGCAAGTTAAGTAATGAAGTTAATATAAATGATATTGATCACCAGCCTGGCAGGATGCCCAGGGCATACATAGGCATTGCAAGTACTCTAAGTGATAATGCTTACGTACGTTTGGGTCTTGTCTTTTTACGAGACTACTCCCCCCCCCCCACTTGAACGCTTGAGCATATACATCTATATGCAAACGCAGGGATAATAGACTTTAGATAGCTACCGCAGAAGTGGCTACATGTATGTATTCTACGCACGGTCAGTGTACAAGCAAACGTAGCCCGACCTTCGCGTATTGGCCATGCCAAACCATAATTATATATATAAAAGTCTACTTCAATATATCTACATGTATGGATATGGCGAAACTTTACTACTCTGCAGTATGTTCAGAGTTATTAACTGAAAGCGAATTCATAAATTATAAATAGACATGTACTACAGATGAGCAAAGCAGTCAATGGTATTGTTTATACTCTCTTCCACCGTTGCACTCTGTGTGATTCCTCCCTCCTCGGTGGTTGTGGGTGTAACCTTGATTGTATCCTATGAAGAGGAAGGGTGCGTGTGTATGTGTGTGTGTGTGTGTGCCCTATCTCTAGTCTGCAGACTGAATACTAGCTTACACACAATTATTAATCGTACGCACAGCCACACACTTTCAGCATGCACCTTTATGGGTCCTAGAATTCAAATCCAAATGCTGTGTCACACATTATCAGCATTCCCTATGTCCAAGGATCCGATCAGACCAGCCATGGTCTTGGTATATCCTGGTCCCCAGACTACCCTTGTGATGGTACCTGTGGTTGCTTAGCAGCAGTTGACGATGACGAAGCACATGCAGCTCTGAATGTCTGGTTAAGTGCTTCAATATCCAAAGCCTGGGTCTTTGGCTTGCACTGAGGTATGGTAGAGATGAGAGCATGCATGATCAACTGGGGCGTGTGGTGTGTGTGTGTATGTGTGTGGGGGGGGGGGGGGGGGCAGATCTCCAAGGAGACATGGCAGACCAGCTGTGACTACATATGGCAAATCAATGGTTCATGTACAAAATCTGCTAAACAAGTGAAGAGTTCACTTACAGTGAAATATCCGATTCAAAATTTACCAAAACACCCCATTCAATGGACCCCTTTGCATGAAAGAACGGAACTATGATAAACATCATGTCCACAGTAAAAACCTCAGCGGTTGCCTAGAGACATTGTGTCACTTCGTGGACCTTATGCATAATAAAATGGCAATGCTCAGAGTCATTTCTTCCCGCTCGGACAGTTATCCTTCAAGCATGGGCATGTGCTGTGCCAACCCCTAGCCCTTCAAGCATGGGCATGTGCTGTACCAGCCCCTAGCCCTTGGGCATGTGCTGTACCAACCCTTAGCCCTTCAAGCATGGGCATGTGCTGTACCAACCCCTAGCCCTTCAAGCATGGGCATGTACTGTGCCAACCCCTAGCCCTTCAAGCATGGGCATGTGCTGTACCAACCCCTAGCCCTTCCAGCATGGGCATGTGCTGTACCAACCCCTAGCCCTTCAAGCATGGGCATGTGCTGTACCAACCCCTAGCCTTCCAGCATGGGCATGTGCTGTGCCAACCCCTAGCCCTTCAAGCATGGACATGTGCTGTACCAACCCCTAGCCCTTCAAGCATGGGCATGTGCTGTACCAACCCCTAGCCCTTCAAGCATGGGCATGTGCTGTGCCAACCCTTCAAGCATGGGCATGTGCTGTACCAACCCCTAGCCCTTCAAGCATGGGCACATGGGCATGTGCTGTGCCAACCCCTAGCCCTTCAAGCATGGACATGTGCTGTACCAACCCCTAGCCCTTCAAGCATGGGCATGTGCTGTACCAACCCCTAACCCTTCAAGCATGGGCATGTGCTGTGCCAACCCCTAGCCCTTCAAGCATGGGCATGTGCTGTACCAACCCCTAGCCCTTCAAGCATGGGCATGTGCTGTATCAACCCCTAGCCCGTCAAGCATGGGCATGTGCTGTATCAACCCCTAGCCCTTCAAGCATGGGCATGTGCTGTACCAACCCCTAGCCCTTCAAGCATGGGCATGTGCTGTACCAACCCCTAGCCCTTCCAGCATGGGCATGTGCTGTGCCAATCCCTAGCCCTTCAAGCATGGGCATGTGCTGTATCAACCCCTAGCCCGTCAAGCATGGGCATGTGCTGTACCAACCCCTAGCCCTTCAAGCATGGGCATGTGCTGTGCCAACCCCTAGCCCTTCAAGCATAGGCATGTGCTGTGCCATTATTGTTCTTTAAGTGCTTTGGGGAGCATTAAAAAAATTCGTTTTTAAAAATGTTGTTTTTCGCTTCCACACTGCACCCCGCCCCCTTTTATAATTCCTGGATCTGCTCTGCTTTTGTAGATCAACTTATAATTGCAGTAGCATCAAAGTTAATCGACCCCTGTAAAAAGTATTCCCCCCCCCCCCCCCCGACCTCAATGAAACCCGGATTGAATGTTCTACTGACTATAGCTTTAGGAAAGAGGGATGTGTGCCTATACCGTATACACTAGGCCTACATAAACATAACTGTTATTTCGTTACTATCTAGTATCACCCTCATCCAAATACCTACCCCAGAGGTAGGTACGTACGTGTACCCGTGTGTGAAAAGAATCGGCTGCCTGGGGACTCACTACAACTTTACGTGACGTACATCGGACACTACAGATGCTCACTTTCTTGTTCAACCTGAGTTTTCTCGCTCCTCCTTTAAGTTTAAAAGGGTTGTCATCCTTTCTGGCTTTCGGCGTGGGTTTAGACTTGCCCATCTTTTTCAAATGTACTTCGGACACATTATCAGTTTATTAATTCCATTTCGTGCACACCCACGTGTTATGTATAGATGGACAAAGTTACTGAAGTAAGGCATTATATATTGCGGCACATGTGGTGAACTTTTGATCCGATGCGTAGAGTTTAGCTTCGGAGCTGCCAGAGCTTCTAAGCATCCTTGAAGATTTGAATACAAAGGTGTGTCTTTACAGTTGCCATATAATACATACGCATACTTACTTTAATAGTTGTATATATGTGTGCTTATGAACGTATCTACGAAGTGTACGTGTTTGTGATGTGTGCAGGTGTTACAGTACATTAGCATAGCAGCGTGACAGGTATTAGCTGTCGGCACTCCTGTGACAGCACAGTTTCTTGTATGTATAATTATGTGAGTATGTGCACAAATTGTACGCATGCAGTTCTATACATGTATACAGCTTATTATCGCTATTATTCCGATAAATGCATCAAGATTGTGATGTTGATAGAATTAATAATCAAGAGATGGTTTTATCATAGATTTTAGGTGATTGCTAGAAGCACTCTTATTATGCATCAAACGGGGATCATTCTATTCATTTTTGTTGGGTTAGGTTATTAATCATTAATCATTGAAGCACAAACATTTAAAGCCAGTTTGCACACTATTGTGTGTGTGTGTGTGTGTGTGTGTGTGTGTGTGTGTGTGTGTGTGTGTGTATCACAGTATGTGTGTATGGCTTACACCATTATCTAATTCTCAAATTAAAGGTATCTTTGGTCAATGATCATGTGAGCGTCATGCAAAAAAAAGTGCAAGACCCAGACTTCAGTACTGAAAAGGTGTGTGGGGTGGGGGGGGGGGGATGACACATTGGATGGCTTTGCACTTTACATCTTCACCATTCCCACCCCACCACCACCACCACCACCACCACCATTCCCACCATTCCCATCCACAGGGTGTTAGCTTGCTGGAGCTCAAGCTTCATATGTTGCTATGGTAACTGTTTGGGGCGTGTGTTTGCAATTAGCTAGTCATTTTATTCCATTTCTGTATATAGTTACCTAATTGACCTTACCTATGTGATACTGCTGAAGGCAGAAGGCAAATCCATCAATGGAAGCTCTGCTGTGCAGAGACTTGTGGAGACCAGGATTGTAAGTAACGGAGGATTGGAAGTGAAGTGGTTTGGATAGGATTGGAAGTGAAGGGGTTTGTACATGATTGGAAGTGAAGGGTTTGGCCAGGTGTTATTGCATAGCAGCAGAACACAGTAACAGTATGTGGAATTTGGAATTTAAAAAGGGGAGAGGGGGTGTGAGGGAGAGGGGTGAGAGAGAAGGTAGGATGTACAAGTGTGAAGACCCAATGGGGTACAGGGAATCATGTGCTTTATGTACCAGTCCAGATAATCACCGCCCTGTAAAGCATATGAAGCATTCCATGATTAGATGATATTGGATACATCCACACTGTGTCAATCTGCTTCAGTCTACTTGGGTCGTGTCTGTACTGAGTGATAGAAAAAACCAGGTCGATTCAGTACGCATGTATTTTAAATGGCTGGTTGGTATGTTGAAGAGATTTGTAGTGACTATCTGAAGCGCAGGTATCTGTAGCTCAGTAGGGTAGAGCTCAGCTGGCCAATCTAGTAGCTGCATCCCTTAATTTATAATGAGTAGGGTAACGTAGGTAGTGATCGCCATGTGCAGTAACATCAGCAGTGTTCACCACCACCATGCTAACGAGTAACATTACTTGCGTAAAAACTGTGTATGGTGCTAACAAAGGAGCCTATTTATAGGGTTGTTGTAAACCCCATACAGAAAGGTTCAAACAACTTATTTCAGTGTTTATATGCTATTACAAGAAAAGTGTGGGTGGTGACACGAAATTACCTGGAGTTACCCTATGGTTATGATCGATGGAGTAATGTACACATGAAAATAATATTGCCTTTTTGCATAGCACAGGAGCTAACAAGCAGCAAATAGCATTTTAAGCAGACTATGGTTATGCGAACTGTATAACTTTGGGGAAAGCGCACATAATTAAATTATGTGCGCTTTCCCCAAAGTTATACAGTTCGTATAACCATAGCCTGCTTGCAGTGTAGCAATTGTGCATAATGTATGACATCATAAGCAAAATCTATTACATCACAAGCATAGGTCACATGATGTGTGTTGCAATACAGTTCTACACATGTTTGTTGTTTGTTGTGGATTGTCTGCAGGTACTAGAGAAGATAAGGCCACTGGACCAGAAGCTGCGTTATCAGATCGACAAACTGGTCAGGATTGCAACAACAGGACTGTCAGGTTTGTTCTGTTATTTATAAAACCCTCCTCCCTCTGCCCCTCCTAAACATGTTTTGTTATTGTTGTGCAGGAGCGGAGAATGACCCACTGCGCTTCAAGCCCAACCCCGCCAATTTGGTATCCAAGGTGAGATCACCAGTTTGTAGCCCGAGGGAGGGAGGGAGGGAGGGAGGGAGGGAGGGAGGGAGGGAGGGAGGGAGGGAGGGAGGGAGGGAGGGAGGGAGGGAGGGAGGGAGGGAGGGAGGGAGGGAGGGAGGGAGGGAGGGAGGGAGGGAGGGAGGGGGAGAGAGAGAGAGAGAGAAAGAGATAGAGAGAGAGAGGAGAGAGAGAGAGAGAGAGAGAGAGAGAGAGAGAGAGAGAGAGAGAGAGAGAGAGAGAGAGAGAGAGAGGCATACACATTGTCCTGCCCCACCCAGATATCAGATGAGGACAGCGACGAGGGCAGCGATGACCGCTCCTCTAGGCAGCAGAAGACCTACGTGCCCCCCAAGGTGGTGGCTGTGCCCTACGAGGATGAGGATGGGGGGGCAGGGGGCAGGCAGAGGAGGATGGAGGAGAGGCTCAAGCGCATGGCCCTGCGCAGCGAGCTGGTGAGGGAGCTGAGGGACGAGTACCTGGACATGCCGAGGGAGGTGCAGGTGAGAGGCACGCCCACTTTGATTTGGGATTGTTTCAAAAAGGCACTTTGATGGTGTGTGGAATGTATGTGTGGTGTGCGTGTGGTGTGTGCTCAGGATGCTGAAGCTGGGACACGTACCCGCAGAGCCACACAGGAACAGAAAGCAATTGAGAGGTAAGTAGGCCAGGGAGGGTGGGGAGGGGGATTTACATATGCATGCATTTACATATCACCCACTAATTCCCGCACAACACACAAGGTATGAAGAAGACAACTTCATAAGATTGCCGCAGAAGAAACAACCGCGTGACTCGGGCCGTGACACAGCCAAACTGGTAGATGACCTGACTGATTTCAGTGGACTGGAAGCCCTTACCAGAGATTTTGATGATGAGGTGATGTGTGTTTGTGTGTGTGTGTGTAGAATGTGGTATACAGTTACCTCCCTCCCCTTCACCAGGATGGGCCTAGGGGCAGAGGAAAGAAGCGTCCTGTTAGTAGCAGAGGAAGTAGGGTACGTGGAGGCGGAGGTGGTACTCGCACACAGAAGATGAGCAAAGGTAACCACATTTGCATTTTGGTTTGTTTGTTTTTTTGACTGATGGTTTTAATAATTTCTACACACACACACACACACAACACATTCACACAGGTGGAAGAAAGAAATTTAAGAAATAAACTATTTTGGACATCATTATTTTGGATACAGTACTAAAAAACACACACACAACACAGAATAAACTGTCCCTCCTGAACTTATTGATAGCATCACACCTTGAGATTAAACACAAAAGTTAAGAATTGTTCGTATGACAGTTGGATCCATCCAGTCCTGTTAGTGTCTAACTGTTGGAAGTCTCTAGTCAGAGTCTACACAGGAGGAGGTGTGCATGTGGGAGAGGGAGAAGTTAAACACAAGATGCAAATGCCCAGCAGGTATAGGTATCAAAATCACTGTGTAAATAAAACAATTGGAAAGTGATACATCAATATAATCATAATATAGTTTCACAGCATATATAAGTATACAGTACATGCAGTCCGTGCAACTCAGTAAACTTCAACTTTTACCATATTCATTTGAGTTGCAGGGGCGACTTCCTGCCGACTTGTCGCATGCAACTTGAATGAATATGGTAAAAGTTCCGTAATTGTTTTGTTTACTGATGGTTTGCGGAACATTTGTCCATATTCGAGTTGCATGCGACAAATCGACTAGAAGTCGCCCCGTGTATGCCGGCCTTTTAAATCACTAGATAGCTATTTTGTTATGGAAAGTAGTTACAATCTTAAGACAGGCTTGCCTGGAGTACAACCGAACACTGAACGAAGTCATCGAACAAAATTTTTCCTCGTCCCGTGCGGTCAAACTTGCTTACAAGGAGATCATACATTCGATCCGACAGGCGATACCCAAAATTTGTCATGGCTGCAATAGATACGATGACCAATGAAACACAAGTGGAGGTACCGCTGCCTCCTCCCGCCTCACCTGTCTTGAGCTCGCCCTTGTCAATAGAACCAGCGTTGTCCCTGTCGTAGCTCCGAAACGTGGCCTGCCAATCGGTCACGTACTTCCACAGCGCACCAAATTCTTGGTAGTTTATTGAGCCGGACCTGTCTCTGTCAAACAACCCTGTCCAGAACCCCGAGTCAGTGTTGCAAGTGGAAGTGGGAGGATCCTACCTATCAATAGTTGTACCGTCTCTATATTGAATGGTGTCCATGTGCCTAAAGAAGATTACCTTTATTTGGGGGGCGTGCAATTATGCCAAGGTTTGAACCTACCGTTCGAAAGTGCCTGTTGAAGCTCGGCCACTGATATGGATCCGCTTCTGTCTCTGTCGACTCTGCGGGTAAAAACACGAGGAGGTTAACAATGGTCTTGCAATTAAATCTCCGTTCCGCACTTCTGGAATATGCTCAAAAGGTACTGTTGGTTAGGATCTTGCATCTGCTGACCGTAGTACGCCATCACTATACCAAAGCACGTGAGTGTACCACGCCCAAAATAAAAGTGATATATATGGGCAGTCAGTTTGCCTCGTGGCATTTTTGTAATAATAATACTCAGATACTAGCTATCGCTCAGATATATCAACACACAGAACTCGATTGAATGATGAAATGAGGAAGTTCGATCATAGCATGGTGAGGGTAGGTTTCTTACTGAAATGAGAAGATATGAGTGTTCTGGTTGGGATGTTTCCTTCTCGCAGTTTTCTGGACCTTTCGATGTTGCGGTCAGAGCCATATGATTCCTTGGTTGCAGAATAGTGGCAGTTCAGAAAAGTGAAGGTTTACGGCAGAGCTTTTATGTGTGTTATCAACTTAGATGTGCGTTGCATGTCTGCCGTACGTAGGCCTAGTAAGTACACCGGCTGCCATAGAAACTACATAGCTGGCTCTCCCTATGCCATCCTATGTCGAAGAAGCAGCCTACAGTATCATGGTGGGATCCATTTCGGAGCTCCATAGCTATCACCATGCCTGCTCCGCTATACCCACCAGACAGGAGTATTAAATCGTAGCTCTATTTAATGAGTGGTATAACGGGGACCACCCCCATCCCTTTCCCTTGTGCACGCAGCGTGACCTACCTTTGTGTCTGTTTCCCTTATGCTTATAAGCTCTAACCACTGTAGCTGCATGTGCCGCGATTTTTTTGTTGTTTTGCGAGCTAAGCACAAAGAAATTTCCTACATCGGTCTTACGTGTACTATTTTGTTGATTGTCAGAGCCCTCTGGATGCTGCAAGCAATGATTGTAGCAGAAGAAACGGTGTGAGACAAATTCACAACCTTTGTGGTGGACATTAAAAGTGTATGGGTACTATTGGAGTACACTCCTACACTGGACTGGAGTACTGTGGAGCTGGCAATATGTTCTGAGAAGTGTATATGTCGGTGTGCATTACATGTTGATGTAGACATGGTGTGCAAATAGATGCTGGCACCAATGGTGATGGTCATTAGGGAGGAAAGTGGTACCAATAACCATGTAGGGCATGTGGATTTTTCACATTCTGAGCACCATGAAATGGTTAACAGTATAGTATAGTAGCATTGCCTTGCACCTTAAATAATATTAACTAAAAACAAAATACTGAGTAACTGGCACTACCATTTAATGGTACAAGTTACACACATGTCCTGCTGATGTGCTTATTAGTGGCAGCTTTTGATGTAGCAGTCAACATGTCTGCTTAAGGCAAGTGCAGCTGCATCACCAGCAGAACAGATAAGAACTGGGCTGGCAACATGTGTGCCACCTAGGACATTTCATCGGTCCTAGATGCTTTATGGTGTAGGTGCAAGCTGCACATTTGTGTGTTGCTTTAATTAATAAGAACACAAGACAGTAAAATGAACAAACCAAGCCTCTGTCCCCCCCCCCCCCAAAAAAACCACACAAATATGCTGCATTGAAGCAGACAAAAGTATTATGGATTACAGATGAATATGGGATTGTTCATATCAATCCTTCTATTTATAGTTTTCTTTCAGTTAATTAATTTAATTTCATTTCATAATTCTAATTCACTACTTACAATGCAGAGTGCATACCACCACATCCATTTTGAACATGGCTAGTGAGGACTAGTGAGGGAGGAGGCTCAAGAGAAGACATTGTTTGCCTGCTGGGTGACCCTGATGAAGGTGGTTCTCCTGCTCAGCTCCTTCAGCTTGCTGGCCCCAACATACGTACAGGTGGAACGGACTCCACCCAAGATGTCCTGGACTGTAACCCGGACATCACCGTGGTACTCAACCTCAACAGTCTTCCCTTCAGAAGCTCTGAAAAGGGGGAAGAAGTGAAGTGCTGTGAGAGGGAAAGCTCCTTTTTGTTACATTGCAGATAAGGAAGGGGGAGGGGACCAGAGATAAGAAAGGGGGAGGGGGAATCAGAGATAAGGAAGGGGGAGGGGACCAGAGATAAGGGAAGGGGGAGGGGACCAGAGATAAGAAAGGGGGAGGGGACCAGGCACTAAAACTTAAGAAGGCGAGGGGGTGGAGGTCTGTTCAGGTTACCGGTATTCTTTCAATCCTCCAGAGTACTTGTGCATCGCTGTAGCTGAACTCATCCCATAGAAGAGCTTGCACTTCCTTCCATCCCTCTCCACAACCTCACCCCCAGACTGATCATAGCCAGCAAACATCCCTCCAATCATAACATAGTCCGCACCAGCACCTGTACAGAAGGCAACAAACACTCCATTTGCGTCTCAAATTATAAGGTTCTTGCATAGGGTTTAATCTGGGTTTAATCTCACCATTCTATTAAGTCCACAACAGCATCGAGGAAGTATATTGTGATGTGGCGGTCAAATTAAGAGGCAATATATCGTGGTCCATGCACTAATAGACATCAGCAATATTGAAGTGAAGTTTTTTCCTTGATTTCAATCAATGTTTAGGGCTTCATTTTTTTGAAGTTAAAAAGATCAATTTATTTAAATTTCAACAATGAGGACTTAATTTGGTACCACATTGATTTTTTTCGCACTGAAACCGGTTTCTATGGGATATGAGACATCCAAAGCAACTTTTAGCACATTTTTTCAACCACATATCAACTCAATCCATATAAAAAGGGGGAAAATTTAGAAACGTGTATTTTATGAATGGAACACAGAAAAAATATCGCAGATAAAAAAGTTTGCATGGACTGCGATATTGCCACTTAATTTGACCACCACATCACTCCTCGATACTGTCGTGGACTTTAATACTGTTGTGTCAAATGCAAGCAGGTAATCAATGACTCTGCCTTCCTCACAAAACAACGGCATAAAAATACCAGATTTCCACGCTGCAAGCACAGCTTACCAAATGCTTTAGCAACATCACCTGGGCATGTGCAGCCCCCATCCTGCAACACACACAAACACACACAAACACACACACACACAGCACAATAATATATGCTTTGAGCGGTGTACAGTATGTGAGTGGGAAAAAGAATATACACCTTTCAGAACACAATATAGTTGTTGAAAGTATCATCATAATCATTGTGGGAAGGGGGGAAGGGGGGGTCAAGGCTCCTCCTCCCCAGTCTGATTCACTGGTCAACGTACCGAGATGATGTGACCACCCAGTCCATGTGCCGCATCAGCACATTCCATCACCGCACTTAGCTGTGGATAGCCTACCCCCGTCTTGATACGGGTGGTACACACTGACCCTATGTGTGTGTGTGGGGGGGGGGGGGGGTGGGTGGGCGGGGGGAATGAGATGTATGTGAGAATATTCCAGTGTGTGTACAAGCAGGTTGAGTATGTGTGTGCATGTTGCATGAGTACGTTTGCGTGTGTACATGGTACATAGGACATAGCTCCAGAATGTGCCAAGCTGATTTAAATAAACCGTTACCTGGTCCAATTCCGACCTTAATGATGTCAGCACCACTAAGAATCAGCTCTTCCACCATCTCTCCAGTCACCACGTTGCCAGCCTAAGGGCAAAAACAGAAATAAGGGCAACACGGTTATCTCTTAGTACGCCACCACTACTTTTAAGCAACTTGAGGCAGAACTTGATATTACGAGCCCCAGCTTGCCAACTAACCATTATTGTTTTATCCGGGAAATCTCTGCGCGCTTCCCTCACAAAACTGGTGAAGTGTTCGGAGTACCCGTTAGCCACGTCCAAGCAGATGTAGGCGACCTGCGGAACGGCTGCGAGTATGTCCTTCATTTTCGCGTAGTCTTCTGGGCTCGAACCTGAGCTCACAGCAACGTTCTGGGAGAGGGGGGGGGGGGGGGGGGGGGAATGCAAATGACATCACGCTTCTTCCTAACTCGTTTTTTTTGTTGTTGTTGTTGCGTTCCTGACCTTTAAAACATCAGGACTCCGTATTGCGAACTGCTTCCACTCCTCCACCGAGTAGTGTTTGTGTATGGCCGTAAACAAGTCTTCCTGGAAGCAAAAGCTAAGCAACCTCTTCTCTCCATGCTGCTGCATAGCCTACCTCGGCAAGCGCCGTGGCCATTTCGAAAGTTCCCACGGTGTCCATATTAGAGGCAATGATAGGAACGCCATTGTAGCGAGCCTTCGAGTTGCGAAATATGAATTCCCTTTGCAAGTTCACCTGCTCGCGGACCCACCGAGAGCAGAAGTAGGCGCGTAAATACAGCACCCCCTCCCCCCCATTTCGCACATCACTAACCTCAGATCGGCTTTTAAGAGTGCTTCGCTTAGGTCGAAACAACACATCTTTGAAGTCCAACTTAATATCCGAGTCTACACGTGGCATTCTCTTTGGTGCGCGGGTAACCCTTATATATGATGATATATAATAGTATCCCTTGCTGGGTAGACCGTATATTAATCAGCGCAGAATCAGCTGGACAGGCAGAGGTGAATATGGAGCAACTGCTACGCGACGTAAGAGCCCTCAACGCGAGTGTTAGTAAGTTATTACAGGTTCCAGCCAGCGATATATCCTTATAAGTCGCTTTTTTGCAGAAAGCATTAAAATATCAATTGACGAGAGCAGAAAGAATATCGAACTCCAACTGGACACTCAACAACGCCTCAATCACGTAACGACAATCCTTTACAACCTAACAATATACACGTACTGTGCACTATTTTCCCACCCCTTCGTTTTTAATAGGCAATCGCCCCTGTAGCTGCAGCTTTTCAACAACCCTACAATGGAACTAGTCCTGCAATAAAGTAATGACCAGGAGTTGATGATGAAAGGGACCATCCATCCCTCAACACAAAAACAAAATGCGTACACCTGTGTCATGTTCATGCTTTGAACTTCAGCTGTCGTTGCCTCTTGATTTCCTGCTGCTTCATCTGGCGTGGAGTGAGCTCTTTCTCTAGTTCATATACTGGTTCAGGATATACTATGCATGTGCGAGTATGTGTGTATGTTATGTGAGTGTGTGTATGTGGGTGTGTTATGGAGTGTGTGTATTGGGTGTGTTATGTGAGTGTGTATGTGGGTGTGTTATGTGAGTGTGTGTATGTGGGTGTGTTATGTGAGTGTGTGTATGTGGGTGTGTTATGTGAGTGTGTGTATGTGGGTGTGTTATGTGAGTGTGTGTATGTGTGTTATGTGAGTGTGTGTATGTGTGTTATGTGAGTGTGTGTATGTGTGTTATGTGAGTGTGTGTATGTGGGTGTGATATGTGAGTGTGTTATGTGAGTGTGTGTATGAGTATGTGTATGTGGGTGTGTTATGTGAGTGTGTGTATGTGGGTGTTGTGTGTGAGTGTGTATGTTATGCGATGTGGGTGTGATGTGTGTATATGTGGGTGTTATGTGCATGTGTGTGTGTAATGTGAGGGTGTGTTATGTGAGTGTGTGTATGTGGGTGCGTTATGTGAGTGTGTATGTGGGTGTGTAATGTGAGGGTGTGTATGTGTGTGTGTGTGGGTATGTTATGTGGTGTGTGAAGAGTTGCGGTGGGGAACTGGTCTTATGTCTACCTAGTGTGTTCATGTAGGTGTGATGGACAGATTCATCCCACTGTGTCTGATAGAAGCAGAATGAACAAGGCTGTAGGCCAGTGTTGCTGGCCTGAAAATGCTGCGAAGAGAACGTCCGTTCCTCTATCCTAAAGCAGCAACAGAAGCAAGCAGTGGAGACCCAAATGCCTGCATGTCCTAGCACAGCTCTTACCAGCTTGCACCCCCCTTCTTTAGCCGCGAAGGGTCAAGTGGCTGGGCATGTCTGTAGAGGGCAAAGACCATCCTGTGGAGCCCCGAGCCCCTCGGAGGAACGGGTGGGAGGTATGGAACAACCACGTGACCACTGGTGATACCTTCAGGGCCAATGTTGGTGCTGAGCCATGGGGCAAGGCATGTGGGTGGAGTCACACAAAAAGGCGCTTAACATCATTAGCTACAACTACACATAGCTTACATCATCCAGTGCAAAAGCTCAGTGTGATAGTTTCTAAGGTTCCCGTCAGGATTGGAGAGGACTAGTGTCCACAGCTCGTCACTCTCTGGTGATGGGAGGGTCACATCAGGTGGTTGGAGGGTCTGTTTAAGCAAGCCAAATGGTAGATTAAGGTGTAATGCAGGAGGCAAGAGCGTGCAAGTTTACCTCTGCTGCATTTAAGATGTTGCCTCTCAGGACTTGATGGCTACCGTGTCGGACTTTGAAGAATGTACGTGGTCTGAATTCTCCGCCAAAGACGTCCTTGAAGATGTGGAAGTGGTTTCCAACCGTCTGCAGGTGCTTGGGCCCCTCATACTGCTCCCACTCATTTTGCACACTTTCCAATGGTACCAGCACTGTGCAAACGGAAGGACTTAACTAAAAATAAAAAATACCCGGCCACGTGGGGTTCCCTACACTCTTTCCTTCTCGCCTTCCTTTCCAGTTCAGGATCACGACGGTTCTGCCTCATGATCTCGCTCCTTTCAAATCGGAGCGCCTTCGCGCTGTTGCCGTGTGTGACTTTCCCTGTGGACGGACGGTCATGTCCAAATGTTATATGCTGGACGGGTCCCAAGTTGTATGAAACGAATTATACCTTCGTTAAGGTGGCGATAATAAATTTTCTGGAGGCTTGCAACTGCTGCCCAGCGAAGGCCAGTTGCTCCGGTGCATCTGCCCCTCAGGCTAGTCGTAACCGTCACAATCATGAAAAATAGTGCGCGTTCTGCTATCACCTCCTTGCACGCAAGGATATACTCTAATTAAAGCGCGTTATTACTTTTGTGATGGGCGTCTGGTCGTGGATCGTAAGTTAAGATAACTTATGACTACTTTATATGTTAAGTGTGCAAGTGCGATTCTGCATACAGGTAGGCCTGGCTACTGGCACGGTGTTTGGTGCCTACGTGGCACAGAACTATGAGGTACGTGAGAATGCATCGCACTGCTATCCTGTAGGCCTAGTTAAGGAAGTGAAGGAAGTGAGGCCTAGTGACTGCTTATGGCCTCTTCTACTTGACAGTACACGCATGAAAAATTCGAGATACCGTATTCGTTTGAAGGCACTTGGGGCACCCTTACATGTACTACTAACTAGTATACTGTCAATATACGATCGATGCCTCCAGTTGCTAGGAGGGAATTCAACAGGCTCCATCGCTGCATCAGCTTGGCCCTTGCTCTGAATTAAAGGAGGGTTTCATTATTTTAATGGTCCTAGCATGTGATGTTGGCTTGTGATAATAATTGTACCACTTCTTCCTCCTTTGACCTTTGGACCTTGAATGGGACCAGACAGCAGATATGATGTACCATAGCTCCAGTACACACCATAGCTCCAGTACACACCATAGCCCCAGTACACACCATAGCCCCAGTACACACCATAGCCCCAGTACACACCATAGCCCCAGTACACACCATAGCCCCAGTACACACCATAGCTCCAGTACACACCATAGCCCCAGTACACACCATAGCCCCAGTACGCACCATAGCCCCAGTACAGACCATAGCCCCAGTACACACCATAGCCCCAATACAAAACCTCTCCATCTGTCTTTACTCAGTGAATTCTGAACATTAAGCTTGCCAAGAACATTCCTGACCTTGTCTAGCTCCTTTCCCCCTTCTTTAAAAGGGGATTACCCATTATTTTAGGGCGTGTCCCTCCATTCATGTCTCAGCCTTTCTGCATCTTAGCACAACCACTAATCCTTCTGCATCTTAGCACAACCACTAATCCTTCTGCATCTTAACACAACCACTAATCCTTCTGAATCTTAACACAACCACTAATCCTTCTGCATCTTAGCACAACCACTAATCCTTCTGAATCTTAGCACAACCCTAATCCTTCTGCATCTTGGGTGTGTGGCCTGAGAGGTTGGGGTGTGTGGCCTGAGAGGTTGGAGTGTGTGGCCTGAGAGGTTGGGGTGTGTGGCCTGAGAGGTTGGGGTGTGTGGCCTGAGAGGTTGGGGTGTGTGGCCTGAGAGGTTGGGGGGTGTGGCCTGAGAGGTTGGGGGTCAGCCTTTGAGCAGCCCTGGTGCCACACTGTCCACTAGGAAATACTGCAGCTGTACAAAATTGGCACCCTTGAAAATCAAGATGGTCTAGTGTAGATAGCAGCTGGTTATTTTTTGTGTCCCTGTGCATGTATGTTGTGTAGATTCTCTCCTTACACTTGATGTGCCCCTGTGCATGTATGTTGTGTAGATTCTCTCCTTACACTTGATGTGCCCCTGTGCATGTACGTTGTGTAGATTCTCTCCTTACACTTGATGTGTCCCTGTGCATGTACGTTGTGTAGATTCTCTCCTTACACTTGATGTGTCCCTGTGCATGTACATTTTCTCTTTATTTGACAAGGTAATTGTCACGCCAAATTGATTTGTCGTTTGTGTTGACTGAGATCAATTATCAGCTGTTTGAAATTAGAGTTTGTGTTGACTGAGATCAATTATCAGCTGTTTGAAATTAGATGACATTATTAGCATTCTCGTTGACCATAGACACAATACAGTGAAGCCATGTACATGTACTGTGGTGTTGTTCATTGTACAGTTCTCACTTATCTATTTTAAAGCTAATTTGTAAACTGTCCTAATTATCATTGATATGGATGTAGACTCCTCAGGATAGTCTACAGGATAGTTTGTAGAGGCTGTAATTGTGTTTGCATGCCCGTTTAATTGGTTGCATGGCTAAGGTTGTGTTCACCCTACTTGTGTTACAAAGGTCCCTAATGTGGTGGACGTATTCAGCAAAGTGAGGGAGATAGTTTCAGATTACCAGAAGCCGCCTGATGCTCCTGCCAAACCTGACTCCTCTGCTACCAGCAGTGCAAAGACTGACAAACCTCCAGGGAAAGATGATGATGATGACTGAAATCTGAATAGTGTGAAAGCAATACAGGAATAGTAGCACTGCTGTAGAGTTTGTGTGTGGGGTGTATATATATAGCAGTCAGTCAGCTACAGGTGTGTGTTTTTAACCTGCTCAGAAATGGGCCAG
>OX442433.1:5886815-6041815 GCA_949361645.1 Spongilla lacustris | reverse complement strand
CACACTAGAAATTCCCCTTTACCCCCCCCCCCCCCACACACACACACACACATACATACACACACGCCACAACAAACGCATACATGACATACACAAAGTACATGTACTAGAAACCTACGCGAAGACAGGTTCGAACCAACGCTCTGAACCGCTCGTATTGTTGATAACGGCCTCGTTGGCATGTCCTCCACACGTCCCGCAGCGTACGCGTCCAACTGCTCCGTGAACTCGTCCAAAGAGGCGCCCCCAGGTGGCTTGGTCAAAGGTCCCGCGTAAGACTGGCGGGTAGCCCGCGAGGACCCAGCGTCTGCGTTCGCAGTGGCGGGCGGAGGAGGCTCTTGGGGCTTCCTCTCTTGCTGTTGGGCGGGCAACCTGTTGTCGAGAAGGGCGCTCTGGCGTCCGCTGGGCGGTCTAGCGACCACGTTGCCCGCCATTTGGCCGTACTCGGGTCTCAGGTGCAAGAACTTCTCACCCTAGTAGAAAAGCAGCCCCAAGATAAAAATTAGCTTATATTGGTGTGTGACTTACATTCTCCATCGAAATGCTGGCAAGGTCCATCACCTTTTCCTTAAAACTTTCTCTGCTGACCTCTGCAGGTTTGTAGAAAGTACTTAGAAGCCATTCAATATTACAACTTCCCAGACTATGCACCTATTTTAGACGCACATACATACGAACATATGAAAAACATACACGTATAGATCTTACCTTTTAAATGCGGGTCGTCGACTTGTAGATACTTTTTGAAGTGACGCACCAGGTCCACGTTCTTTACGACGCCTCCTTTTTTAATGAAGAAGTCAAGTATCATGTCCTTCGTAAGCTCAGACATTCTTCTGAATCTCTCCAATAAGCGCAGCAAAAAAACCGCACTTTGCGGATCAACATATGACGTCACATGCCCGTACCACGTGCACGTGAGCCTGGCAGTGTCGTCGCCATTAGTAGTATACATGTAGTACTGCATGTCCTGGGTTGCAGCACGTGCGCATGCGCAGTTTGCGCAACTCGAAGGCATAAAGCATTTTGTGGCTGTTTCGGTATGAAATTCCGTATTGTTCTGAAGCTTCATAACGCGGAATTTGCAAAGCGACGCCCCCTCCCGCACCCACCCTCATTTCCTACCCTCTGCCCTTTGCACCCCCCCTAACTCTAAATCCTGCGTCCGCCCCTGTAACCAGACCCAAATACGTCACAATCGTATAACTAAATTTTGTTCAGTGGGGGTCCCCCATGCGATTGGCCGACCCTAAGATAAGATAAAACCAATTACGCCATTGTAGTCTGTAGAAAGATTTACGACGTTTTCGGTATTCTCGTCTGTCGGGACGAAATTTTAACGTCACACTTGCGTGAACGACCAAAAAGTGTGTATTTAGGTGAGCGGGCAATTGATCTCACCCCCCCTCCCTGCTTCCTACGCCACCAGCGGCGGATAAGCTCCCTGGGACTTAAGTCACAATACATTTCCATGAAGAAATGATTTATAAACAACAAAATGTCATTTTGAAACTTCCCTCCCACACACTAGATGCGTGTGTGTTCTTAGACTTAGAGTATGTTTTTGTCAACACTTGGATGTGCATAATATTTACAATACAAGGCCTTCTCTTACGTCCTGGTAAGGCTGGTCATTGCCACATGACAACATACTATAACAAAAACTCGCGTTGGCGTGTTGCTACATCAGCCTACATGTATATGCATGCGAATAGATTATGCACTATATGCAAAAATCCTTGCAAGTACCTTTGTCAAGTCTGCTCGGATACATCCAAGGGGACATATTGTTGCATTGTGTGGTCTAAAGTCAAAGATTGAAAAGTAGCTGCATAACGCATTTCCGTATTCAAGTGCATTCATCACTGGAATCAAAGGTTTGGATTTCATTATAGAATTCAGTGTGACTTAAGTCACAATTTCTTGGTCAATCTATGATTAACTGGGCTTGGTATATTTAAACGATCCTCTCCATTCTGCTTCCCAACTGTCACCCTGTGGAGGACTGTTGGAAACTGCACCCAGCTTGCTGCAAGCTTCTAGAGACAGCAAAAGTTCTGTGACCCTAACCCTAACCCTGACTATTGCAACGTACTATCGAATAGCATCACCGACACATTAACCCAATTCTCTTTTTGGCTCTGTAGTCAGTGAAGATGAAGATGCTGGCGCTGTAGGCAGGCTTGTGGGATAAAGTGTTTGAATCTATATGGTATAGATTTGTGTGGTTTTATTACAGACTGCTAGCTATTTATATATATTATTATTTATAATTATAATTAAAATACTATTATTATTCACTTATTTATTCATTCTGTCCGCCGAACGACAATCCAGTGGAACCTGGTTTTATTGAATTCTAATTCTAAGCCTTTCCCTTCAAATAAATTAATAGCTCACTCTTTCCCTCTTACAACATTCCTGCTGAACCACGTGATGAAATTAGCAATGTTTTCCTCTTTTCTAAATAAAGGGTCTCCCATGATTCTGCGCCGTTTTAACACTCCGTCACATGCAATCCGTGCCGATCAGTAGTGAATAATTGATGATTATATCGCGTATTGTATTAATACCGCGTCCGCGAGTTAAGTGGGTACAAATTTAGGGGAAACTAAAAACCTAAAAGATCCGCTAGCAATAAAATCACAGGTACTGGTTGTAAAATAAGTAGAGTAACCTTTTACACTACGTTTGCATTATAATTTATAAGAGCTGCAACTATCGCAGTTTTGATGCACACACTTTAAATAGGCATATTGCGGTACTACACTTATCATTTTATCATTTTGCACCCCTTCCCTTCTTGACTGTAAATTGATAAGCATACATGAGCCATCTATATCAATGCAGCTCTTGGTTTCCCTATAATAATTAAAATTACATGTGCATGCAGACTCGCAAAACATCGTGAAAAGCATCCAAGTTTAAACGCACGCGGAAATATATAGAGTTATTTAGACACAATAGAACACATGCACACAGTTAAAAAAATACATCGCTTACGACTGAAAATCGATTGAAATGTGTAAAAGTTCAACTTGGCTTATACAATGTGATTATTGCCGTTTTTCTATGATGATGAATTAAGGTTTCATCGGAATGGACCCCTTTTATATCGCCGCATTTGTAGCATCCAGCGAGCTGAATGATCTCTCACAAAATGCATCCAATGTTGTCTCAAGAGTCGTACTTTCACATTACTGTATTTGAAAACAAAAATACCCATCAGCGGACCTTTTAGTTTTTTTACTTCCCCCCAAAACGGCTTAAATTTACCCACTTTACTCGCGGACGCGGTATTAAATAACAATTGCGCACAGGAATCAATAGGCGCTAGGCAGCGCTGAGCAGCTAAAACAGGCATGCTAATATATGGGGGAGGGGGGTTGGCACCTGCTCCCTCCCTGGATCTGCCGCTAGCCAGCGTAGCGATGATGTAATCCCTCCGCAGCTGTGACGTACTTGGGTCTGGGTACGAGACCAAGTCAACGAGCCAACCGGGGGGGGGGGGGGGGGGGGGGGGGGGTAGTCTCGGCCCCAGACCCAACGGACGCAGCTGCGGATGGATTACATCACCGCTACGCGTCAGTAGGGTCTGGAGACACTGGCAACAATTTCGTGGCCCGAGAATGCCACGATAATCAAATTTATCGCGCTCTTGTCACGCGCATATAGATATGAATATACTTCCGATAAATGAATAAGTCATAAATTATGGCTTCGCCATGCAGCAGCTCAACAATACATGTGTTTCCACTGCCTTCCAGTGCTAAAGCGCTTCATTTGTGATGCGTTTGAACGAGAACTATTGACAAAAGAGTTCCTAGACGCACGCAGCCTGAATGTTCAATCATAATCTGCAAGTGTTGCTTCACATCACTTGATAGATGCAGGATTCATTTACAGGCAAAAGAATATAACTGACTGAGCGGTGCTATCGGAAAGGAATGGCTAAGGATGTAGCAGAATATTGCAGTACTTGCCTAGTGTGTCTAAGGAGGAACAAAATGCGCAAGAAGACTGCAAGACTCCATCCGGTTCAACGCCCTTTTTATCATATCATGTTCAAAACGCTATACATTAGTAAAAAAAGAGAGGAGCTAGACAGGATAGAAAACGACATAGAAGCAGCGAAAGTGCAGGGGTGCATCTAGGATTTACAGCTACAACATCCTACAGGCAGTTTGAAGAGGTCATCTTCACAGTTAGCAGCTGCTGGTACTTTATCACCATCTGTGTCGGTAAGACTTTGCAACAAACACCTCCATACATGGGTGTTTTATCTCAATTTCATCAGGTGGTTGTGAAGCATGCTAGAAGGACAAGGCAAGAAATTGGTAGCGACCTTCCTGTACTTCATCCTGCTCAAAGCGTCCCCCACACATACAGCTCTAGACCCTCTGCCTTTAAGCGTTTCAACCTGCTCCATCATCAGAGCTTTCAGAGGACTTACAACGACCACAATGCTATCAGTCTGGCCCTCTTAGCCTGTCAAATACTCCGTGGAGTATCCAGTAGCACAAGGACTTCCCGCTTCTGGTTGGGAGACAAACAAACACATCATGACCGTCTACGAAGGCTTGTACCACTGAGCGTTGTTCACAAGACACGTCTTAGTATCCAAGGTCACTAGCAGCAACTGTAATTACGTCTTGCGAGATGCACTAATTAGCATGCGAGCGCGTGACAGTCACGCGAAGAATGCTAATTATTGCATTGCTGCAATCTGATTGGGCAGGTTGAAATTCCTACCTGGTTGGCCACGAAATTGTTGCCAGTGTCTCCAGACCCTACTGACGCGTAGCGGTGATGTAATCCATCCGCAGCTGCGTCCGTTGGGTCTGGGGCCGAGACTGGGGGGGGCGGGGGGTCACCATCACATTTTGTTGATTAATCCACCCGTACCGTATTAGCGGTACGCGTATTTATTGATTACGTAATACAGGGCGGCGGCGGCGGCGGCAAAAACTTACTTTTAAAAAGGAACTTCAATCCTAAGGCTAAGAAAATCAGTCAAGCGATCGCGATATAAGTACTGAAATACAGCGTATTAATTATAAATGACACAAAGACAATGATTCACTTCATTCAATGATCACATAGTTCTGATGAAGGTCCAGGATGGACTGCATCTCTCTTTCAAGGTCACCCACCAGCTCCTCCACCTCCATAGTTGGGGTCAGCCCAAACTCCTGCCAACACATCACCACCAGTCAGTCACGCATATGCACGCATACATACATACATACATGAACCTCCCACCTCCCTCCTCCCCCTTTCCTGGTATACTTTCACTATTTCAAACCACAAACTGGAAATACAGTGGAACCCCGAAATGCTCGAGGATATGGAAACCTTAAAATGCCTGAGATACAGACACCTCGATAAACAGGACACTATCTCTAGGTCCCAAACAACTTCTCATGACAATGCACCCCAGAATTGCGGACAATATTCCAGAATCAGGAAACCACCCTAGTGCACTATCTGATGTCACACAATACAAGAAAAGCAGGCATGCAATGATATCATTCGTCATGCCGAAATGCATGCATACAACACCAGTGCTACAGTGGAAACCATCACACTTGGAACAATAATTTTTTGGTACTTTTATTGACAACACTTGAATTTATTTCAATAACAATAAGCTTAAATGCAAATCTGACAACGTAGGTATAGTGTACAACTATTTTTCAATACATAGTGAAAGTTAAAAAGCATCACGTGACTATTTACTTTTGTTATTAACACTTGTTGTGACCCCAGTACAAAAAAATTGTAAGCTGAATTCCTCCTTCTGTAGGCAATAGATCTTAGCCAAATTTGCAATATATCTAGAGAACAAGCATCACCAACCTTTGGCCGCGTCCGTTTTTAAGTCCGGTAAATAGTTAAAGTTTTATCGAGCTGGATGTGCGTTTTTAGCTAGTAAAAGCTTAGGGATGCTATTTCGTAGTACGCTCTCACTGAATGGCTATATTTCGTCTCCGACTCGGCATATGTTAGATCTATCCCAAAAGCGTACTTCAGAGGCAATAGACCCTCCTTTGCCGTTAAAAAAGTGCTATCAAAGAAGAGTACCTGAAAACTTCCGCCATTTCCCTATGAATTGCATTTGGAACGCCATCATAGCGTCATTTTTCGTATGGATATATTTTTAATGTGACGTCTTCGGTCTTTGTTTATCCAGTACCTGTGGGCCACGAACGGCTAGTAAAAGGCTTAAGCAGTAGCATTGATCTGGGCAGGCCTCTAGAAACGGCAATGAGCAAGAGGCAACTCCAATGCTGGAAACGAATAAGCGGTCCTGCGTACCAGTAGGCCTACCATCCAGGCCGCTTATATTACTAATTCCACCGCTTTTCGTCTCCAGCTTTTGGCGTTGCCTCTTACTCTTAGCCATTTCTAGGCCTGCCCATTGATTTACTAGCCGTTCGTCGTGAGTGGCTTTTTGCAATCTCCATTGACAGCACTTGCACCATAGATATTAGATCTACATGTATGCTTGCACCCACTGGATAAACATATACCGAAGACGTCACATTAAAAATATATTCATACGAAAAATGACGCTACGATGACGTTTCACTCATTGGGAAATGGCGGAAGTTTTCAGGTATTCGTCTTTGATAGCACTTTTCTAACGGCAAAGGAGGGTCCATCGCCTCCAAAGTACGCTTTTGCGATAGATCTAACATGTGACGAGTTGGAGATGAAATTATCCGTTCACTGAGAGCGTACTACGAAATAGCATCCCTAAGCTTTTACTAGCTAAAAACGCACATCCAGCTCGATAAAACTGTAACTATTTACTGGACTTAAAAACGGACGCGGCCAAAGGTTGGTGATGCTTGTTCTCTAGATATATTGCAAATTTGGCTAAGATCTATTGCCTACAGGAGGAGGAATTCAGCTTTAAATTGTTTTAGTACTGGGGTCACAACAAGTTTTAATAACAAAAGTAAATAGTCACGTGATGCTTTTTAACTTTCAGTATGTATTGAAAAATAGTTGTACACTATGCCTACGTTGTCAGATTTGCATTTGAGCTTATTGTTATTGAAATAAATTCAAGTGTTGTCAATAAAAGTACCAAAAAATTATTGTTCCAAGTGTGATGGTTTCCACTGTAAACTATAATAGTCTTGTTGTCTCTGGATTACAAGAGATAATTCACTTTCTGCACATGCCCCTACCGTGGCCCTGGAGGTCACATGACCAAACATTGTACGACACGCGATTTCGTGTTTGAGCAATGTAGGATTCCGCGATCGATCATCGATCCCATTCTGCGGCCAAACGATCATCCACTTCCGCTACCGCGCAAACTAGCATTGATCTATTTTTGGGATCAAACAACGGTCTATTTTTGGGATCGAACAACGGTCTATTTTTGAGATCGAACAGCGGACCGTTTCTCCGACCGACCAGCTAAACGTATTGCATGACGTCACGTAATTTAATACTATTAGATATATACATTGTATGGTTCACAGAGACGACCCAATAGTCGACCGTAAGTTAGCATATCGCTATCAGGTAACGATGCATATACATGCACATGCAGGGCTAATAGTGCGATATTGGAGGCAGCGGAAGACAATCCTGGTAATACTCGCGTATCTGCAGCTAATGCACCACATGGTTATTGGGTTAGTGTGTATGCTGGCTACACTGGAGTAAACTAACGGCATCGCTATACCTTCAGGCTAACATGGCTCAAGAAAAGGCTCGCTGTGCTGGGACTTAAACGGCGCAACGTTGTGGAACCATGCCTTACACTTGTACATCAGGCCATTAAGGTCAGTACTTTTGCCGGGCTATGCAAATACAGAGTGGCGTGACGTCTCCACGTGGGGGGCATAGAATGAGCTTCAAACGTCCAACTGCTGCCTCGGATACCGGGCAATGTGGAGATTGCTACAACTGAAGTACGGGTACACCATTAAAAGGTAGCCCCATCTTTGGGCGAGGTACATGTGATCCTTGACATACATCACTCGTCTAGATCCACTGTGATGATGCCAACTAGCCGTAATGGATCCTATTGCTTCACGACTACTTAAAGTGAAACGGCTTACAAGGAGAACATATGTGAACAAGGCAAGCGACCAGCCCCATGTGTGCAGCTACCTTGAACATAGTGTTTCATTGCAGGGTCCAAACTGGTGTTGGCACATCGATGGGTATGACAAGCTCAAACCGTTTGTCATGTATTGCTTGTATTGATGGGTAAGTCTCTGTATTTCGTTTCATAATATACACGGTGTTCCTCCAGATTGTCAAGGAAGATCATTTGGTTGGAGCTGACTTCCACTAACAATGACATGATGTTGTGGTAAAGTTCTTTAGCATGTGGCAATAGACACATTTTCTGTTCCACAGTCACTTCTTCTTGCTGTGTGATATGTGCTATGGGCTGCTTGTGTCAGCCTAGATATTCCTATCAAGTGCTAAAACTACTAATCCTTCCCCACATAGGTGTTTTGATTGTCTTTTGTGGTCACAACTTTTGACTGTACAGCCGTCTGTGTGTGCATGTGTGTGTGTGTATGTGTGTTTGTGTGTGTCTGTGACTGTGTAGCTGTGTGTATTTGTGTGGTGGCATATTGAAGTGTTTGAGTTATGTGAGTGGAGCTGCATATGAACTGGTGTGTTTTGTGTGCTTGCATGGTAAAACCACAATCCCTCCTCAACTGAGGAGGTGTTTAATTTATTGTGTTGTTATGTCAATCAGTGGTTCGTCATTTTGAGAATTGGAGAAATTGTTATCTTGGGCGCAGCAAATTGAACACTTCAGAGCATCCCACCAGGACAAAAAGAAATAAACCTTTCATGGCAACTATAGTCTGCTGTGTCCTTCACATTCTCGTTATCATGATGATGAGGCAAATGGCTAGGATGGACAACATACCTGGTTCTCTGTAATGTATGATGCGCTGGGAGGAGACATTATTTTAACATGATTCAACAGTTGTGTAAAATATGTACTAGTATGACATTGTATTCTAAAAATAATTAAATTGTTTCTGCACTGCAAGATGTCGAAGGAGGATAGTCATGATTCTCTAGTTAAGGATACTACGTTCCAGAAGGATTTGCGTGCAGCCCTCAAAAAGAAAATTGCGAGCCCTGCACGGGGTGAACGATCATTGTCTCATTCGTCTGCATCAGCCAGCAACGAGAGGTCCCCACGTCACGGACAATCGTCCTCCACTGGTGTAAGATCAAGTGGATCTCTGCATACTCCAAAGAAAAAGTGCAAGCCGGAGGAGAGCTACGAAGACCTCTTACGGACGTATAACGAGCTGACATCCTCAAAGCGATGTGATAAGTTTGGAAGTAAAAAGAAGAGAAATGAAGTGTCACCAAAAATAGATGAAGAAAGGTTTGGCGTAAGATTTCCCTATACTGCATTTTATTGTGCAAGCTTAAACTGATTGTATACATGTATACTTTTGCATAGGCCTTAGGACCATACAAGGGATACTTGCAGGGCACTTCCATGCCATTTCCAGCACCACGATCCGCTACTGCTCCAGTAACCTCCACTGTCCCTTTGTTACAAGTTCTGGACAAAAAGAGGACTGATAGAATGTGGCCGAAAGCTACGTTGCTTTTACAACATTCCCATTCAAATGCTTGGTTATCTTTGATGTTTGTCTGCAAAAGCAGTACTTCCTTTAACCAAACGATGAAATTTCAACATAGAAGCTCTCTCTGGAACTGCTGGTTGGCTTTCCATGCTTTGGGCAAAAAAAAAGCTACAAAGTAGTCGTGGCAGGATTTTAAAACATTGATTGGTCAGAAGCACTGGTGTTCTATTAAAAGTGCATTTATAATTTAGCTGTGAGTTGCCTGCGCCAACTGATGCAGTTTTATAAAAGCATGGCTACTAACTCGAAGAGAAATGATTTACCGCTAGATACGAAATACACAGTAATAAAAATAAAAAAAGCACTGAAAAGCAAGAGTGTTGGTATATGCAACCTAGCAGAATAGTCCGGCTATGGAAAAACTCAAATATATACCTGAAGAACAAAGGAAAAATAGGAGTTGTATGTTTCAAATGCTTCTGACAAATGATGTCTAACTGCCTAACCATGCCATGACACAGTAATGAAGCTTTAAATAGCTTGTACTTGATAGCTGTGTCAAAAAATATATTTTATCCTGATATAACCATATAAAATGACCATAAGATGGTTGACTACCTTACACCAGGAAGGAGTGCGGTCAAAATCAGCACACCTGTGTACTGCTATAAATATCATCAATGGGCTGAGCATTGATTAACCCTCTTACATGTACACCACAGTTCACTGCTAGCCTACACAGACAATTTAATTGAAATCCTCAGTCCGATACCTTAGAACAAGTACAAAACATAACTAAACATCGAAAACACCATGTTAGAGCATTAGCAGTGTTGTATTGCTCCCATAGCTAGGTGAGGGTATTCGGCTTCCCCAGCGCATCTACAAGTATACATACTGATTCATACAGGTTAGAAAACATGTCCGCTTTGACTTGTTGAACACTTGCATCACAGAAAGAGCAACTGACCTTAGACACCACTAGATAAGGGCATATATATATGTGTACTGCACCCTTATAAGGTATAAGGGCGCAGAAGGTTGAAACGAAGTTAGATGTTCTCAGGAATTGTTTCTTAAATATAAAAATGGCATCGTGGAATAGATTCATTGTACCATTAACCAGAACAAATGACATCAACCCACTCATTTTCTGAAGATTTCAATATACCTCTATGGAAATGCATAACTTGAAATTGGACACTACAAAACGAGGGGTACATGAATGCAGAGTGATGCAAATTGATGCCTTTCAGTTTGATAACGGCAACAAGCTAAACGATCCAATTGTCAGGAGTCTCAAAATAGAAACAGGTTGCATTTTTAAAAATGACTTCGTAATTCATTATTAATTGGAGTCAACGAAAGTTGCTAAAGCTCAATCTGTATCTCTACTGTTAACTGTTTTGTGAAGATTAATCCTGTTAACACGCCTACTAATGTTACATATGGAGCTGGTTAATATAGTGTATTGAGAGCCACTGATTGGTCTCTAATGCACGGGACCATATGTAGTTGGTGACGTTCACAGAAGTAACAAGCAATTTAATAAGAGCATGGGCATCAATAATGAGTGTGTGCAACCATGTTTCTAAGCGTTCTGATTGTTGTAGTTATTGTCAGGAGTGCAGATCTCAATCTTCGGCTTTTAGGTGAAAGTGTTTTTTATGTCTACGCATATTCATCGCTAATGGCATTGACTACGGTTGTTTCTAGAAGCTGAAACAGTTGCACTACTTCAATAAGTGGGTCACATTTCAGTTATTTAATCTCAGCTGTAAGTTCTGCCATTTGTCATTTCTCCTTCAAGGTCAGCGACATGTTATCGGCATGTAGCTCTTCGTTAATTTCTGTTAATCGCTTAACTGCTTGTTCTTGTCCTTGAGTCGTACATTTTCAGCTTGCAGTAATGCCATTGTCTGCGTGACCGACATCAATGGCTGTTCTGGCGACCTAACAGACACACTTTTTCCACTAGGTTTTATGGTTGGTTGCTGAGACTATAAGTGCTAAATAGCTGTGGTTGGATGCAGTGTTTCAGCGCTACTTACGGATTCTGGAATAATGTGTGGTCCACAAAACTGGTGTCAGTTTGTAGCATTGTTTTGACAGTTGTTCATCCCTAAATGGCAACTCAAAGCAAAGCGACCATACTGAATTCGGGAAAGGAGTCTCAGGACACTTGGAATGAAGTTAAGCGATTAACAGAAATTAACGAAGAGCTACATGCCGAGAACATGTCGCTGACCTTGAAGGAGAAATGACAAATGGCAGAACTTACAGCTGAGATTAAATAACTGAAATGTGACCCACTTATTGAAGTAGTGCAACTGTTTCAGCTTCTAGAAACAACCGTAGTCAATGCCATTAGCGATGAATATGCGTAGACATAAAAAACACTTTCACCTAAAAGCCGAAGATTGAGATCTGCACTCCTGACAATAACTACAACAATCAGAACGCTTAGAAACATGGTTGCACACACTCATTATTGATGCCCATGCTCTTATTAAACCCCATGCTCTTATTAAAGCCCATGCTCTTATTGATGCCCATGCTCTTATCAAAGCCCATGCTCTTATTAAAGCCCATGCTCATATTGATGCCCATGCTCTTATTGATGCCTATGAGTGGATACAAATTGAATAGAGCTTGCAGAGTCACTTTAACAGCTGAGGGTAACTATGACAATGCAGTATAAAGAGCAATACTGCATATTCAAGTATCTATCCATTTAGCCACATGTAAATGTAGAAAGGTAGTGATTAATCTTTTATGTTCACGTACCCGTTGTGCAATCTTGTTCTACCACTTTCCCTCATATAACAGGAGCTCCATATAGCATTTTGGGGACCCCAGCATTTACAAAGGGGAGGGGCCAAGCAAACGGAGGGTGCCAAAAGGGGTGGGGTATATTACATTTCATAACGGTTTGACTCTGGATTGTTACATGGGAGCATCGCTACAAACTATAGCCACATGTTGTAATCACTTTGCATTTTTGTAAATTGAAGGGAAGTTTTTTTTTTTTTTTTTTTTGGGGGGGGGGGGGGGGGGGGGAACGCCTTAGCCCAAGCCACCTGGACCCCCTTCCTATATGGGGGCTTCAGTTAATAGCCAGTGATCACACTGTTGAGATGTATTTCTAAAAATTAAGTACAATTTTTTACAGTTTTTCTAATATAACGTTTGGAAGCAATTAAGTAAAAAAATAAAAACTAACTACCATCAATTTTCCTTTATTGTGAGACAAAGACATCACTGATACCATTTGACCCACACACTTCCCTCCTCCCTGAAATAAGGACACTTCAATAAACAGGACACTATCTCTAGGTTCCAAACAACTTCTCATGACAATGTACTAACTTGCACCCCTAACCCTAACCCTGATGTTAAACTAGTCTTGTTGTCTTCTGGATTACAGGTTTTTATAATTATTTTTGATGCCCCAGATAGGCCTTAGGACCATACAAAGGATACTCGCAGGGCACTTCCATGCCATATCCAGCACTATGATCCACTACTGCTCCAGTAACCTCCTCTGTCCCTTTGTCACAAGGTCTGGACAAAAAGGAAGGACTGATAGACTTGCAGGAACGAGGCTGACAATGATGTTGCTATTTACAACTGTTTGTCTGCAAAAGCAGTACTTCCACAGATGGCTTGGTAAGCATGCCAAGCAATGAGATTTCAACACAGAAGGTTTCTAAATCTGCTGGTTGGCTTGCCATACTTTGGACAAAAAAAAGCTACAAGGTAGATATACCACAGATTTTAAAAAATGTTGATTGACTGGAAACACTATGGCTATGGCAGTTCTATTAAAAGCACATTTGGAATATAGCTGTGAGTTCCGAGGAATTGTATGTTTCAAATGTATCTGACGAATGATGTCTAACTGACTAAAAAAGATTTCATGGGTCACAGTACTTACTCTGAGCTCAATGATGCTTTAAATAGCTGGCACTTGTTAGCTTTGTCAAATGATTTTTTATCCTGATGGAACCATTTCTGCAGAGAAGAGGCAATAGAAATAGCAGCTTGACTAAGTCTTCAGGTTGGCTTGATCGTTGGAAGAAGCATAATTTCAGGAAGATGGCCATTAGTGATGAATCATGCGATGTCACTGTTGTGTGACAGTGGATTCTTGGAAGGAGAGGGTACCACAGATTGTAAAAGGATCTGTTGTTGGAATCTGGACGAAAGTGTGGTGGTCTGGAAGCTCTTCCTGACAAAGAGTTTGGAGAAAGAGTGAAGCAGTGTAAGAGGAGGAAGAAGCTGAAACAATGATTCACTGTCACATATATTTTGAATGGTGCTGGTAAGAGTGAAACAAAGCCCATATGGCATACTAAGGATGACTGGTGATATATTACACACAATATTGTCAAACATCAATGTTAATGTCTATCTGCGCAAGCATCACATTCCCCAGGGGTAACATGTGCAACATAACATGTATGGAGCACTATCAGTTGAGTACAGGCAGATGTTGGGGATCAGATAATAATGTCACATAGTGAAGGATTTGTCATATCTAGTGAGAGTTAGAGGCCAGCAAATGTGCGTTACGCTTGGGGAACAAAACGTTCCCCAAGGGTAATGCATGATCAATTAAACATTAAACTGAGGAAGAAAGGATGGCCTGTTCTGCTTCTTATGGATAATTCTGGATAATTCTGACAACACCCACTTGATTTAGGACAGAAGCATATATCAACATAAAGATCCCAGCCAATACCTGCAACCCCATAAAATTTCATCTGACACAGATATGTTTTGACATTGATGTGCAAGAATTTGGGAAGGACAATGATGATGACACTGAAGTAGATGAACAATTTGCTCAAATCAGTTTGGAGAATTGAACCTTGTCACTGTCTGAAATGCTGAATGCTGACAAGGAAATTGTGCCGCGCTTGCCGATGACACCTCTTGGGATGAGGAATTCATGGCTTCATTGGGCCCAAAAGAGTAGGAAGTGTTTCTTGATAACATTGATGAAGATAATGATGACCATGACCTGTACACTGAAGAAACTTCTTCCACTTCTACAAAAATTTATTGACTGCCTTGAAGATATCCACTCATTTCTTGAACAGACCAGTCACACAGAAGAAGCACTATAGGACTGATGAGCTACTTACTGAGTGCAGTCACCAGGTTGAAGTGCTCAGCAACTACATGCTCTGTTCAAGCATCAATTACAGATTTTTTCCCCCCGAAACATATTTACTGTTGTACAAACACTTTTAGGGTCAACCTCGTCATTTATATAATCAATATGATAGTAATATGTTCAAACCCCTGAAAAGGACACTTTAGGACGCTTTAGGACACTTTAGGACATTTTAGGACGCTTTAATACAGTCCCAAAAGTGTCCACATTCAGGATTTACTAACTATACAGCTACGTCTAAAGCATGTGGAGGAACCCTGTACATACATAATATCGTATATATTTTTACCTTTGCTTTGGTTATCACACCTTGAAGGGCTAACTTTGCTGATGAAAGGTTCTGGTAAGCCTCTTTCTTAGTCAACTTGTCACACAGATTGCGACAGGCTGTAGGTGGGAGGAGGTCCCAGACAGTTACAACTAGAGTAAAGCCATCTCTAGTCACACAAAATAAACTATGACCTTCTCTAATTTAGTTCAAACTGTGCCTAACTACTGACCTCATGTACCTATACATACACTTCAATTATCTTGTCCCCAGGCCAAACCACTTTTGAATTACACAGACTTAATATTTTAATGTTTTGTAATAACAATACTTATTCACGTGGGCGTTCCCATCTATAACTCAGGCAGTCGTTACAGTTGCGCAGTACTACGTAGACCCGCACAAGTGGACCACAATTGGACCACAATTGGACCACATGCACGTATATAAGTCGAGCGCTTGACCGTTTATACGGTATTTATAGCTAGAACAAGGCGAAAATCTTTGATTCAAATTTTCCAAAAAGTATATTATCAGAATAATGCGATATTACATAGTAAGCATCTGCGATAGTTGTATAACAGCGCGCCGCACAATACCAGAGTGGCAATCTAGATTTCAAAGAGTTATTAACTGTAATAGTGGATAAACACTAACTTGTCGTAGGCTCCCTCTACCACAAAATGTATTCATCGTTTACACAGTAAACAGGCCTTCGCCTCCAACAACCTCATTATGGTTACTGTGTAAACGATGATTCAGACAGCCTACGACAAGTTAGTGTTTATCCACTATTACAGTTAATAACTCTTTGAAACCTAGATTGCCACTCTGGTATTGTGCGGCGCGCTGTTATACAACTATCGCAGATGCTTACTATGTAATATCGCATTATTCTGATAATATACTTTTTGGAAAATTTGAATCAAAGATTTTCGCCTTGTTCTAGCTATAAATACCGTATAAACGGTCAAGCGCTCGACTTATATACGTGCATGTGGTCCAATTGTGGTCCAATTGTGGTCCACTTGTGCGGGTCTACGTAGTACTGCGCAACTGTAACGACTGCCTGAGTTATAGATGGGAACGCCCACGTGAATAAGTATTGTTATTACAAAACATTAAAATATTAAGTCTGTGTAATTCAAAAGTGGTTTGGCCTGGGGACAAGATAATTGAAGTGTATGTATAGGTACATGAGGTCAGTAGTTAGGCACAGTTTGAACTAAATTAGAGAAGGTCATAGTTTTTTTTGTGTGACTAGACATGGCTTTACTCACTAGGAAAGCCATCACTTTACCTTGACAGTAGGCCAGTGTGAAGGTAGCCACTTTCTGTAGCTTCTTCATGTCTTTCTCCCAGGCACCATCCAGTCTGGCCATCCGCTGGGCCTTCTGGAGCTCCAACAAACCCTGAACATTAAGCCCAATCAGTATGCATCTTCCATACAAACTAAAATTCCATTTAATGCCTACTCTACCTAAGGATGGTTTTCAATACAAAAATTAGTGATAAAGACGCCATATTAAATTACACGTTCCAAGGTTTTTCCTGAAATCATGGGTTCCATAATCATCACTTCATCACCATCTACATGTATTTAGAATCTTAGAATATGACTACACAACATTTCAAGCGATGGCTTCATTGGATGTCTGGTCCCCATAACCTTCCCTTGGATGCCCGGTCCCCCCCCCCCCCCCCCCTATGGATGTCTGGTCCCCACACCCTCCCTTGGTTGTCTGGTCCCCATACCCCCCTTGGATGTCTGATCCCCATACCCCCCCCCCTTGGAAGTCTGGTCCCCACACCCTCCCTTGGATGTCTGATCCCCATACCCCCCTTGGATGTCTGGTCCCCACACCCTCCCTTGGATGTCTGGTCCCCACACCTTTCCTTGGACGTCTGTACTTTCACTGGACAGATGGTACTGGGCACAAAGCTCCCATATCTCTGCAGAACATGTGGTCTGGGGAGGAGGACAAGCACCAAATAAGGCAAGGTCTGGGTTGAGCCTGCAAATGTGAGCAAGTGGAAATCATACATGACTCTAACCTGTGACGTAATTCTTCCCAAGAGTTGTCCTAACTGTTTATGAAGCCTGGCAGCTGGAAAGAAATAAGATGCAGTGATGAAGGGGAGGAAAGGAGGGAGGGGAGGACATAAGTACTGAACTATGGGAGGCTACAAAGGAGAGGTAGGAAGTGGGAAGTGAAGAGAGAAACAGGTGGGCTGAAGCAAGAGAGGAAACATACCAGACACGCCTCCACTATCTGCCAGGCCTTTCAATACAGCTGGAACCAAATGCTGAAGTATCTGGTTGACAAGTACAAAGAAAGAACATGAGAGGGAGTTGTGATGGAGGAACATGTGATGATGGTGGTGAAGGAATGGGGGTCATAACACAATATACCCCATTATTAACTGTTTCTTAATATGTTTTTCAATTGAGATTTAATCCATTCATCTAGGACTGGCACGGCTGTTTCGAGTGGACAAAAGGCTTATAAATAGAACGCACTGACATCACATACGGTTCAAGTCAAACATGGCTAGCCGCCATCTCATTAAAAGTTCACCCATCAAAAAATGCAAAACTTCACACCTTGAGACCACTTCTAACTAGTGATACTAGTTTGGTTTTTATCTTCACTCTTTAATCTGCATGAAACGATCCTGAATCTAGGATGAGTACATTTTTTATAACAACCATTGCAGTGAAAATTAAAATCATTAAAACGTAGCCACAATAAAATTAAAATTTCCAAAGTTTCTTCAACTTGCTAGATAATTTCATTTTGTTACTTTTAATCTGTTTTAAATTGAAAACACAACACTGGAAAAGTTTTACAGTTCCCCATTCACACACCATTGTTTGTTCTTATGTCTGTACCCACCAATGGAGGAACATGACTAACCTCAGTATCACAGAACTTCTCCTTTAGGTCCAACAGACGGTGATATGCCTTTATCACCTCTTCAAAGTCCCCAATGTCAAGACTCACCTGTAAAGGGCAGTGTGGATGGCACCACATACCTTTCCACCCTCCAGTGCTCACATCTTCCACACTTCTCCATCCTCCACCACATCCCTCCCATCCTCCACCATTACACCTCCAACCACCCATCCTCCTCCCATACATTACACCCCCAACCACCCATCCTCCACCATTACACCCCCAACCACCCATCCTACACCAATATTATACCCAAACCACCCATCCTCCTCCCATATATCCACCAACATTACACTCCCATCCCTCCCATCCTCCACCACCACCACACGCTCACATATACCACACTCCCCCGTCCTCCACATACCACAATGTAGTTTTCCCAAATCTTCCAGCTTTCATAATTACATTTTATGGCTTCCTTATAAGCATGCGATGCTCGTATCCTACAGGGACAAACAGGTCTTTAAAAAAGGTAGGCTTTCAAACCACATAACTTGTCCTTCTTGAATATAAACTGGGCAGCCAAGTTATTCCAAGCCTCTGCATTCTGTGAGGGCATGTGTGTGCATGTGTGTGCATGTGTGTGCATGTGTATGCATGTGTGAGTTGGGCATATATGTGGAGTGTGTAGTACATTCATGCATGTGTGTGAGTATGTATGTGTGGGTATGAGGTGTGTGTGAGTATGTATGTGTGGGTATGAGGTGTGTGTGAGTATGCATGTGTGGGTATGAGGTGTGTGTGAGTACGTATGTGTGGGTATGAGGTGTGTGTGAGTATGTATGTGTGGGTATGAGGTGTGTGTGGGTATGAGGTGTGTGTGAGTATGTATGTGTGGGTATGAGGTGTGTGTGAGTATGTATGTGTGGGTATGAGGTGTGTGGGTATGAGGTGTGTGTGAGTATGTATGTGTGGGTATGAGGTGTGTGTGAGTATGTATGTGTGGGTATGAGGTGTGTGTGGAGGTTGTGGGTATGTAGTGTGGGATGCATACATTTGAACAAGGCAAGTCACCTAAATACAACATGGTTCAGGCTCCACCCACATCAGGCTCAATGCTAACACAATGCTGCAATGCCTTCACTGAAAGGTTGTAGTCCGCCATCTTGGAAGCAGCATGCCCCAGGCAGAACCACACCCCGTCCTGCAATAGGGTGGAGGGGGGAGGGGGAGAGCATAAGAACGAGGCAAGATAAATAGGTGTGTCCCAACCTGTAGAGGGTTCACACCCAGGGACATCTGAAGACTATCTGCGCATTCCTTGTACTGCAAAATGAGGAACCATAAGTTATTGTGTATGCCAATTTGTACACCTAATTGTAAAGCTATTGGTATGACTGGCGTTCGCAAAAATTGTTTCTATCAAAGTTATTGTGGAATGTCATCCCAGGCAAACAACTATACATTTGGGTGTACAGTTGAAATCACGGGCATTAATTTTTTTTCAGTACTTCAATGTTTGGCATTACAGTGCATTTCATGATAATTGTCCAAAAAAAATGTTTTCAAGCAATGTTGTGTTTACTTGAATTTATTTTAACAGTCAAAAGAGAAAACATAAATCTCATTGCACAGAAGTCTTTTGTTATCAGTTGACTATATACAAATAAAAGACTAATTAATTGGCTTCAATTCCTAAGATATGTTAATATTCAGTGACCCCTATCCTAGAAAAGCATTTACATCGATTTCTCATTACCCAGTGAATGAATTGAAACGAAATTCGCTATATAACTAGAGACCAACGATACCTATCACTTGGCCGAGTCAGTTATTAAACCCGGTAAAAAGATAAGGCGCTACAGTGCTTGAGACGCCATCTTAGGCCCTGTAAGGTCAGCATCGCCATTTTGTGTTGCGCTCGTAAACAGTCCAAGAGTTGGTGAAAAGGTAGAAATATGGTTGGTCTACTGTATTATAGCTCATATCAAGCAGTACCGCTCACTGTGCTGAGCTTCAAATTCATCAATTACCTCCATGTACCATCGGTCTTTGGTGAGATAATTTCCAGCCCCATCCAACCATGACAAGAAACTGAAACACCACTTATCATGATGGTGGCTCCATCAAACACCACTTATCATGATGGTGGCTCCATCAAACACCACTTATCATGATGGTGGCTCCATCAAACACCACTTATCATGATGGTGGCTCCATCAAACACCACTTATCATGATGGTGGCTCCATCAAACACCACTTATCATGATGGTGGCTCCATCAAACACCACTTATCATGATGGTGGCTCCATCAAACACCACTTATCATGATGGTGGCTCCATCAAACACCACTTATCATGATGGTGGCTCCATCAAACACCACTTATCATGATGGTGGCTCCATCAAACACCACTTATCATGATGGTGGCTCCATCATCATTTAGCTTCAGGTGGTATGAGTCGTTCGCAACCCATGCAAATCCATTACCCTCGTTGGCATACAAAATTGCTTCATCATGGTTGCCATGTAGTAATGTGGGCCACTTAGGTCTTCCTGTTGTTTCATTCAGAGTAGGAAGACGTGTCTTAAGTTCAAGCATCTTTTGAACCCAATTGTTACGATAAGCAACAATCTCTTCAACTTCGTGTCTGTCACAGAAAGGGGCAGTTGAAGAATCCAACCATTTAAAGCCCAGTTAGTGCATCCATCGAAATATCGTTATCCTTGAAACATGACCTGAATGATACTTTTCCTCGTGCATGTCCAAAACGTCTGGCGATACTATGTCTGGGTCATTGAAGCATACATCATTAGCACGATGTTGAACGTGCTGAATAGTTAAATACCCATCTGCCACCCTGCTTTAATCTTTTCCTTATCCAGCTTCTCAGCTCAGAAACAAGATTTGGGCAAAGAAAGAGGGTGGAATAATCCTCGTTATGCATTGTTACGCTGCGCTGATCTGTGATAGCCTCTTCTCCAGTCATCAACCCACCTTTTGACAGTGCATGAACAAACCGGGAACATTTTGCCAACTTTCTGTTGGGTGAGGCAAGATTCAAATAAGAAATCGCAGGACTGCATCCGAAATAGCTGAAAATGCTGCCAAGGAAGGAGCTTGAGTCACTATCGGAGTACATGCCAAACACATCTGACATCGAAGCCAGGACGCTAGCTTTGCAGTTGTAGTAAATGGAGCTGGTGGAAGGAAAATCTCCTACGAAGGTCCAGAACATGTCCAGCAAGATGTTTCTAGTTAGTGCCAGTACAGTACGCAAATGGATTACTGTGGGAGACCACATGAGAAGAGGCTTAGCTAAGGAGAAGAGGCTTAGCAGGACCATCGAAGCACACCCCAAAGAGAAGAGGCTTAGCAGGACCACCGAAGCACACCCAAGAAGAGGCTTAGCAGGACCACCGAAGCACACCCCTAGGAGAAGAGACTTAGCAGGACCACCGAAGCACACCCCAAGGAGAAGAGGCTTAGCAGGACTACCGAAGCACACCCCAAGGAGAAGAGGCTTAGCAGGACCACCGAAGCACACCTCAAGGAGAAGAGGCTTAGCAGGACCACCGAAGCACACCCCAAGGAGAAGAGGCTTAGCAGGACCACCGAAGCACACCCCAAGGAGAAGAGGCTTAGCAGGACCACCGAAGCACACCCCAAGGAGAAGAGGCTTAGCAGGACCACCGAAGCACACCCCTAGGAGAAGAGGCTTAGCAGGACCACCGAAGCACACCGAAGGACAAAGACCCTTCACTGTTGTGTTTGCATGTCCTGATCCTGTATTTGAGCTAAAATCTTGGATCAATGAGAGGCTGATACAAGGTGGCATCATTGTGCACCAATTTTGGGCATGACAAGGGTATTCCAACATTAACAGTAGCACAAATGTAGAGATGGGCGATAATATTGGGGGCATACCAATATATCACGGGGTCAGAAAATGTGTGTGCTGACTGTATGTCACAGTTGCCAGTTCAAATGACAGTAGCCAAGGGCAATGACATCTTAGCTATGGACGTGTCTTCATTACCAGTGACTGCTACGGATATTTCTAAGGGCACTGGAACAGACAAGGATTTGTCAAATGTACTCCAATTCGTTCTTCATGATAAATGCTTCGTCTCTAGCAGAAATTTACAAACCATATTAAAGGAGACACACCGAGTTAGGCTGTCAGGAAGACTGTTTGCTGTGGGGTCAACCCACACCTTTGCGTCACAAAATGCTTAAAGAATTACAGGTCATGTGGGCATCAGTAGAATGAAGGTACTAGCGAGGAGTTACATATGGTGGCCCAAGTTATCGGGGACTTGGCTGCTTCTTGTGATCAATAGCATCAATGCCCGAGTTAGCACCGTGCCACCATTGGCAGTATCCAAGTACACCATGGAACCGTGTCCATGTGGATTTTTGGGAATGAAATAAGAGACTTTTTATTTGGTGAAGATGCTTACAGCAAATGGCCAGAAGTTAGAGCCATGCCTACCACTACTGTCCCGCATACCATGCCTACCACTACCGTCCCGCATACCATGTCTACCACTACTGTCCCGCATACCATTGAAATGATGCAGGACATTTTAGCAATACATGGATTTCCTCAAATCTTGGTCTCCGACAATGGTCCATAAAAAGAATTAGGTATCCGCCACAGAAGGTCTGTGCCCTATCATCCAGCGACGAATGGACTAGCCGAGAACATGGTTAAGAACGTTAAACAGTGGCTGTCAAAACGGAGTTGTGGAGTTGCATTGTATGAATTCTTGCACACATATCGCAATGCTCATGGGAGGGTCGTCTGCTCAAATCCTATTTGGATGTGCTCTTCGTACTGACTATCACCTTGTATGAGCGAGAGGGTAAGAGGGCAGCTGCAACCACAGGAAGGGCTGCCCGTCCTATGAGTATCTTGTCAAGGCGCATGTGTGTTGATTAGAGGTTTCTGACCAGATGCTCCATGCAAGTGGATGCCGGGTACCATACTGTCCCCATCTGGTCCACTGCACTATACAGCCACCACCCACCCTAAGTGGCTTCCAGGGTAAAGCACATTTTGATATTTTCTGAAGTGGTCCGAATCACCAGTACCACCAGACTTCACTGATGTATCACAGGAGAATACAGATGTAGCAGAGAAGTTAGATCCATGCACAACAAGATTTTCAAGCCGCTTGCACCGTTGCAAGGAAATACTCAGCTGGTACCAAAATTAGAGGAAGATAGCAGTACAGTCCCAGACCAGAAACTACTCACAGAGCATCACGACCGGAAACTACTCACAGAGCATCACGACCGGAAACTACTCACAGAGCATCACGACCGGAAACTACTCACAGAGCATCACGACCGGAAACTACTCACAGAGCATCACGACCGGAAACTACTCACAGAGCATCACGACCGGAAACTACTCACAGAGCATCACGACCGGAAACTACTCACAGAGCATCACGACCGGAAACTACTCACAGAGCATCACGACCGGAAACTACTCACAGAGCATCACGACCGGAAACTACTCACAGAGCATCACGACCGGAAACTACTCACAGAGCATCACGACCAGAAATGACAGATATCACAACGGCTGATACCTCAGAGTCTGACTGACGTCCACCCACAGCCAGGGACCAGCATTGAAAAGACTGCTGAGCAGCCCCGATGCATTGATAGGTCGGATACCGGTACCACTGAGCAGCCCCGATGCATTGATAGGTCGGATACCGGTACCACTGACACAACTCAGGAGGGCAACACACACTACCACCTACTAGGCCATCAAGGCCTCCAAGGCTTCTCATTGAGAGGCTTTGATTGTCTGAACATGGTCTGGGTTTTGTAAGGGGGAAGGAAACTGTAGTATCTAATTGTAGGTGTATATATGCACATACCTGTACGTGCAAGCACATGCCTGTACGCACATGCACATACCTGTACGTGCAAGCACATACCTGTACACGCATGCACATACCTGTACGTGTATACACATACCTGTACGTGTATGCACATACCTGTACGTGTATGCACATACCTGAACGTGTATGTACATACCTGTACGCGCATGTACATACCTGTACGCGCATGCACATACCTATACATACCTGTACGTGTATGCACATACCTGTACGTGTATGTACATACCTGTACGCGCATGTACATACCTGTACGCGCATGTACATACCTGTACGTGTATGCACATACCTATACATACCTGTACGTGTATGCACATACCTGTACGTGTATGCACGTGCTAGTCATGGTGTCGTTGTGAGAGGTCTTTAAGAATGCAACAATAGCCATGTGAATGACTATCATAGCCATGTGAATGACTATCATAGCCATGTGAATGACTACCATAGCCATGTGAATGACTACCATAGCCATGTGAATGACTACCATAGCCATGTGAATGACTACCATAGCCATGTGAATGACTACCATAGCCATGTGAATGACTACCATAGCCATGTGAATGACTATCATAGCCATGTGAATGACTACCATAGCCATGTGAATGACTACCATAGCCATGTGAATGACTACCATAGCCATGGAATGACTACCATAGCCATGTGAATGACTACCATAGCCATGTGAATGACTATCATAGCCATGTGAATGACTACCATAGCCATGTGAATGACTACCATAGCCATGTGAATGACTACCATAGCCATGTGAATGACTACCATAGCCATGTGAATGACTACCATAGCCATGTGAATGACTACCATAGCCATGTGAATGACTACCATAGCCATGTGAATGACTACCATAGCCATGTGAATGACTACCATAGCCATGTGAATGATTATCAAGGGAACAATATTTAGCGAACATCTAATCACAATTAAAAGTATACAATACTTTTTTGAGCAAAGAGATCTTGATTTTTCATTACCCCGACACAAATCAGTCAATTCATCATTTTAATAGGTTACTAGTTAGTATTACAAAATAAACTGTGCTGACAAAAACATCTAGTTTCTTGCTAACAGAGCACTGTTGCACATTACCCACAAGAAGAACATTAATTCATCGCACTCAGCATTATTCATTCCCAGTGAGTTGTATTCATAACAGTACACACCAGGAACTCACGAACGACTCATAGCAAAACGAATTACACTCACATTATTGCAAACATGCTATTTGCCTTTTCTCATGAGCAGCAGAAGTACCATACTTATTTTCCACACCCCTTCCCACTCCCCCTCCCCCTCCTCCCCACCCCTCCCCCACACACCTTCTGCTGCTTCAGGTACCACATGCCCAGTGACCTCTGCGCTCTGGCCGATCGGTGGTTGGACACCTCCCACGCCTCTCTGTAATGGTCAGGATTCTGCGCAGAGGTGCCACAGTCCAAGGGGGATTAGCCCAGCGACCTGGGCCTGGAGCCTAGACTCACCTGGGTGACATCCCCAAGGAGACACAACATTGCAGGGGTCCGCTCCACCTTCAGCTGCTCCAGGATAATTTCCTCCGCCTTGCCCCGCCTCCCTGCTGCCTGGTAGCACACGGCCACCTCCTCCCACATCTCAAGCCTCTGGTATATCTCCAGCGCACCCTGCACCGCCCCAAGTCCAAACATGGCTGAAGCCAAATCCTTCTGTAAACAATCGGGATGATATCACAGTAAGCACCAACACCCATGCTCAACACATACCAGCACACACCAACACCCATGCGCAACACACACCAGCACACACCAACACCCACGCACAACACATACCAGCACACACCAACACAGTGCACCATGGTAATGCCAAATTGGACATTGGACATCTGTATTTATTCAAGCACTCCATAGACTTAGGCAACGAAATGGCCAACCCAAATCATGCAAGTGGCCATACTGTGGTGGTAGGCAAACGAGGGGCACCAAAATGGGCATGGCATATTATGTAACTGTTTGACTGTGGATTGATGTAATATAATCCTTGTTTATACAAGCAAGCGAGCAATATGCTACCAACTACAGCCACATGCTGTAATCTCTTTGCATTGTTGTAATTGACGATAGTTTTAGGGGGTGCCATAGCCTGGGAAGGGGGCACCATAGCCTGGGGAGGGGGTGCCATAGCCTGGGGAGGAGGTGCCATAGCCTGGGGAGGGGGTGCCATAGCCTGGGGAGGGGGGCCCACCTCTGAAACATACTATGGGAGGAGACTACTTTCAATAATTGGCAAAATAATACAACAGACGTCTATTTTGTAACACATGGCAGATATATATGGTGGACACATTCCAACTAGTGGACATACATGGTACATGTAGGAAGGACTGTCCCACTAGTGGACACATATGGTAGGAAGGACTGCCCCACTAGTGGACACATATGGTAGGAAGTACTGGTAGGATGCCAGGACTATTCCAATAGTCACAGTGGACATATAAGGTCATGAACTATATAAACCCCAACCATGGTAACCAATGGCCCAGGAAACAAGGAAACAAGTTCCTCCACTGAGGCAATTGAGTGATGAACTTTTGATTGAGTGTACTGTCTACATTTCACACCAATACCAAATACAATGTCTGATGAAGTGTAGTCAGACATTTATTGGATCACTATCAAAAGACTAATTGTCCCTGACACACACATACCACACATACACATGCACACACAAACATACATGCCCATGCACATACACATACACACACAAACACACACAACACACACAAACACACACAACACACACAAACACACACAACACACACAAACACACACAAACACACACAACACACACAACACACACACAAATACACACACAAATACACACACACACACTACTCTCACCTGGACTGCCCAGTAAGAGGGTATGACAAGACAGTAAAAGAGGCTCAGGCGGTCCTTGGCCTAGTGAACAGAGCTAGGTGACCAGGATAAACACACCGGCAAATAGTAATACCGATGGGAGAGGAGAGGAGTAACTGTCGACCAGTGCCTATGGGGTTAAATACTACAGTCACACATATGTTCAGTGCATGCACTCACAGCATACACATATCTCACAGCACACATATCTCACAGCACACATATCTCACAGCACACACATATCTCACAGCACACACATATCTCACAGCACACACATATCTCACAGCACACACATATCTCACAGCACACACACATATCTCACAGCACACACATATCTCACAGCACACGTGTACATATCTCACAGCACACATATCTCACAGCACACATATCTCACAGCACACACATATCTCACAGCACACACAGCACACACACATATCTCACAGCACACACATCTCACAGCACACACATATCTCACAGCACACACATATCTCACAGCACACACATCTCACAGCACACACATATCTCACAGCACACACATCTCACAGCACACATATCCATCTCACAGCATGCAGACAATGCACACCCAAAACAAACACACCCAAACACGAACAATATACACATACATATGTATATGTACATACACATGTATATGTACATACACACACATACACTAACACACATTCACTAACTTTCACTAACACACATACACTTTCCCTAAAACCCACACTTTCACTAACATACATACACTTTCACTAAAACCCACACTTTCACTAACACACATACACTTTCACTAAAACCCACTTTCACTAACACACATGAATTCACTCCCACACACAAACACATACTAACTCACATATACTAACACACACATACTAACACACACACCACACATTCACTAACACACACACCACACATTCACACACACTCACTAACACACCCACACACACACATACACACACATTCATTAACACCTACATACACACCTGAAGCTGCAACATACACCTCTCCACCTTCCTGTGTTGCTGCCTCTCCAGCTTGGACCTGACCAGAAGTGCCTGATACTCCACTGCCCAGCACCTGGGGTCCCCAAGCACGTACTGAGGGAAGGGGGGAAGGAGGGAACAGGGGGATAGAAGAGGGGGAATGAGGTGGGGAGAGGGGGGAACAGGGGATAGAAAAGGGGGAATGAGATGGGGAGAGGGGGGAACAGGGGATAGAAGAGGGGGAATGAGATGGGGAGAGGGGGGAACAGGGAATAGAAGAGGGGGAATGAGATGGGGAGAGGGGGGAACAGGAAATAGAAGAGGGGGAATGAGATGGGGAGAGGGGGGAACAGGAAATAGAAGAGGGGGAATGAGATGGGGAGAGGGGGGAACAGGGGATAGAAGAGGGGGAATGAGATGGGGGAACAGGGGATAGAAGAGGGGGAATGAGATGGGGAGAGGGGAGGAACAGGGAATAGAAGAGGGAGGATGAAATGGAGAGAGGGGGGAAGAGGGGATAGAAGAGGGGGAATAGGGGATAGAAGAGGGGTCTGAATGAGGTGGGGGGAGAGGGAAAGGGTACATCACCTACGTTAACATAGCTCTCTGCCTCCTCTGACGACAACCGGTGAACCGGATTGCTCTTCTGAAAATAGGTACTGGGCGAGGTCAGAAAGAAGGAAAAGCAAGATATTAATAACACATATACACATTCACACTGACACATACATCCATACATGCACACCACACACATAACACACAAACAAACACAATACACACACAAGCACACACCATTCACTAAGTATCACAGCTTGCTGAACAGGTGTTATACTGACGCTGCCAGAGGCTGGTTCAGAGAATTGGATCTTCTCATAGAGCACATCGTCGCCGTGGGTTACATTCTGTCCAAGAAGGTGGAGTGTGCATCAACACCAAGAGCACCACAGCATGCTCTTACCCGAGGTAAGCAGCCCACAGCAGACTGGGCAACACCGGCTAAAGAACGATTGGGCCATAGAGTAGGAGGGGAACTACATATCATATAAAGTAGTGGGCAATAAATAGAGCAAACACCTCGAGGTTCTGAATCCACCTTCAGCACCAGCTGCGCAAGGTCCCGCTCTTGGAAACGTGTCCTCTTACCCATCGCACCTGAAAATAAGGTTAATTCTCCAGCACTCTTACCACACACACCCTCACCACCCTACCAGTTATCTTGACATTGATATGGGCACATGATCTTGCCGCATTGAAGTGCCTCTGTGTGCAAAAGAGATGAAAAGTGGAGAAGAACTTTTAACAAAGAATTCAGTACCAGTGCTCACTCCTGGACACTAACTTATTATGCCCTTTAGCTATTATGCTTCTTAGGGATTAGTTATTAAACCACTTAGTTATTATGCTCCTTAAGGAGTAGTTATTATGCTCCTTAAGGAGTAGTTATTATGCTTCGTAGGGATTAGTTATTAAGCCACTTAGTTATTATGCTCCTTAAGGAGTAGTTATTATGCTTCGTAGGGATTAGTTATTAAGCCACTTAGTTATTATACTCCATTAATACCTAATGTGGGACTAAAAAGTACATCTGGTTGTAATGTTGGTCCTGTTTGTAGTTGTGTAGCCATGGCTACAACAAATTGAGCTAAGCAGGTGCCTTGTTTGATCAACAGCTGTGTGTGATTTGTTGATAAATGTTCTGCAATGATAGAATGTAAGCTTTATTTTGACTGTAATAGTACCTGGTGGTGGGTGGAGTCCCAGCCCCCCCCCCCACACACACACACAACCACCTGCACACATGGCACACAACCACCTGTGCACATGGCACACACCTCTGCCTGCTCCCAGCTGTAGTAGTACAGAAAGATGTGACCCATCTCCAGGTGGAACTCACAGAGTGACTCCCTAAGACAAGAAGCAATGGTTGAACATCAAGCCATCTAAAACAACCAAATGCCTCACTCTGACAAGGTTCCCTCACGAAGGAAGATTGGAATGTCTTCCTCTGAAAACAATGAATGAGGTACAGTGCACTGATAGGGCAGGTCTTCCCCTCCAAACATCTAACAATTCCCCAGCCCCTCCTCAGACCCCCCCCCCCCCCCCCCCCGCAGCGCCTCCTTTCCTCACACCCCATCCAGCCTGTCCTTACATCACACACCCAGCCCCTCCTTTTGTCACACCCCCTCCAGCCCCTCCTTTTGGCCCCTTCTTTCCTCACACCCCCTCCAGCCCCTCCTTTCCTTACACCCCCTCCAGCCCCTCCTTTCCTCACACCCCCTCCAGCCCCTCCTTCCCTCACAGCTCACTCCAAGTCCCACCTTCCCTCCAGTAAGAACCCACCCACAATTTGTGATATCTTGTTCCACAGGGTGTTCAAACAGCCTTCTGACAGCCTTTGTTCGATGAAGAGACAGCGTATGGCGAGGTGAGCCTGGAAGGGCACACAGTACGTGTGTGATGACATGCTCACAGCAATGGGGGCACCTCACAGATCGCGGTCTCAGCAGTGGCCTCCCGTCGACCAGCACGCAGTGCGCCAGGTACAGCAAAAATGGCTGCTCAGTTAGATGGTACGGCGACTACCGTGGTACAACCAACTCCTAAACGTCAGCCAGTACGTAAGAGCCATCAGCGCACAAACCTCTCCATCATATGATAAGTTTTGAAGGGCTTCCTTGTTCCATTGTGTCTGCAAGTAGACGTGTCCTTTCTGAGTGATTACTGTTTGCGTGGTTATGAAAATCCGGGCTTGCCTGTTGCTCTCCTGTCAAAAAAGGGATCGTTTTCACCACTTCCTTAGGACCAGTCCAGTTCAGTTGGCAGAATAGGTTCAGTAGGCTCTCTGCCCCATCCAAAGCACCTTGTACGCCAAGTTTTCTCACAACGTTGCCAAGGTTGTGCGCAACGATATTCGACAAACTGTCCAGACCTTATGACGTGCTCGAAATTAATGCATGCTGCTTTAAACCGTACTCTTCTTACCACTGGAAAACACATCTTGCGATGGGAAAAGGTTCTTCATAAAAGTATCGACCATCCTCGTGTGTGGTCCACGCGCAAGGGGTAAAATGGTGTAATTAATTATTAATCACTGTCTGGTAACCATAAATAAAATTATTTCAAAAGTAGGCAGGGCTGCCTGAAGCGTACCATCATGGCAAGCCGACCTGTACCTCAAAGTCTAACTCCTACTTTCAGCCGCGCCACGTGTCAGATTTCCAGAGATTCCCTTGGAGATAAACCACTAGCGAATGGCGACACAAATCAACCCGGTGGAAAAGTGACACCTCCCGGCATAAGGCACGGTCTATTGCAGCCGCCTCTCGGTATCATTAATGGAGAAAATGCAACCAGAGAACGCCATTTTCGCAAGTCCTTCTCATCATCCGACGTACAAACGATCGTAGTGTACGGGCCGTCGGGGTGCGGACGGTCAAGGCTCATTCAGAAACTTATGTATTCAGACCCGTCTCTTTACACCCTCGCGGTTCTTCACACTTCAAGAAAAAGGCGCCTCTACGAAGTGGACGGGAGGGAGCTGTTCTTCGTTAGCCAGGCGGAGATAACAGCGGGAGTGGAAAGCGGCCGCTTCGTTGCGCACACCAAGGTAACGAAAGAACACTCGCGGTACAGCCTCGCACGCAGTAGCTCCATATACGACTTGGCGGAAAAGGACAATCCAAATGGAGAGCTATTCGGCATCACCCAAGAGGCGCTAGTGGTGGCACGTAGCACGGAGAAACCTATCGTCTTAATTAACATCAATTCAGACGGCGCGAAACAACTCAAAAGGGCGGGCGTCAAGGCTCTGTACATCCAGCTGTATTCCAGTGCTACGGGCGCGGACGCTGACGAAGTTGGCGCCGACCACACGGTATGTATCGACCAACACGATGAGGCGATGAACGCGCTCGAAGAACTGGCACATGGACTGCTTCAAAACGTCGAGCAGGGAGACAGGGCGGTGGAGCAAGCCAAGTTGGACTGGGACTTAGTTCCAACTGTACAGATATCCACCGCGAAGCAGGACCTTGGTGAGCTCCACAGTATGGTGTCTTTCGTCGAGGTGCTGGTCCACGTTCAACACGTGAGCCTCCTGCAGATATCGGGAACCAAGGGCCGGAGCGCTTCGGCAAAGTCCTGGTGCTTGCCTCGCAACACGAAGCTGAGCAGAGGTCTCCAGTCCGAGTACGCTACTGTCTTTGAGTGCGCACAGTCCAGCCTCGACAGCTCGGACCGAATACACCTCCTTACCTTGCAGACGATATACAAGAAGCTGACTGGAAATAAAGTGAACTGTCCTCTCATAGGCAGTCACTGGCAAGCCATCGGTTTCCAGAGCAACGACCCCGCTGATGACCTCCAGGGGGTAGGATTCCTGGGACTAATGCAGCTGCTGTTCTTCCTTGACAACGCCCGGACCCTACCACTCGCTCAAGAGATGCATTCACACTTCAAACACACCGGCAACCTGATCCCCTTCTGCGGACTGTCTCTGCGTGTGACTCAGCTGGTGCTCAGTGCCCTCAAGGATGAGCAGTTGAACAAGGAGTGCAAAAAGAGGGACCAGGTTTTCCAAGTCATCAACGAGTTCTACCTCGGGATAATGAACAGGTGCTACCAACTGTGTAAGTGGAAGCAGCAGTCCAGAGCATGTCAGGATCTGAGCGTGCTGATGGTGGAGATGGGGAGGCAAACCTCGGCCAATGGAAGTGTGAAGTCCTTGTTAAAAGATGGGCACACACTCCTCGCTGACAAGGAAGGCAGTGAAGCAGGGCTGGCTTCCATTTCAAAGGCCAAATCTGCTCCATTCAACTCTTTCTCACAGTTATGAGCATTGCATTTTTTTTTTTAAAAGAACAGTTGACATTTTGTATACATTTGGTGTTTGCAGTATTGATCCTATTTGATGCCCCCTCCCCCTTATTTGATGAGCCTCCAAAGTCCAAGTACTACAGAGAGGATGACTGTTACCATGGAGAAAATGATACCTGTGGGGAAGGGAAGGGGGGAGAGGAGTTCACAGTTAATAACACTAGACATCCTTCCACTCTCACCAGCAAAGTACTTCAGTGATTCAGACTTTTGTGATTCTATTTGTGTTCTAAGACCAGCAACCTACATGAGGGCAGGGCAAGATGGAAGTACAGAAGGTTAGCATGTCCACACACATGCATCCAACACCCACCCACTCACACACACACACACACACCTCTGTGCCTATTTTATTATTGGTGTCCTTGATACGCTGGTCTAGGGATGTGAACTCCTCCCTGATGCGACTTTTTTCAAGATTCAAGTCCAGTGTTAAATGGGACTCAATCTTCTGCACTTCATCCTTTCAGGTGTCAATTCATTCAAGAGCATCCAGATGAACAATAACTATACCACTCACTTTAAAACCATCCTTAAATTTTTGGATCTGTGACTTCATATACTATAAACAACGAAATATTTATTAAATGATGTAAATAACAATATATATGCCGCTCTATTTCTCTCCCTCCCTCCCTCCCTCCCTCCCTCCCTCCCTCTCCCTCCATCCCTCCCTCCCTCCCTCCCCCTCCCTCCATCCCTCCCTCCCTCCCTCCCCCTCCCTCCCTCCCCTCCCTCCCCCTCCCTCCCTCCCTCCCTCCCTCTCACTCCCTCCCTCCCTCCCTCCCTCCTTCCTTCCCTCCCTCCCTCCCTCCCTCCCACCCTCCCTCTCTTACTTGGTTCTCATTGTTTAGAGATGCTATGGAGCTCTTCTCCAGAAGTACAAGGTCCTTCTGGAGTAACTCAACGATTCCTCTCAATTTCAACTCTAAAACCTCCTAAAATCAACACAGGTGACCAGCACCGATCAGTAACACGAAAACAACCCTCTGATACGAACCATGTCTTTTGTGGAGACATCTGAAGATGCTATTCTGTCCAATGTGGCCTTGGTGACAACCCCCATAGTGGAAACCATGGCCTCTGACTGCGCAGCAGTGAACCCTGTGTTTTAGATTTAGTGGGGAATTGTATGTGTGCATGTGTGTGTGATTTAGTGTGGAATTGTAAGTGTACATGTGTGTGATTTAGTGGAGAATTGTATGTGTGCACGTGTGTGTGATTTAGTGGGGAATTGTATGTGTGCATGTGTGCAAAAAATCTTCACAAGACATCCCATAATAATGTTGAAGGTGATCTAAGGCCAACATACTATGAGTAAAAGTTCAGCAAAAGGTTGTTTTTACTCTCGTTCACATGGATAATAATGCAAACACCACGGGATTACGTCATAAATCAAGGCCTAAATTATGCGGTACACCACCAACCTGCTGTTTGAAGTTCTTTGATCATTTGGTGCGTGTCTAGGTGTACCCCAGCAAACATTGATTGCCTGATGGGAGTTGTGGGCGCGCGCCCTTCGCTAGGGGAAGCCGCGGTAGTGGCCGGTGTGGGTGGGCCTTGGACAGCAGCGGTGGTCGCCGGGGGGGCAGCTTGCACTGCTGGGCCGGCACTTGGCGCTGTGAAGCTTCGACTGCACGCAGATAGGGGATACAGCACCGGTCTATACCAGGCACATCTCAAGCCCAATAGGTTTCTCAATACGGCGCCACTCATTTTTTAATTTATTTATTTTTGCTTGGGCTGCACTTTCCAATTGTACGCATCTATCACCGCTTCTACCAGAAATTTTAATAGGGTTGTTTAGAATCATGGACCGGCTGGCACGGCTTTACCCTAAAGTGGACGAAAAAGAAACTCCTTTACCACGGTCATGGAGTGTCAAGGATAAGTTTTCCTTCTTGGTATTGTCGCAGAACAACCAGAAGGTTCATTACAAAGGTACGTTTTCCACCAAGTCGCACCTCTCTCTTACTACCGCGCGCTTTTGCTTTTAAGGTGGCGGTAAGAACCACAAGGACGCAGCTTCAGTGCGAGCTACGCACCCGATACCAGCGGCGTGTGGTGTCTACTACTACGAGATCAAGATTCTCAACAAAGGCAGAGACGGGTCAGTCGATTTAGCTCCCGTTTGACCCTTAGCCACGTGCGGCGTACCCGTGCTGCTTTGCGTTTCAAAACCGTTTGCTCTTCTTTGCAGGTACATAGGAGTCGGACTCTCTGCCCCCGGTGTCAACCTCAATAGGCTACCAGGTACGTCCTTGCATTACATTCAAGCTTCCATCATCATCGTCTCTCTCCACGTTGTATACAATGCAATGCACCATACACCTCTGTCTTCAGGATGGGAGAAGAACTCTTATGGTTACCATGCCGATGATGGGTGTGTGTTCAATTCGTCTGGTACGGGGCAGCAGTATGGCCCCACCTTCACAACAGGGGACGTTGTTGGGTGTGGTTTTAATCTCGTCGATAGATCCATCTTTTTTACCAAGAACGGTGTCACTATGGGTAAGGAAGGGTATGGTGGTCATCATGTTGGGTAAGGGTGTGGTGGTCATGTTGGGTAAGGGTGTGGTGGTCATGTTGGGTAAGGGTGTGGTGGTCATGTTGGGTAAGGGTGTGGTGGTCATGTTGGGTTTGCATTTGGATAAAAGGGTGGGGTTATAAGATATAACAGGTGTTTTGTAACTAGCATGTAGCACATTATAAGTACACATTTGATTATGTGTGCTATACCAAGTATACCACCAGCTCTGTAGTTATACCACCAGCTCTATAGTTATACCACCAGCTCTATAGTTATACCACCAGCTCTATAGTTATACCACCAGCTCTGTAGTTATACCACCAGCTCTGTAGTTATACCACCAGGCTCCCTGTTAAATTGAAATGGTAGGCAGCTACTTGTGTTTATTATAGACTGCACTGCTTTTGTGTGGTATTTTAAATTGACTTAACTTTTATCATTAGGTACTGCTGTCTCTGATGTTGCAGTAAGTTGCTCTGTGTGTTGTCCACTTTGGGCAAGCTGATGTGTGCTCATGTTTTCTTCAAGCCGAACCTGATACTGTACCCAATGGTCGGGCTACAATCACAGGGGGAACTGGTGGAGACCAACTTTGGAGAGTCCCCATTCATGTTTGACTTTGAGGGAATGCTTAAGGTAAGCCTCACTCATAAGGGGTTTTCATAAGCCCCTCCCATTGGAAGGGGCTCTTATATTGCCGTTTGGTTTGCATTATAGGAAATGCAACAAAAGATCCAACAGTCTATAGAGCAGGTCACTCTACCAGGAGGGCCGGGGGAGTGGGAGACAAGTCTACACAAGTAAATGGCTGAGTTGGGGAGTGGAGGGATCATATTGCAGTATGTGATCCCTCCTTTCTACCTGCTTCATTCCTCCTCTTTCTCCTCCTCTCTCTTCCCTTCCCCATTCTCCCTCCCTCCTCTCTCCCTTCTCTCCTTCACAGGTTGGTGCTGGGGTACCTTGTACACCGTGGATACAGTCGAACTGCACAAGTCTTTGCTTCCAACACATCGCAGCTGCTGGAAGAGGACCCACAGTCCATCCAGAACAGACAAAGTAGGCCACTGCTGTTTGTTGGGGTGCACAACTGTAGCCACAGAAAACTGCCCTTTGCTTGCAGGGATCCAGTCGCTGATTTTGCAGGGCAAGATCAGCCACGCACTCCAGCTTATTCGAGCATACTGCCCGACCCTGTTCACCAACAATGTGGAGCTGTTGTTCAGAGTCAAGTGCCAGCAGTTTGTGGAGATGATAGCGGGGTGTGACCTGGGAGTGTCAGACCTGTCGGCCACGGGAGGTGAGCCACGCCTCTCATGCCACTCCGAACTGAGCAGTACCAGCAGTGATGGGGAGGAGGTGAAGGCAGTAGCCAGGTCCCCTCCTGAGTCGCCTTTGGGTTCACCTACACGAGACGGGATGTTCTCCATCACAGCTGTGAGACAAAACATATGCACTACACTGCACACACACACCACATTGCACACACCACATTGCACACACCACATTGCACACACACATCACATTGCACATACACACACCGCATTGCACACAAGCACACACACACACACACATGCACACACACACACACACACACACACACACTTAGCATACCTCAGTGCTTAAAATACTAGCATAGTTGCTGCATGTAGTCAAATAATTTTGATTAGCTAAAGGTCAGAGTGCATTAAGTTGAACATTGATTACATAGCTATGATTCCCATGCACACGTTAATTTTTATTTGACGTGCTGCATGCTTCACTGATTGCTGGTTCAAGGAGAATGATAGTAATAAAACGAATAATTATTAACCAACCCAGAAACGCACACACAAGAAATGCACGTGCATAGCACGAGGCAGTCAGACCACAATAAGCTAGGACTGCATAAACCAGGTTTGTTTATCAGGGGCGTGGCTGAGGTTGCAAAAGAACAACTGGCCGCCTCTTATCTTGTACATGTAAAGGAGTGTACAACCATGTCGAGGCATGAATACGTATGTGCATAGATAACAATACATGCATCTGATTTATATCACAAAAGACAAACATTGCATGATGCAATGCCACTTAATTCCAGCACTGCAGTCACTGCATAACCACACTACACACTCATGCAGCAGCACATCATGGCTGTGAGGCAGACACACAAACACGCACCGCACACATAACGTACGCACACACATACACGTATACGTACGCACACATAACGTACGCACATACATACACGTATGCTCCCACATATACGTACGCACACATAACGTATGCTCCCACATATACGTACGCACACACATACACGTATGCTCCCACATATACGTACGCACACATAACGTACGCACACACATACACGTATGCTCCCACATACGTACGCACACATAACGTACGCACATACATACACGTATGCTCCCACATATACGTACCCACACATAATGTACGCACACACATACACGTATGCTCCCACATATACGTACGCACACATAACGTACGCACACACATACACGTATGCTCCCACATATACGTACGCACACATAACGTACGCACACACATACACGTATGCTCCCACATTGACACAGATGATGTTAGCATTCAATGTCAATTTCCCCCTCTCACAGTCAGGCAACAGTGAGACAGCAGAAGAAGAGGAGGCATGTATGGAAGTTGAAAACAGCGAATGTGAGTATGCATGCCCTGTAGCTTTGTTACCCCCTTTATCCCTCCCTCCCCCTCCCAGTAAGGGTACCTCCCCCACTTATCACCGAACACGGCTCCCTGGAACGTATCCTCTTCTTTGGTCGGGAGCTTCAGTCAATGTACTCGACCCTCCCACCCAGCAGGGGGAAGGAACAGCTCAAGTCCCTGCTTCAGGATGCGTTCAGCCTCCTGGCCTACACTGACCCCAGCACCAGTCCTGTGAGCTACCTCCTAGATCCTGCTCAGAGAGAACCTGTTTGTGTGGCAGTGAATTCGGCAATATTAGGTACAGTTTAGCGGAGCAGTTGACACCATCTCCTAACCTTCTCGCATTTTACGCAGAATCCCAAAACCTTCCCGGCCAACCATCTCTCGAGTTTGCACTTGGACATGCTGCGCAATGCCTAAGGCTCATGACGAAAAGCGGACTTGGTGCAGCTGCGTTTACGGGCGTGCAGGACATTGCGCGGTCATCGTAATCACCCCACTTATGTTGTATCTTCATCTGTCTCTGTTGCATTTTGCGCTTCACATACGTGTATCACCGTTGTCAGTAACAGATAATAAATACGATTATTACAAATTATATCACTACATGTACATGTATGGGGTTATGTCAGAGATAATGATTATACCCATAGCACATGATGTGTATCGGCCGCTGCCTTAACAAATAAAGTCAAAGATAATTTTAGTCGCGATGGCACTGTTCCTGCGGGTTCATGCAGCTTGGTCTGGTTCGGCACGTGCGTTGTCTACTTCGCCACGGAAGAAAAAGCGATGGGTCACGAGAGGGTTGCTTTATGGAGCGGCTGCAAGCGCTTTTGGTGGTGGAATCTACTACTGGAGAGCTAGCCCTATCGAACGCAGGAAAATGCGCGTGGTTGTGGAGGGCGCTATGAGATTTATGAGGTACAGACTAGGCCCAGAGCGGAGTGGGCGTGGTGTAAGAGGCATGTGATGTACTACGTTTTTTGGCCATTATCTCCCTCTCTCTCCTCTTCCCTCTCTCTCCCCTTCCCTCTCTCGCCTTCCCTCTCTCCCCTTCCCTCTCTCCTCTTCCCTCTCCTCTTCCCTCTCTCCCCTTCCCTCTCTCCCCTTCCCTCTCTCTCCTTTCCTCTCTTCTTCCTTCCCTTTATCTCTTTCCTCCTTCATATCTCTCTTATTCCTCCTCCCTTGATCTCCCACTGTTTCACACATACTCTCTTTATGTTTGTACCTCACACACACACAAAAACACACAAACACACTTTCATATGCACGCACTACCTCTTATGCTAGATCAGTGAAAGTGGGCTTAACAATCTCACTGGACTACTGGTGGACGCTTAGAAACCTTGAAGAGGTGAGAGAGGAAGTACCATCTGTATCCAAGGAATATCTCTCACTGCATGGCAACCCTCTAGGATTCCCCAGCATATGAGGCTGCCATAGATCCCTGTCACCAGCGTTCTGCCAACAGAATTTTACAGGGAGCCTTACACAATGGAGGGTTGTACATCAAGCTGGGCCAAGGCCTGTGCTCATTTAACCAGGTCCTACCCAGGGAATACATCGAAACACTCAAAGTCCTTCAAGATATGGTGAGCTTTAATTGCCTTTTGTGCTGGATTTTTAAAAATAGAAATGATGTCATTACAGGCCCTGTCACGTGAATACAAGGAGGTTAGAGAACTTGAAAGACTTCCCATAATTACATTACAGCTTATTTGAACAGCTTGACATGTTGTTTCTGGAGGAGTTTGGCAAAACCCCAGACCAGTTGTTCAAAACTTTCGACCCAAACCCTGTAGCCGCTGCCAGTCTAGCACAGGTGTTCAAGGCCACCACTTTTGATGATCATCAGGTGGCTGTAAAAGTAAGTGTGCTGGAAAAGTGGTGTGAAGGGAAGGGGTCACTGATCCAAATTAATGTGATTTGATGTTATGATGTCATATTTCCTTTAGGTGCAATATATAGATTTAAGGGACAGGTACGATGGCGACATAGCTACCCTGAGAATCCTTCTCAGACTTGTGCAGTGGATGCACCCAAAGTTTAGCCTCGCATGGGTACTAGATGTAAGGTGTGGCCACAGGGGTGTGGCTTGAGACTGACCATAGTCTCTGCTAATCCCAGGAAATGAAGGGCACACTTGCGGAGGAGCTAGACTTTGAAAATGAGGGTCGTAACTTGGAGAGATGTGCTCGCGAGCTAAGTGTTCTTCCATATGTGTATCTGCCCAAAGTTGATTGGAAATTGTCGAATAAGGTTGGCTGTTACTGCATTCTGGCAAAGGGCTCTTTTATGACCCTTCCTGGCCACACACACACACACACACACACACACACACACACACACACACACACACACACACACACACACACACATGCACACGCACACACATGCACACACACATGCACACACACACATGCACACACACACATGCACACACACACACACATGCACACACACACACAACACACACCAAACAATCCCTGCAATTAGCGTGTTCTCACTGCTGAATGGATAAATGGGTGCAAGATCACTGATAGGGCAGCTCTTACAAAACTGGGACTCTCGTTCAAAGATGTGAGTGTTGGGCATTATTTGAAAAGTGGGTTAGCACTGCTGATGTTCAGGTCGCAGAAAAGCTCATCATGACATCAAGTCACCAGATCTTCCACACTGGCTTCATACATGGCGATCCCCATCCCGGAAATAGTTAGCGGTGTTGCATGATCACACTAACTGCACATAATTGAACCGATCTATTATTTGTATCGCCACAACGCTCCAGTTCTGGTGCGACGATCCCCTCATGGTGGTGCAGAGATTGTCCTCCTCGATCATGGCCTGTACATGCCCCTGAGCGAAGAGTAAGGGCCGTGGTGTGTGTACCATGTCCACAGGCCCTTGATCTGGTCACCTTGCAGCATGAGGCAGAGCCTGTGCAGAATATGGAAGGCCACTATACTGCACGATATACCGACATTGAAGACGGAATGCGAAAAAGTGGGAGTGAAAGGTGTGCACTCAGAAATCCTCACTGTCAATTAATTTGCTCTCCTATCCATTTTTGATGTTTCCTGCCTTTCTGCTTCTCCCACCACAACCACATATACCTTGCCCACTTGCATATGATACTTCCATTACAAAACCTGTGCCTCACGATTACTTATCTCTGCTCACATCTACACCTCCTTCCTCCATACCTCACCTTCACTCCCTCCTCCCACCACTCCTATCCAATCACTGCCCACTCCCTCCTCCCACCACTCCTATCCAATCACTGCCCACTCCCTCCTCCCACCACTCCTATCCAATCACTGCCCACTCCCTCCTCCCACCACTCCTATCCAATCACTGCCCACTCCCTCCTCCCACCACTCCTATCCAATCACTGCCCACTCCCTCCTCCCACCACTCCTATCCAATCACTGCCCACTCCCTCCTCCCACCACTCCTATCCAATCACTGCCATAGAATACGTCTTGTTTGCAGTAATGCTTACGGGGCGTGCTCTAAAGACAGACAGAGCATTTGGTACGTCAAAATTTACAAAGGATGACATGTCCGCAGTCATGGATACGTTCAAACGATTCGATGAGGTTGTACACATACTACGTACATTGCCAACTGCCATGCTTTTAGTATTCAGGTATTGAGAGAGAAGGTGGGGGGGAGGGGCTTTTGTGATTCTAATTATTATTTTCAGGAATATGAACATGGTTCGAATGACCAACACGGAATTGGGGACTCCAGTTAACAGATTCATGATCATGGCTAGGAGGTGACCTGCATTGGACTGAGTTCTCTGTTGTCATGGCAGCATTACCTCTCCTGCAGTGCTATTCAAGGCTCCATTGCAACTGTAGACCCCAAGAAGCAGACACTAAGGTCCAGGCTTAGTACCTGGGTAGAAATAAAACTGTTTGATCTCCGACTGCTGTATGTTCTTACTGTGGTTTTTATTTTATTTTTATTTTTATTAACTGTTTCGCTTTACCCTCCATTTTAGCTGGTGGAACACTTCGTCGTGGTGTGCTATGAAGTACCTACAGTTTCTGGTGTACTTGGGCAGGGCACCCCCAGAACTACTGAGCACTGTCATGCGCATACAGGCGTAGTCTTTATCTTGTCCCTTCTTTTCACTACTGGTGGCAATTGATGTTATTTAAAGAAATGAATTTTTATTGAATTGTTGCACAAGCTTTCAGTCAATGCATTGTGTCCAGTCAGATGGTGAATACCAGGCCTGCTCTCCTGCAAGATCAGAGCATGGCTGGTCCCAGACCACCTCAGCAGCACAGCTTACAGCCTCCCCACTAGCTGTTCCACAGATGACCAGCAGACCATGCTCCATTTCCTGCAGAGCAGGAAGAAGGGGCAGACTGCTGGAGACCTCTGGGTCCAGTCCCACATCTTTTGATTGAAGGCATTTTGAGATGTAGCGACAGTCTGTCAGCATCTGTCTCCCAGCAAATGGCCTTCAATAAAAGAGGATATGCTAACCATGTAAGACTGACCACAACACAATACACTAACCATGTATCAACATGATATACTAACCAGATATACTAACCACGTGAGAGTAACCATGTAAGAATGACCACAATATGGTACATGTTAGAATGATCACAACATGGTACATGTTAGAATGATCACAACATGGTACATGTAAGAATGACCACAACATGGTACATATTAGAATGATCACAACATGGTACATGTAAGAATGATCACAACATGGTACATGTAAGAATGACCACAACATGGTACATGTAAGAGTGAGGTCCCAACAACATAATACATGTATATGAATTTTCCTCTACACACCTGTACAGCTTCTTGTTGCTTGTAATCATTTTCCTTAACTCTGCAATGACCGTTGAGATAGCCAGGGAGAGGAACACGAGCTGGGGTTGCCGTGGGAGATGACTGGCAGCATCCATACATGGAAAGATAAGTCCCGAAACAATGGCCTCAATGTAAGGACTGGGGACAAGGTTCACAACGTGATCTGATTCAAAAAGGAGGGGTTAAAGTCAGTCAGTGAGCAGGCAACCAACATTAGCTCACCCTCCTTTCCAATGGTCTTCCACTTCTTTTTGTCAGGGAAGGTGCTAAGGATCACCTGAGCACACTTTGCCCTCCATTGGTGATAGAAGCTGGCACACACATCTTCCAGCAACTCCTGGAAATGTTATTCATACACCTCAGCACTTATCTCACACACTGAATCCACATACCCACACAACATACATGCATATGAATGCATACACCAAAAGACTCCCACACCCATCTTCTCAAATACTACAGTAGTCTTGCTTCCCACCAGGGCCAGGCTTAGGGCCCCCGGACCCCTTCAGGCGCTGCCTATCACAGGGTATTGGTCTGAGAACCCCCCTCAATGCTATATAGCTTCCCACACCAATAAGACACATACCAACACACAAATATACACTCAACCAAAGCACACACACGCATACATACACCAACACATACACATGCAAACACATACACACAACACTCATATACCAACACCCACACCACACACACACTAACACATACACACAACACTCATATACCAACACCCACACCACACACACACACACACACACACACACACACACATGCACACACCACAGGTACATACATACCTCCAGCTTGGTCTTGCTTTTGTAAAGTTGAGTACACACATCTCTACTCAGGGATTCAGTACCTTTGAGCTCACACGGACTGGGGAGGAGCACTCTGGGGGTGGACACTGCCCCGCTCTGCTGGATGGCATCCCTCAGCTCCCTAGAGATGGCAGGACCGTCCACAAACAAGAGCTGCCCCAGAGTCCTCAGGTTGAGGGCAGCCATGGCCTGCTGCAGACCCATGGCCAGGAACAGGTACTCCTGCCGTATGGAGACCTGCAGAGCCACGCCCACCAGGCGGCAGAAGGTAAGGTTGTTGAGGTGGCAGGCCAAGCTCGGGGGCGAGGCGAGCGATGTGGGATCTGGCGCTGCAAAGCCGGAGAAGTAGGCAAGCAAGGGAGGCACGACATGAGACATGAAGATCCTGGAGGGTTGAGTGATGCCATTGGATTTGTAGATGCCATAGCTGGTGGAGATGGATGCTGCTAACATTTGCTGCATACCTACAACAGAACAAAAGTCCCCGTAAGCACTAGTTACCAGGTGTACCTCCCCTACCTATGTCCCACTCTGCTAGGGCAGCTCCCCGTTCCAGCATCACTGCAGTGTACCACAGGGACTTCATGGCTGCTACGTGGTAGCTTAAACCTGCACAGGGGTCGCGCAGTATTTACATTTGTGTGGAGTAAAGGGACAACCTGCCTTCTGTTGCAGTGATAGCTCGCAGCTTCTCTGCCAAGTCTCTCGCGTCCCTGCGGTGTTGAAGATTAGTCACCAGGGCGACTCCTACCCGCCTCCATAGCGCGGCGCTAAGGTCGTGAGCGGCTGACCTGAGGGCCTCGCACTGGGCCCCAGGGACCAGGCAGTCGTACCAGGAAGGTGTCGGCTCTCCAACGATTGAAAACATCTCCGAAGAAACGTAACTCGTTGACTTGGGCGCTCGCGGGAGAAAGGAGGTGTGTGTGGCGAGAATGCCGAGGAACGCTCGCGCAAAGCCGAGTTCAAAGCGAGCCTCCCGTACGACGATGTCGGCACGCAACGTGGAGCACAACTGGCTGGAAATGCGCCTGGAGTGAGTCTCGACCAATATGTCGGCAAAGTCTGCAACGGTAAGGCGCGCTTCTTTGCCGCCAAAGGCTTTCGAAGTATCGCTGTTGAAATGTTCAGCGGCTATACAAATGGCTTTGCACGCGCCAAACGCGTATTCCACGTCTTCTAGCAGTTCAAGGGAGGTGCATAGCAGTTCAAACCGGGCGAGCAAAATTCGCCGTAACAGCCTTGATATGTAAAGTCCCTCCATACGGCAGTCAGCCCACACAAGAACGTTCGAGGGCATATGGGTTGCTGGCCTTCGCCCGCATTGGTACTTGCTAATAGCGAGTTCCTCCAAAGAGAAATCGCGAGTGGTGTCCTCATACTTGCAAGGTAAGGAAGCGTGCAAAGTTTGTTGTAGCTTTCTGAGATGGGTTGCAAGAGGCGCTACAGCCTTGTCTACGTCTACCTTGCTGTGGTTCATGGGAAAACCTCATGATTGTCCCTTCTGCACCTAGGCAACGACTAATGATAAACAATACATGTAAAACTAAATTTACGCATAATTGCGTTTTCATATATTTTAGTTAACGCGCATCACTGATGGAAAGAAACGGCGAATTCCGTCACTTTACAAACTCCATGATATTGGAGTATGCATGCCGAACAGACATGTGGGATCTCGTCTGCTGTGAGGCTCTCACGGGGTGGTTGTTGCGAACATGCGTGTACTAGTAACGTCGCACGCCTCCCCACACGTACACGCAGGTCTACTCGGGCAGGGTCTTCAGAACTTTGACGTGCATCCGGTATTGCTCGCCTCCACCACCCTTATGTGTATCGTCAAGAAAAACGAGCTGGATAGACTACCTGACGCGGTCATGCTGTTGGAGTATATCCAGTCCCACTTCCCCCAAGTCATGCCTAGAGCGCTTAGTACTGTGCTTGTAGAGCTCAAAACCAAGGTGAGAAGTGTTGGATGGTGCAAGTGAAACGTCTGTGTAACGTTTTCTGTGGAGCCGTTTCACTTGTGCTTTGCTGCAGACCGTCTTAGTTCAGTTATTAAACAACCCAAGCGCCCACAAACACCAGGTCTACAATTTGTTGGATCGGTACATGGGCTGCAAGGACTGTGAGGTATGGTAGTTAAAATAATAATAATAATAATAATAATATGATTGTTCTGTTAATTAACAGGTTGAGCGGGCTGCCCGTGAAGTGGACTCGTTCCACATCACACTTCACGCCAACGCGCGCAAGAGGATATGGTCCCTGATAGAGAACGTGGGTGGAGAGAATGGGGGGTATCACCGAAATCACCTGCTTCAGACCGAGTTTACTTTTGATCGGCAACAGAAGCTGGTGAAGGACTTGCACGAGTACCTGGACGCCATCAGATCAAGGCTACCCTGCCGATTGTACGAGGTAGGACAAGTCGTCTGGGCCCTCCCTTGCCTGTGGTTTTTGAAACTTAACCCTTGCAGCTAGCTGAGACATACACACAGCAAAATGTGCAGCCCCCCCCTCCAACCAATGTCCCCAAGCTAAAAGACTTTTCGATCAGAGTTACCAAGTGTCCCCTGAACGCCCTCGCCCAAAGCTGTCTCCTGCCCGCTCGTGTTTCACCACCCCACATGGAGACTTCTAAATGTATGGATGACGGTTACGATGCCAGTGAAAGCGCATCTCAGCAGTCAGACCTGGATGTGGAGGGACCAAGCCACAGCCCACATGGGAACTTGCTGTCACCAAGGCGAAGAGGGCAGGTGGCTGACAGCGACACACAGACGCCCAAGGGCAGGCCCAGGGTAACTACTGACATTGGTCGCACGTCCAGTGACAGAACAGGGGCAGTGCCTCATGTGACATTTGACAGTCCCGAGTTTCCTCTGCCTGGCAGGAGGAGACAGGGCACTTGTGGCAGACAGGTCACGAGACACGTGCCCTCAGACCATGAAGAGGAGTGTGTTGCGTTGAGCCCCCTGTGTGTATTGCACATATCAGGCTACCAGGAGAGCGACGTCGATCAATCTGAAACAGACGTTCCGTCAACAATGGAAAATATTGCCATGGAAGTGGGACAGAACTCAGTTGTGTCGGACACAGAAAGTGGGGTATCTCCTGGAGAGAAAGTGGCGTGTCTTCAGAACATTCATAGTGTACTGAAGCGTCCACTTAGACCTTAGCCACTTTTGCACCAGTTTTTATGTAAGTGTAAGTCCAACTGTTTCCAACACTTAATAATATATATGCAGTTTTTCTATAGCACTGAATACAGAAACTCACATGACACACATAAGGGCGTTTGACAGTTCCCCTTTCATCATCCCTCAGAAAATTGGGATGTAGTTATCAATCTTGGACCGGTGTCGCTGTGCGATACACTCTGCAATCCACACAATATTGCGACTCTCCTGCTCCTTCAGACGGATGTAGGAGTAGAAAACACCAAAGTGGAACTGTTGCATGAATGACAGCATGTTGATTTGTACCTGGATGGGGAGGAGAATCACAGGTTTTGAAGGGGTGGGGGGCACACAATATTATTTTTGAAATTAACTTTTCATGCATGAAATAAGATCAACCCCCAGTTAGAACAGATGGACTGCCTGAATTGTCTTATCACCAGCTTATTACCCCTTCACCCCCACCACCAAGGGCAATGATGCCTCAGACATACCTCCCTCTCAAAAAACCTGTCCTCCAGGGTCTTCTCTCCGGGGTTATTGCCTGCCCCTGCAAAGATGTTGGCATACTCCTGCAAACAATAAGTATACCATGGTAACCACACTGCGTTGTTCATGTGGGGTAAGCTCACAGGGTAGATTTCTGCCACCTGCCTAACTTGCTCGTAGTCCTCACACTTGGCTAGCTGGTGGAGGCCATAAGGGTACAGCTTCCCACAGGTGGGGTACAGCTTCTCCCTGTCGTCAGCAGTCAGCTCTGTTCCAAAGGAGTTGATGGTGATGATGAAGGCACGACGATCGGCTTCAAACTGCACGTTACATTGGTGATGGTTGGGCAGAAGGGAGAAAGGTATGTCTGATGAACTATAAATACACAAGGGGTCACCATACTGCTAGAATGGTTCCCATGACGTCAGCAGTGGCCCCACCAATGTTCTGGCAGAACTGATAGAAGTCTTCAATGTATGCCTAGGAACAATGGTGAAACAGTGTGAACATAAGAGTTGAAAAACCAACCACAGCCACACCTTGTACAAACTGTTCCTGATAATTTCAATGTTAACCTCATCCAGGTCAGTCTGTGTGATACAACTCTTGAAGTAATTTGCTGAGTGTGAAGGAAGGGGTAGGAAGAGTCAAGGCAAAGGGCAAATGGTAGTGGGCATGGGAGGGATAAGGTGGGAAGGGCGTGTCCTGGCCATACCCAAGGGGGTGTCCACCAACACAGCGTTGTACAAGTCAGCAGGAGTTGTGGCAATATTGACGGACTCCATCTCAGCAAAGCTGCCCAAAGGGTGGCACTTGTTTCTGAGCTCTGCTATCTGCCTCTGGCGGAGAGTACCGGTGATGAGAAGAATGATGTTGTCGATCATGTAGCTGTACCTATGGAAGAGAAAGGTCACCATTGACGCGAAAACTTTCAAAGGAGTCCGACGTGTGTGTCATTTGAATCACCACTGTGCCCTACCCCCCTTTCAAACCCACTGACTCACGTTATGTAGTCCAGGAAGGTGCTCAGAGGTTCAACGGCGTGATTTCTGAAATGGCGGAACTCCACGACCAACCTGCTTCTCAGTTTCTCGTCAATCACAGAAACAGCAATTGGCGAGGGTTCGTTCTGGAGAAAGTTTCCATAGTCCGTCGCTTGCAACTGAAGCTTTAGGTCTAAAACAACAGAGCTCTTTTGTCACGGGCCGCCCATCTTGATCAGCCCTGCCACCTACCGTCGATAGTCTCGCATTGTACCAAATTCAGATATTCGGTCCTGTTCAGAATTCCTGATCTGAATCCACGCAGTAGACCTTCCAGATAGCCGTTATCAACGTTAAACCCGTACTCAGCTAAATACGACATCTTGGGTTCTTTTCACTCACTAGTCATATGACAGCATTAATAGTTACATCCTGTAGCTCACGTGCATGAAGTATTGAATGAATTCACTGACATGATATAATTATATTGAACCAGCTACATGTATTGCACTGTTGTACACACACTCTTTCTCAATTACCCAGAAACAAACCATTTTGCGTACTACAATTACATATGGGATGGTTTTCAGTTTTCATAGTCCTAGTCTCGTACCCAGACCCAAATGTACGTAATGATGATCGTCGCTTACAGTATGACATCACGTACGGAAGTTGTACACTGTACTGTGCGCCTGAATGTCGGCGCGTCCAATCAAAATCGACAGCTTGCGTGACATCACGTTAATTACATTCCAATGACATTCCAAACTAGAAAGAGGAGCCTGCCTCAGCCTGGCAGCTTAATAATGCGTGCGCATCGAAGGCTGTGATATCTGGACAGGTGGGCATGCGTCTAAAACCAAGGTAAAGACATTTTAGTAGGAAAGGACTCAGTACGAAGGAGGGCTAAAATCTGTTGCTATACGCTTGTTCAGCCCATCGCGTTCACCTATCTGAGAGCATCATTGTGGTGCTAGCCTTTTCTCTTTAATAGTCCCTACAACTTTAACAAAGACTGACACACTAATAGTACAAACGTCACGTTTTGTCGTGATGACGTAGTCGTTGCTATGACGACACAAAATTATGAACATTCAATTGACATTCCCGGGAACACAACTGCGATCGACTTGTTTCCCAGACCCTCTGTAAGCTTACGTGATGTCATACTGTAAAGCGATGATCATCATTAATGACGTACATTGGGTCTGGGTACGAGACTAGGGCTCTCCCCCACTTACATGTAAACCCATCATTATAATAAAGCGCGCCTGTTCCTTGGTCAGTTCCGACTTCCGAGTGCGTGGCATTTATGCAAATATGCTCAAGGTATTAGGCCTACGGCAATATTTCGTTGCGCTCTACATTGATCTGGCAGTAGAAGTTGACCACCTGAGTGACCTGAGACCTTAAAGTGGCGTAGGAACGGTTCAAAAAGTGGGGGGGCTGAAATTAACTATTCATAAGTGGGTGTGGTAAAACGAAGCTGTCAGTTGCGGGGTGGCCAGGTGGGCACAAGCCAGACGTACTATGACGTGGACTGGGGACTAGTCGTGCTAGTCCCCAGTCCACGTCTTAGTACGGTACGTCGAAGTACGTCTGGCTTGCGAGACTAGGTGGGACCTGGCACCCAGGCCCCACCTGCGGGCCTAAATCATATACATGTAAAGCACGGGGGCACCAAACGCTCATGTAAGCGTATGACGTAATCAAGACAACCAGCCTAATATCGGCCTTAATTACGTCATGGCTCGCGAGACTTTTGAGCGGTCTGGTCTTATAAGACAGTTTCAAACACTGCAAGATGTGGAAAATTCTGATTTGTGCTATATCCATGCAGTGGAGGATTCGATGATGCATATAGAGCAGCGACATTGTTCGTTCGCATTTTTGTTGACGAACGATAGTGCGTGTGTTTGCCGGTGACTATGGGAGCCGGGGAGGCGCTATAATATTATAATTTAGGGTTAGGGCCCCCCCCCCCCCCCCCCCAGCCATGAAATAGTCATGGCCGCGCCACTGGTAACCAAACCGTATTCCGCGATGCTAACTTTATACAATTCCATTGTAGTTAAAAGATTTTAACATGTACACGCATAGACTAATAGTATGGCATATACATGTATAGTATGTTATACGAGTGTAAATGCAGAGATAATTGTACGTGTGCGCGTACGTGTACACAGCACGATTGGGGTTGCCAAAAGATTTCTTCGACGCACGATTTCATTACAACAGTTAAGATGGAGATTAGAAGAGTATACATGTATATGTATAGGTGTTTGCATGCATTTTCGATTTCCTGCTGTCAACATCCTTGGTGCAGCATTGCCGTATATAGAGCCTTTTACGTGTCTTTGCTGCACATTTGCTGCCTGCGGCAATGTCTAGTAGTAGTAGCCCTAGAGAACCTTGCTGTGCAATTTATGACATCAATCACTTCTGAATATGAGAAAACATCCGCGAAAAGGGACCTGATGCATGTTATATTATGCGAGATTCCTGTAGGTCCTTTACAACTTCATCCTTTCTTATGCACTTGAAGTTCGACTGTCCATATTAAAAGCCGGGTGGTGTAAATACGCGTTGCACGCTTTGAGGCTCGTTTCTGGAAAATTCAATTTTTTTTTAAAAATTTATTTCCCCATGCAAGCATATATATGTCAGTCTATAATAATCGTGGCATCAGGTGGTTGATGGAATTGAGGGTCAGAATCGCTGCCATACCGACGCCTATGTATATACGCTGGTGATTTAGTAAGGTTCTTCGACTCCTAGGACCACAAATTGTCTATAAAAATAACAAACGAATTGCCGATTCCGTTCCGCCGAAAACGGACAGATATAGGTAATCAGCTCCAGTTTCTGTTCACCGTGATCTTGCTTCTCGCCCAGTGTTGCCGCGATATATCGCGAAAGGCGATATATCGCGATTAAATGTTTATATCGCGAAAGGCGATATATCGCGATTAAATGTTTATATCGCGAAAGGCGATATATCGCGATTAATCTTTAGTCATATCGCGAAATAAACGTGCACGGACGTAAACAAAGATATAAAGAAATAAAAATTACTTGCATGGACGTAAACAAAGATATACAGAAATAAAACGAGCAGAGAATAAACATACATTTGATTTATGTATATCAATGAAAATAATTTACTGTTACAGTTAAAGAGTTAAGTTTGAATTTTGCTATACAATTGCCAATGCAGCCTTTCATGCAAGATGCCACGCCCCCACGGGCGCAACCTTTTCTTAAGGAAAATACCTAAGCAAAGATGCACAAGTACTTGCTTGCTGGTTTAGCTATGGTATAGGGAAATATGATCGATGATTCCTCCACCACAACAATGGATCATATTTTCTGAAATTGATTTCTGCTGACAGGCTGCTTGGGAACATTGCGCAAGCTATCATGTAGCTAAAAAATTGTTGCTTCCAAAGCCTCCCATACTGCAGTTTTGAAGGCTTTGCGATCAACGCTCATGAAATCGTCTGTGGTAGCAAGTACATTTAGCGTAAGTACAATTCACTCCAACATTTAATAACCAAGCAATAATTGATCATGAATAATTTACTATATCGCGATATTTATATCGCGATTAAATGCTCATATCGCGATATATCGCGATATAGACGATTAAGGATGAAGGCTATTTCGCGGCAACACTGTTCTCGCCGAATCCGTTAAAAGATCGATTAATATTAAATATGGGCCCAAAAAGTGAGGGGGCTTAGCCCCCCGCTTCCTACGCCTATGCCTCAGATATGATACATGTACGTGTGTACACGCTGTCTCGTACCCAGACCAATATGACGTATGTTTTAAATACATACGCAACGCTTAGGGTCTGGGAACGAGACCAATGTGCCGAAGTCTCGTGCCCAGACGATAAATGGACAAAACATTGGGATGGAAGCCAAGTCACGCGCCAAAAAGTTACATAATCCGCGCCATGTGTGGAAATTAATACATGTACGTTTTCACACACTATGAGACGTTGCCTGAAACTTTTAAAAAGTGTTAGTTGGGAAATGTACTATATCTGGAAGTTTAGGCGGGAACGTGTGTAGCTAGAGTGACAGCTAATATTAATGCAGACACACTGATGTGCTCTGATTTACTCAATGGGTATTGTCATTTGTGTAAAGTCCCTCCATACGGCAGTCAGCAATAATCAGTCAACTTATACCCATGCATAGCCTTAACCGCAGCTAACCATTTTAACTCTGCCTCCCCTGCGTCAGATTGGTACCGACGAAAACTGCCACCGGCTATATATTATTATAAAAATCATTTATACGACTGGGTACGAAACTAAACGTCATTTGTGGCATTTTTCGCAACATTTTTGTGGCTCAAACCGGTGCACATAGGATCACATGTACGCAAATATGTATAATGATACTATTATATATTATTATCATATATATAGCCGTACATGCACTTTCCGTGTTCCAACGGAGCAGGCATATAAACGATGGACGAAACCAGCGCACTCAACACAAGCCAAGCAAATACATCTCGACTCCCAGATTTGGCTGTTATCTTTACCCCAGTCTTGCTCCTGCAGCTTTTGGTTGGACTGGTCTCAAATCTCCTCTTAATCGCTCTGCTTGTGAAGGCAAGCAGCGTCAATGGTCAGAACAACATCAACATCTACCTCTACTCCATGGCGACCAACAATCTGTTCAGTCTGTTCCTGACTCTAACGCTGCTGATATCAACTGTGACCAAAGAGTGGGTATTAGGACAGACCATGTGCTCATTGAACCAGTTTATCACCTACATGGTCAACATACCCCAAATCTTACTCCAAATGTACATCAGTCGAGAGAGATACAAAGCAGTTCTCCATTTCTTCGAGTGGAAACCGTACTCAAGAAGAACTTACATCCAGGTAGCAGCGGTGTGGATTAAAGCAATATTTACTGGGGTATTAGGCCTACTGCAGGGTGGACAGATAGTGGGGAAGGAAGATGGTGTCCTTTCTTGCTATGCACCAAGCAGATGGTTCGAAGAACGCCGTTTATATCCATTGGTCATCGCATATGTAATAGCAGCATGCATTACTTGCACAGTTGCGATTATTTTTGGCGCAGTTCACTATGCCTATACCTTCAGACAGCTTTACATCATTAAAGAGATGCGCGCTCATGGCCAGCAGGTGAAGCTCAACCACAGAGACATCCCCATCTCATGGGAAGCTGAAGTGAGGTCACTCAAGTCAATGACTTGCTTGTTTGTCGTTACCATCGTGCCCTTTATAATTGGGTCCGTGTACTACGCAACCACAATTGTTATCAGCGAAGGCCGAGCCTATCAAGAAGTGGACGTGCCGCTACTCCACGTAGCTATTTTGAGTATCTACTGGATGCCTACGGCAAGCCCATTGCTGCTAATAGCAATAAATAAGAGATTCAGAATGCGAATGAGGGATTTGTTCCGATGGCAACTGAAGCCCACTAATGATAGCGGCCCTGATGCTATCCGCCGCGCTACAGGTGCGATTTCGCAGGTCAGTGCACTTCCCTTACACCTGCCCATGAATGGTGCGAAAGAAGTCGTATCCGATGTAGCATTTCGACCGCCGTTCATCAAAGTATTATACACTGAACACATGGACAACTGCATGACTGATGGCCCGGAGGTGGTAAAAACTACTTGAGCAGCATGTACACATGTATATACGTAACCTACAAAACTGTAATATAGCCAATTATATTTGCATCTGTATAGACCCTATGCACACGCATAAATTAGGGCGTGGCATCATGTGACATGACACAATGTAGTAAGTAGCTAGGCACTGCGGGGAAGCAGCACTGCATCAGAGCAATAAGAAACTTGACCTGTTGAGTTTGTCGAGCGATCCGCATCATGCTCCGATTGATGCCAGGATCTAGAAACGTGTCTAGCACTTCAGTAGATTTTTTTTTTTCTGCATGTGCATTTGTTTGGTTCATTCTCCAAGTTCTTACAAAAAAGAGGATTTGAAAGCCTATATGGAAGTACCGAGGTTCGGACGTACTTTTCAGCGGGCTACGCAAGTGACATAAAGCTGCTGCAAATCAAACAGCTAAACATATGCCTTGATCTAGCGAAGCCAGCCCAAAGATGCCGTATTAGCTAGACCTAGCGGCATTGCCTTGAATGTAGTGTTTAGGTTTTTAATTATTATTATTATTATTTTAACTAATCTATCTCTCAGGTTAAGCACAGTCACAAAAGGTACAAACCTTTTACCTATTCTTCCAGAAATTATTGGGAAATGGTACTCAAATCAAAAAGTACAACACTAATTCATCCGCAGCAGAGGAGGAACATATAAATGAAGTGTGATGCTATTGCAATATGCCAGAGGAGACTGGCAAAGCTCAGTATGATTGACTGCAATAATCCTGGCTGTCCAATTGAGTGATTCCACGTGGCATGCATATTTAAATGTTATTGTCCAGACTGACAGCTGCAACTGAAAAAAAAAAAGACTCAAGCATGTATTAATTGAATGGTACAACTGATTCACACATCAGTATGACATAATGCAGAACACACAGTAAGCCAGTATACTGAGAGCCAATTGTACGAATATCATTTCAATTGTTTTTTAGAAGTGTAATCATAATAATGTCCTTCAGAATTGTACAGGAGAGAAATCACATGTTAATTCAACATGAATTCTTTCATGTGATATATATTTCCCTTGACCAGCCTTCTGATTTTTTTTTTTTTACCTTTAGTACTGATAGGAGGAGCAACAACTTGAGCACAATAAATACCCACTGCGTCTTCCACTGTGAAGCCATGATCAGTTAATATGATGTCACCAGGGAAAAGGATTTCTAAAATGCCACATTGCTCTGTACTCGCTGAATAAATGCTTGTCCAGGTTTTGAAAGGAAAGAGAAAGTGCTCTCAGGGATAATACGGCAATAAGAAATGGTATATTGCTGTTATTGTGGCCTTGCTCGCAACAAGATAAATAGGTCTCTCTATAAATATCTCTGTGCATGCAGTCAAGTATATAGATGCATCTACCATAAAACTTTTTAAATGCTTGTGGCAAACTCTTCTTCACTTTACCAGGCCAGTGAATAAGAGGGCTCAGCCACTGAACCATGTATAATGAGGACCAATTGTTAACTGAAGAGGCATGAAACAGTTAACTGAGTGCATGAGACACACCAAACCTATATGTCATGTTAGACTAAAGACAGTTTCACAACTTGGAATAGTGACTGGAACAGAGTCAACTGAAACATCAGAGCAACTCCCTTACGAATGATATCGCTTCCATTTAGATGATGCGCACTTTATAACCTTCCTAGAATGATATTCTACTCTTCTTTGTGAATACATCTTTGAATACAAGTGGCAAAAGGGAGCACAGTTTGCCCTATTCCGTCCACATAAAAAATTGAATTATGCCCGTTCGCTTAGTACAGGTAAGGTAAAACATTTTTTTGGCGCACTCTACGGATGGTACATAAGCATGCTATTCTAAAACTTATATACTTAATCGCTTCTACCGACCACCAGAGGGAAAACTAGGCGTTACATTGCGTACAGCGACGATCAAAACACCAGAGCAACACGTTGCACAGAGAACTCACATAATTGTTCGCTTTTGAAGGTTTTAAGCATTTGTTGATGATTTCCAACTCAACAGTACTCTCCTTTACCTCAAAAAACTGTCAGTCTTAAAGAAGTCACAAGCGAATCACGTGATGATAATTAGGGTCTTGTATACCGGCCGAGTCAACAAGTATAGTGTGTCGCAGTGCGGACAATCATTCAGTTTCAGTACATGTATATCGCGCCCTCTCTCGATCTCGGCAAGACTACTGCCTGCATCATGCACTTCCATCAATGATAATTATAATAATCTATATAGCGGTACGATTTTCAGCTTTCCATATGCAGAAATCAGCGGTCCCCGGGAAAGTGATGGTGCTCAAAAAGAATTGCCATTACATAGAGTAGTGTGCTTTGAATTTGTGTTGAATTTTTAAGCAGTAATGTTTCTAATTTATTCAAAACAAAGTTACAATTTAAGATATTTAAATTAGATACACTATGGCTACTTTTGAATTTTATTAACTAATCACACTTTTGCCATTTCAATTTTATGTTCAGAAAGGTTGTTAAATGCAAACTGTATAAAAAATTCGGGAATGCAAAATACCTTCCCATAGACATGAACACAAAATCAATTTTTTTCTTACCTAATTATTGTATTACACTGTTTGTTAAAACTGCATCAGGCCCGTAGCCAGGGGGGGGGGGGGGGGTTCGGGGGGAACGAACCCCCCTTCAGAGGATAAAGGTCCTGCACTCCGCTTACGTAGAAGTACTACGGTGCCGCCGTGCAGGCAGCTCTCTAAGGCGGATTTAGGCGATTAGGCTTCCCTGACTAATAACGTACGTATAACACAACGTAACGGTTAACCTGTATTTATTATAATAATTATCAAATTACGTCTCAATAAATTAAAAAGCAATTTGCGCCGGTTTAATAATTAATCTATACGCCGTCGCTTTAATAATCGCCGGGCCGATCGACTATGCCGGGTAGCTCCCAACAAAAGAAAAGAGAGCGTGAACGAGCGGGGTGCTAGTGCTCTTCGAAGACTGCACAATTATATGAGAGCCTCGATGGGAAATAGCCGTCTTTCTAGCCTTGCTCTCCTGCATATACATTATGACATGGACATGGACTTAGATGAAGTTGTCACACGCTATGCCCATTTGCACCCAAGGAAGCTTGAACTTGACTCTATTATCCGCCCTTGAATTCTGTTAAAACACTCTGTCACTGTATACTAATTAATTGTGTTTGTATATAAATGTATAACCTGCCTAAATATGTAGTATTTTTCATGTGCCATTAATTCATATAAACACAAATTTCAATATTTAACTAGTAAACTATGTAACTATGTATGAGTCAACCATCTAAGTAGAGGTCTGAGACTTTAGCACGGGGACCTGCCCTTGCAAGAAATGCTCTGGCATTCGAGCGCACAAGGGAAAGGTTTAGTCTGGAATAAATGCTGTCCACTCCCAGGCCCCGAATGATTCAACAGCAAGGGGTATGCAACTCCAGCCTAGTTCTGCACAAATCCCTGAATTTGCTTGTATCTTTCGCTGTTCTGTGGCAAAAGCTGCAGAGCCTGCTGTGTGTCCCGCTTCGGAAACTATATGTCAGGTTGACTAAGCAGCCATTGAATCAGAAGCATTGTTTTTTTTTTTTTAAAGCGAAGATCGATTTAGCGGATTGCATAGCAAAACGACATGTTAGGTTTAGCCCCTTCCCCTCCTTTCATATCAGCCAGCTCACCTTGGAAGGTTGCATGAAATTGAATTGCTCATCTTGTTTATTTTTCGGTTGTGAGTGTTTTGGTACATGTACATGTGTCTGCAAATATTAATTCTTTTGTGTTGCCAAATCAATGTTTTCAAAAGCTTCCGCGCGAAGCGCGGGAGGGGGCACTTCCCCCTCCCGCACCCTCCCCCTTTTGGTGACCCACGCCCACTTTGGGTCCACATATTTTTTTCGAACCCCCCCTTTTCCTGACCTGGTCTACGGGCTTGTGCATGTATCTTCAATTGCCACCCATTGCAGCACATTGGTACACGTTTTACTGCCATTCGTTTTTTTTTTTCCCATTACATTGACTTTCTGGTTCGGGAGCCTTTCAACAATGATAGGTTATGGCGCCGCCATCTTGACCATTATTGGTCGTCTAGTTTTTCAATTGAAATATAACAGAACCCTAATTGGTATGGTGCATGGAACAAATTATAACTAATCCAATGTATATAATGACTATATTAACTCCTGGGACCAAAACATTCAATACAAACACCCCATTTAAATTTTTAATGCTCTATATATTTCAGCTAATAGATCTGAACATGCTTCCAGGGGAACGTAGGTTTATGTTATTTAGTTATTTATTAATATTCAAGTTTAGTATTTTTAAATACAAAATCCATGCAATTACACTTTAATATTGTTTGTAAACAAAAAAGAGAGAATATTATTTATAAATATTATCTAGCATCTGGTAACCTTCTGAATAGAACGCGCTCCACACAATTTTAGAATATGGCCGGAAACTTGTAACGACTTCAACAAATTTTGTGAACCACTCATTTCTCAGTCCATATGCTAGCAAAACTCAGTCGACAAGCTGTAAAACGTGACAGTCACGTGATACACCCTAATTTTGACTACTTGATGACAATTGTATAGCCCATGCGTCTGTACAGTCAGATTTTCGATATCACACGTGGTAATTCGAAGGAACCTAAATGTCGTCCAACTACAACGATCTCCATGCACTGTAGCTATTCCAAAAACATACGACTGACACATATGCATCGTTCATGCACTTGATGAGTAAGCAATTTCCAAATCTACAATGTAGTTTTTTAAAATTTGCATAGTGCCAAAGTCGAGACCTGTCTTACTATCCCCTACGTTTAATACGTCGTTCTGATTTTTCCAACATTACTGAATTGTTGCGAGTTGTTTGTACTTCGCCATGCATTTACCAATTAAAACGCATCTTTTGGCAATACAGTATTGACTGTTTTTAACGATCCTTGAAGAATTGCAATGAAGTACCATGCAATATTTTCTGAATTGCTAACCATCATTGCAGTATACAATGTGTTTTTGCTTTGTTATCTACTCATATAGATTTGCTAAAAATCAATTTTAACTTGCGTCTAGGTCGTCGGGAGAATAAACATTATACTACGTCGACATGCACGTATACATGTTATCTGTCATGTACTGAGGAATGCAAGTTGTAATGGAACATTACAAATTGCCCCACGACGTCGTATAACATGCGCGCGTTTTATCAATTTTAATGTCACAGAGAGGCCGGACATTTTGTTGAAAAGACGAGCAGTAAACTTGGCTCACAAATGGGGAAAAGCCTACTCTCAAACATGCAACTACGTTAGGGCACGAGTAGCCTTTGCCATCTGATCATAAAGGCATCCAGTTTGTGTTTGAGCTAGGGGCTCACGAGTGAATTCGATGATGGGGCACCGCTCAACTTTATCTTACTTTCATGTATGTTACCGTGTCTAGTTAAAAAAAAAAAAAAAAAAAAAAAAAAACGTGGAACTCATCGCAGCGGATTGACTGACTAGAATCCTTGTCATGATTTCATTCACCACGTGAATACATGTGCACCAATATGGTGGCATGGCAGATTACGGAGTGGTCACTTACTTGACACATGAAAAGCGTCATCAAACTAATACGCGAAATCGTATTTAATATGCTGTAATGATATATTTTCTCTAAGGCCCTAACTCATCAATGGACGAAACCAGCGCACTCAACATAAGTCAAGCTAGCACTAATAATATTTCTCGACTTCCAGATTTGGCGGTTATCTTTACCCCAGTCCTTTTCCTACAGCTGTTGCTTGGACTGGTCTCAAATCTCCTCTTAATCGCTCTGCTTGTGAAGGCAAGCAGCGTCAATGGTCAGAACAACATCAACATCTACCTCTACTCCATGGCGACCAACAATCTGCTCTGTCTGTTCCTGACTCTAACGCTGCTGATATCAACTGTGACCAAAGAGTGGGTATTAGGACAGACCATGTGCTCATTGAACCAGTTTATCAGCTACATGGCCTATATACCCCAAATCTTTCTACAAATATTCATCAGTCGAGAGAGATACAACGCAGTTCTCCATTTCTTCGAATGGAAACCGTACTCAAGAAGATCATACATCCAGGTAGCAGCGGTGTGGGCTTTTGCGACATGCTGCGGTGTGTTAGGCCCACTGCAGGCAGAAGATGGTGTCATTTCTTGCTATGCGCCGAGCGAATGGTTCGAAGAAAGCCGTTTACGTCCATTGGTCATTGCATTCGTACTAGCAGGATGCATTACTTACATACCTTTGATTATTTTCGGTGCCGTTCAATATGCCTATACCTTCAGACAACTTTACATCATTAAAGAGAGGCGCGCTCATGGCGACCAGCAGGTGAAGCTCAACCACAGAGACATCCCCATCTCCTGGGAAGCTGAAGTGAGGTCACTCAAGTCAATGACTTCCTTATTTGTCGTTACCATCGTGCCCTTTATAACTGGGTACGTACACTATGCAGTAATAGCCACAATTGTTATCAGCGAAGGCCGAGCCTATGGAGAAGTGGACGTGCCGCTACTCCATGTAGCTATTTACTGTATCTACTTGATGCCCACTGCAAGTCCATTGCTGCTAATAGCAATAAATAAGAGATTCAGAATGCGAATGAAGGATTTGTTCCGATGGCAACTGAAGCCCACTAATGATAGCGCTACATTGTACAGTTGCGATTTCGTATGTCAGTCACCGCAAAGTTAAAGAAGCAGTTGGTATACTGTAGCATTTCGACCTCCGGAAAATGACACAAGATAGAGCTGTAAAACTGCATAAGCACAAATGCATGCACGAACTAGCAATTAGGCTGATGTACATGTAGATGCATATACGTGACGTCAAAGTTAAAATTAAAATTCATAAAACAAATTGTTGCTAAATTGAGGCGAGCATGACTGAATAGCTAGCTAACTAACTAACGAAACGGATCACGTGCTCCATAAAGCAGGCCGCCTACAATTGTAGCTGTTTGCGGTTGGAACTATTATAAGTCCATACTAATTAGGATTTACGGTGGGAATTTGGCTTTTTGTCAATAGCCTCATTTGCACATGTACTTCCTTCTAACTATATAGCAAACACCTACAGCCATGTACAACATACACAACTACCTACCTTCTAATTACTGCGCATGCCGCTACATTCCTACGGAAGTGCGCTAGCTATACGGGGTTTGCTACAGTACGAGCTAAACTTTTGGGGTAGGAAGTCGTGTCCCTAGCTTGCATGGGCACCCAGGGGCGGATCCAGGAATTGGGAGCGGGGGGGGGGGGAGGGCACAGGTGAGGGTGTGGCAGGGGGTGGGGCAAAGCTGGATGCGGAGCCACCCCGGGGAGGGTGCAGGAGGGGGGGCACCCCTCCCGCCCAGCTAGGGGGTCTGGGGGAGCGCTGTAAGCTCCCCCAGCGGGGCCTGGGGCGGAGCCCCAGAAGCCAACGCTTTTTGCGTTGAAACCCCCCCCCCCCCCCCCCCAAAAGTACGTAAAAACTGCTCCAAAAACGTTATAACTCTTCTACGTAGATAAACTCTATTATCTCTGCGTGACGTGGCACCAAAGTTGGCCGGTGGTGCACGTCGATTATCAGCATTGTGTACAAACGATCATAATATCATGCATCCAATGGCAAACCTTCTTTGCTTGGTCGCTTTCGACTCCGAGGCTCCATCTGGTCAGTCCAGAATAACTTCAACGTCAAAAGAACCAGTGAACTATAATATTAATTTTGACGGTATGGATTTGCTGCATACCTGCTGCTATTGAAAGATTTGACTTGTATAGGCGCCTTTGAATTCACTCAAACACACAAATTATTACAATTCCAGCTGTCGCGGACGTTTTAATTCAGAGCACGTGTATGCCTGCCCGATGTTCTAGACTGCATGGCTCCGCACCGGCTGGCACTGCTGCCTTTGCACGTACATTTAACCGTTTTCGCACATACTATTACTCGTGTAAGGCACCGCCCCTTAGCTATGAATATTTAATTTCTCTTTGGCGGGGGGGGGGGGGGGCAGAACCCAGTTGCCCCCCCCCCCCCTGGATCCGCCACTGGCACCCCCAGCTTTTCTGGAAGGGGGGGCTAGGATAGGGCCAGGCAAGGGGGCGCCATTTGACAGCCGTGAATACGTTGTCCGCTTTCGGCCGATTCAACCACGGGTGCTGTCCGCTTTCAGCCAATTGAGCCAGTGGGGGGGTGCGCATGTATGTAAACTTTTATTACAAGGGGGGGGGGGGGGGGGGGGGGGGCGCCCCCCCCCCCCCCCCCCCCCCCCCTCCCCGCTTGGGGATGCCCATGGCTTGGAGCAGATAGCTGTCCTAAAAGTCTCCACGACATAACCAGGTAGTAGTTTTATGTACACCACAACCCGCGGCCAGCATTTTCCAGTCCGTGGATATTATGCGGGCCTGCAAGGGAATATCACAGCCAACAATTACAGCAGCATGCACTGCAGGGTGTGTGGGAGATTCGTGGTTTTTTGAGGATAGGCAGCTTCAACCATATACAGATGCCAGGAGTTTGCACAGCCACTGCATGATGCCTCTGGCATTCCCATTGATGCCTCAGAAGATCCAACCGCTTTAAGTTTTCTATCCTGCTTCTGCAGTTGCTGCATTGCTTCAAGTGTAAAAGAAGCACTGCAGCGATTAGAGTGTGATGCTCCATACATTCCAGTGGAGCAACCACACAAATGATGGTATGAAAACAGTACTCAGTTATACAGGGTGTTTCACAATCAAAGGAAAATTGTTTATAAATTAACCACAAGCAGTTAATTAACGGATAATTGTTGTTAAAAGTTCTAAAAGCAAAAGATCTTAATGTTTAATCTCCAGCGCGTCGTCCTTATTTAATAGCGGTTATCGTCCTTAAATAAGGACGAACATTTGCAGTAAGTTTTTGTAAAAAATAATCGATGCAATTGAAAAGTAAAACCATTTCACTATACACTATTCTACCCTTGTTCACATTATAGCCCTATGTATTTAAACTAAGTGTTTTATTGTATTAAAAAAAAGTTTAAGTGCAATAGTGTATTTGTAGATCACGTTATTTATGGCATTCAAAACGTGCATTCCGGATTTGTTTATTAATGACATTATAGAATTATTTTCTAACTCTAATGCGTAAGGATTATCAGACACTTCAATCAGTCTACATTCAGAAAATATAAAAAAATTTGCACATATGTACATCCGAATTGCTAATTTATATGCTTTTTATTTCCCATAGATAAACTGGATTGTCACGTTGAACAATATTTTTAATCTAATGAAGCGTCCTGAGAGATGAACACAAGTAGTTCTATGTTATGTCAAGTATATGAATGCATCTTTGACTCTTTGTCAACTGCATTTACTTGTGTATAATGCAGTGAATGTCTGTAATGATAAAAATAATTTCATAAGTATTAAAACTCATTCCAGTTAGTTATTGGTATATTTAATACCCTTTGTAATGCATTGTGAGAGTGTGAAATCAAATTTGTCTTGTTGATTAAAATAAATGAAAATAAATCAGGCCAATCAATCAAAACCAAAATCAATTCATATACCCTTGAGTTGAACATTGAGTGTTATTATTGATGTCATTTATAGCTGTGTTGCACTACTATCAGCAATGAGGGTGAGGTGCTGTTGAAAGCAGTTGTGTTTTGTACTTGGTTTGCAGAGAGTGTGAACATAACCTGTTGTAGCACTGGAGCATCCTTCACAACAGTATGATGACTTTTGTGAACAAATTTTGCACTTCAATTGCACTTGCTTTTTGTGATCACTATAAGCTTTCAAGGTTGACAATGAATCAGGATATGTTGTTTCCCAATCTAATGAGAATAAAAAAACATTTTGTGGCAATGTTTCAGTGCATTACAGCAATATTACCTGTTCTTCTGATAACTTGTCTCGTAGAACCATTCCTTGCCCCAATAACACATTTATGATTAAACTCATATGCAAGTTTTCCCATAAAGGTTAGGAAATCATCTGGTGTCCCATATGTACTTTGCACTGCAAATGTGTAAGCCAGGAACGAATCAACAACACACATCCCAAAAACTGTGGTAAATATACGATGCCACCACTTGTGTGTACACCATTCACGTTCTAATTCAAGAGAACCTTGACAGTAATGATCATGTCTATCAATGATACCAAAACAACTAAAGAATTCCTGTATCATTGCTGGTCGCTTGACCTCCTTGAAGTATACAACAGTCTCCAACACACCATTTACTTCCTCCTTCTTATGCCTTTTGCGCTTGCAAGGAGTTCCTGAAAGTGTTGAACCAACATTAGACACAATTGTTTTCATCTTCTTATCAGCCCATCCAAGAGCATAGAAGGGTATACCATTTTCAGCCTGAGTCTCCAATAAGCAGAAATCCCCCCGAGCTGGTACTGCTTCATCTTCCTGACCTTTTCCCCAAGACTGTAAGTATGCAAGTGGATATTCTTTATGTGCTGTCTTTACCATACCCATGAAGTAAAGTCCCCTTTCTTGTAAGGCCAAGAGGGTCTTCACTGAGGAGAAGGCAGAATCAGCATGCACCACACGGCCACTACCATAGTATTCCTTGGTTAGGCGAAGAGTTACTGCTGTTCCCTCTCCATACTGTTGGAAATAGTCCTTTTTTCTGTTGGCTTCTTTCCCTTCCATTATCTCTAACTTCAGAATGATACCTGTGTCACCACAAGCAAGTGATTTGATTTCAGTACCCACTCCTTTAGGTTTGCGAGGCAGCTTGGTCTTATGAGGCATACCGTCCACAACATATTCACCATCAGCTCCTTTCCAAGAACTCATACATTCATCAACAACTAAGTGACATCCAGGAATGATATGCTTTTTTTGTGTAAGGTTGAAATCATCAATGAAGCATCTGATGCTTTTCCATGGATCCTAAAAACATTGCATGCTATCAACATTCTATACAACCTTGTATAATTACTTACATCAGTGCAGGTACCTTCAACATGAGGTGGAACAAAACTTAAGCACTTCAGTATATCTTGGAAGCGATGCCTAGTTATCCCATAATGACCAAAGTCTGCACCTTTGAACACACTTCCAGGTTCACTTCCAGTTTTCCAGTACACATGAATAGGACCCCGTTTAGGTTCACAAGCCATAGCAAGCCTCAATCCAAGAAATTTTAAAAACTCACCCTTGTCAAGGTGACTCAATCCATTTGCATTCATGCTGATGTTGGTACACTGCAACATGCTATCGAGTCCACACATGGGATATAACAAAGTAAAATAGTTGTAAGCTGTCTTTGGTTGACTCTCTTGTACATGTGACCACCTCACAATGAGCAAAGATTCTCGCCATTTCCACATGCGACCATGTGGCATCAAAAGTGGGTGTACATCAGTAGTGGGTGGAACTGGGTCTTCAAGAAAATTCTCATCCATATGCGTTCTATATGAATTATTAATTTTTAAAAATATGTTTTCATACAAAACTATCTTTAGCTATCACTTTCTGATGACGAGGTCGAAACGATGCATTCAGTGTCAATGTTTGTAACATCCTCTTCCGCGTTTGCCACAGACGAGCTGTCTAGTTCAAAGCGTGAAGCTGGAAGTGTGCTGGCTTCTTCAGTTTCTTCAAGCGCTCTAGCTCTTTTGCGACGACTGCACTTTGCCTTTGGTTCGAAGTCGCGTGCTAAGCAAATGCCGTTAGTAGAGACCGTTGAAACTTTCCCAGTTTCCCAGCGAACAACATATTTCCTCCTCCTTCCATTAACAATGACTTCTAGCACTGTTGCTTTTTTGCCCATCGTACTTATAAGTTTGCCAACTACACTATCGCCAACTTTGAATCGCTTCGCCATTTTGACCAAAAACCAGTTGCCTAGATAGACACCGATAAAAAACCACAAAACTTGACATCGTAAATTTTAAAGGAAATTTTGCGTACTTTAGCTGGAATGAAGAAATCGTCCTTGTTTAATGACAGAGGCCCTTAATTAAAGGACGATTGGAGATTAAACATTAAGAAGACATGCTGGTGAAATAAAATTAATATAATCTTGAATGGTTAATTAATATTGATAGAAGTCTCAAAACCCAATACAACGATGCAAGGTGTTCATACATAGGTCCCGAGTATATACTCTAAAAAATGGGCGTATTCATGTGGCTCTAAGGTTGATTAGTCTCGCGGGCCATGACGTAATAAATTAGAAATTTACGTCATGGCCCGCGAGACTAACGTTGATTGGATTACGCAATTCTGCATTATAAATCCAATTACTATTTCTCCTAACAGAGTATTGATTCCATTGTCAAATTCTGTTTTAATGGCTGTGACACATTCAACGGCGAGCTAAAATGAGCCATTGCGCATAGCTAGATCGTCCTAAAAGTTTCATGGTAGATAGAAATTGCTTGCCTGCAACGTTTTTTGACGTTTTTGAAGAGGTCCCGTCATTGGAAGAGTAAAATAAACAACGTTGACATTATACTCTAATTAGAAAGCAGTACATCCTTAACTTACGATTTTATATACAATACTGCGTGAAAGAGCGCTCAAAGCTCCATCATCCAGGCAAATTTCAGTTGAAGTTTTATCGTCTTTTAACTATCGAGAACTAGATTTTATAAAATACCTGCCTCTCTTTTAACCTTCGTAAAAACCAGTGGGCAGTCACAATTTTTATGGCAGATATTTGGATATGCGGAGATTTGAAAGTACCTATACAGTATAATAATTGAAACAATGCGGTTCTTAAAAAAAAGGCGTTCGATTATTTGATTAAAAAGCGTGCGAATTCAAATTGAACGACCCTAGGTTCGTATTCGTACGTAGGTTCGAGTTAGACTAACGCTAGGTACCGGCATATTTCACGTACGAGTACCGAAAAATTGGTGATCCAATATTAAGTAAAAATTGTGACGCGGGTTGCAAATTGTTCAGGTGCATTAAATTCGAGTAAAAGCTGGTTTGTGTTCGTTTGATGGCTGTCGTGGACTGTTTCTGGATTTATCGGTATGTCGATACATTGTCTATGCTATGACACAGCTCTGGTTTATTTGAAACGTTTTGTTCAAAATTTCTGGCGCGTAGAAAAAATATGTACCCTTTAGGTTTGGTAGAACTTTTTTGTCTTTAGAGGTACCGGGAAACCGATCAGATGTAGGTACTCCCCAGGTCTTAATCTATATGGATTTCAAATTTCACGAACTTTGGTTGATGCCCAAAGCGTCATCCAACAGCCTATGTGTTTAAATATGGCACGTGCTATTCATGAAGCCAACTGACGTCAAACATTATTAGGTGGTTAAGCACTGCCCATAAAACATAGTTTTGCAACTTTTTAAGAACATTTCTTACCTTTGAGTACCGTATTGCGATAACAAAGTTTAACTCTAAATAAAGACTACCATTATTTTCGAGGTACCGTAAAAAGAAGCATTTCTAAACGCAGTTTTGCTATAAATCTACATACTATGAAAAAACCTTAATTTTTGGGCGATGCCCAAGGCATACCCCAGATTTTCTCAGGTAGTGACTCGTCCCCAGATATCATATTGTACATTGCCGCGAAAATGGAACTAACGCATGACTGTGCAACTTTCCAGTGTGCTTACAGCCCTACATGTAACCCTTTTAAGATGTTAGCATGCTGCAACGATCTGTTAGTGTGTCTTTTTCCAAATTAGGATGAAGACTGCAGAAGATTTTAAGAAGTTGATTGAAGGTTTTAGTGGTGATATCAGTGCAGACAATGCACTACAGGTTTCAGCAATAAGAAATGGCTTGGTAGTGCACATATATACAAACATAATGCAGCAAAGCATTTTTAAAACTGCCAAAATGGTGGCTTTTATTCATGAAGGAGTATGTGGGAATATTAATGAAGCTCATGGTGAGAATAAAAATTATGAAGAGCATCTTGAAAGCGTTTGGGAAGATATTATACCATCTGTGTACTTATACTTGTCAAACCTCTTTGAAATTAAGAACTCCTTGCAAGAAATGTGGAATAAAGAGACTAAAACTAAGAGAATTACTCATTTCAAAGCGGATGCTCAGTCGCAAGTATCAAACTGTTATAAGTAAGCAACATGACAATCGTAAACTTAGACAAGCTTTGAGCAGATTGAAAGAAATTTGCATGCACATTTAAATAATCTTAAAAAGGAGATAAATCAAAAAGATGCCACTTTGAAGCGGTTGGCAAATGAAAACTTATTATTAAAAAACACAGGTAATTTGCATAAAATAGCTTCATTAAAACATTCTTAGGTGAAAATGAGGTCTGCTCATAGGAAACGTGAAAAGTAAAGAGTGTGCTCTGAAGAGAAGTAATGCCATTATAAGTAAGAAGGTCCGCAATCTTGAGTTGGAAAATGAAGGATTAGAACCACAATTTAGCACAATGCATCAGTACTAGACAAGACAAAAAAACTTACAGTACAGCATGTCGTAAAACAATATTCTTGCCTTGAGTATCAGGTGCCTGTATCAAGTGTATGTAATGTTATACATGTATAAGCCGTTCTTGAGCACCTTGGAAATGTAACTGTAGATTGCCTTCCTGATCCTCAAACAGTTAGTTACTTTGCCTATGAATTAGGCATATTAAAAGCTGGTGAAATATTGTATGATAATGATAATGTAACCCTTTCATGGGATTCAATATCTGTGGAGGGACGTCATATTAATGAAGTTCATATCAGCATTGCAACAGTTACTCCCACTTCCTATGTGCTACAATTAGGTATGATTATGCTTCCACGATCCCATATTCAGACCTGTTTTAATGTTATTGTAAGTTCATACTGCTACTTATTGGAAACGAGGAAGCAGTCAAGAAGATGGAGATGATGTTTCAATGACGCTATATGAATTCTTAGTTGACTATATCACAGATGACTTGTACATTAGTGAAATTGATGTATAACACTATTCTATACTTCTTATGTGTGTGCAAGACTTGTAAAAAAAATTTGGTGTGATTATATTATAGATTGTAGTTGCTATAGCGAAGAGAACAAAAACCGTCACAATTTTTTATGCGCTACCGCATGGATTGCCATAGCCGCAAAATCCGATGTTTGGATCGCTATAACTTTTTCACTGCTTATGCAAATGCCACGTTTCACATATCATTTTAATTCATTTAATCTGCTCTTTAAGGCAGTACCAAACTTGGTGCAAAATATTGCGTTTGAAAAAAATTTACCCGTACCTACTAACGCGGCGTGTTCGAATTCGAAATTCGTCGAATCGAATCAAATCAAATAGCATTCGATTCGTGAGGAGGAGCACTAAAGTACATGACCTCTGTAATGAAGGAACATTTATTAATCAGTATCGCCCCACATAACCCAGTCAAGAACCCAGAACGAAACCGCATGATTAAACACCGCTTAGGAACGATTTTTTAGCAACGAAAAAATGCTGGCCACGGCATAGCTGTAGTATGATAATTGTAACTGTCCACTAAAGTGGTTTGATATGTATGACAGTAGCACTTCTCTTGTATTCGAGGTCGCGACACATTCTGACCGGCTATTAGAGTGCGTCCGCTGCTCTATTATCTATGGTCCGTATCAGAGTAAATTTCTCTGTGCGTGAATACGTACAGTATGACATCATGTACGGAGGGTCTGGTTCTTAGAATGTCGTTGGAATGTAAGAAGTTACATACCTGTAACATTTGTGTCGTCACAAATTTTCTGCGACATCACGAAATCAATTATGGTCTATGGATCACAAAGTGTGGCCGCAAATTGTAAAAATCACTGGCAACGACATGGGGTTAGAATTAAATGCCTCGACAATGCTTCCTGTCCAACGTCGGTGGTTAGCTAGAATTATAATTAACTGTATTGTGCTACCTTACCAATAGCAAGAATACATGCACTTGTATGCACACATACACCCATACATCACATGTACATGCACAAGTGCTTACACACATATAGTAAGTCTACCAACAAACACATCTGTATTGTTCCCATGCATTTATGAAGAACCTGATCGTTTCCAGTGTTAATTCCCCTCTTGTTGTTCATGCAACTTACATTTGATCCTTATCTATTCTGCACAATCAGCAAAGGTGCATACATGTATAGAAGTGACTTGACCATGTGCACTATAATAGTACTAATTAAATGCACACACCTGATGCACCGGATAGTCCATACATCCTCTTCAGGAATTCACAATCACCACATGTGTAAATCTGTGTCCCCCTTTTAGTGGTCTCAAACTGGCTTTCATGAATGTTCTAGGCTAAATAAAGTGTGTACATAACTATGATGTCATGTGATTGTGACTATAAATAATACTTAGCTGTTTCCCCTGTAAAGTACTGTCAGCCATCTGCTGAGACACCATCTTCACCTCATCCATGGTGGATGCAGCAGTGCACTTATATGGGTGTGGTGATCCCTAGTCCTTACATCCCTCATGCAGGGTGTGGTGGTCCCTAGCCCTTACATCCCTCATGGGTATGGGGATACCTAGCCCTTACATCCTTCATGCAGGATGTGGTGATCCCTAGCCCTTACATCCCTCATGCAGGGTGTGGTGATCCCTAGCCCTTACATCCCTCATGCAGGGTATGGTGATCCCTAGCCCTTACATCCCTCATGCAGGGTGTGGTGATCCCTAACCCTTACATCCCTCATGCAGGGTGTGGTGATCCCTAGCCCTTACATCCCACATGCAGGGTGTGGGGATCCCTAGTCCTTACATCCCACATGCAGGGTGTGGTGATCCCTAGCCCTTACATCCCCCATGTAAAGTGTGGTGATCCCTACCCCTTACATCCCTCATTCAGGCTGCTCAGTGGATCTTTATGTAAAGACTATTGGAGGTGCTGGTATTAAAGGTTCATCTGAGAAACAGCAGGGACACTTCACACCACTGCAGTTGAATGCTGTGAACCAGTTTACTGTGCAGGTGGTACACACTAGTGTCCTACATGAGTTCCAGAGGTTGGAACAGGATATCCAGGCATTTTGGACACTGTAGTTGGCCCAGGATGGCTGGAGTATTAGTGCTGAACAGTGGTACATCATGATCAGTCAGTTATGGTGTTAATTATTAATGGGCAACCTTTTGGGTGTGCCCATGTGTGCTTGGTACAGTAAGCTTTTATCATACCATACATCCCATTGATAGATGTTTGGGGAGCTGTAATTTGTTGTAGATCTGCCAATTACCCGTTTGCACAAATAGCATAATAATAGGGGGTGGATCTCAGGGAGATCATCAATAATGTCAATGCTAAAAACACAGTTCAGACGTTCAGAAAATTCTGTGCACCTAAATGATGGCCTCTTCCTCTTCTTGTAACTACCAAAAGGCTTCCACACACTCTGCAGCGTTGCTGGACCTTATTGCTGTGCTGCTCAAATTGGGGAGGATGTATGGACTATTTATTTAGCACTATTACTACACATGGTCAAGTCACTTCTATACATGTATGCACAGGGAAGCACCTTTGCCGGTTGTGAGATAAGGATCAAATGTAAGTTGCATGAACAACAAGAGGGTAATTAACACTAGAAACGATCACAGCTAAACACAGGTCCTTCATGGCTTTAGGAGGGGTACGCAGAAGATGTAAACACATGAGAACAATACAGATATGCCGGTGTTTGTTGGTAGACTTACTGTATGTGTGTACATTGTACATGAATGTATGGTGTGCAAACGTGCATGTACGCATGTACATATATGTGAGCATATACATATGTGCATACAAGTGCATGTATTCTTGCTATTGGCAAGGTAGCACAATGCAGTTAATTATAATTCTAGCTAGCTAATAATGTTACTTGCTTCCAGACTTTCTTGAACTTCCATCAATGTTATAATATGCATACTTAATGAAGGGGAAAAGGCCCAGCCGCCCCCCCCCCCCCCCCCCTCCAGATCCGCCACTGCTCAACACAAGGTAAATATTTCTGGACTCTCACGCAAGTTTGGCAGTCATTTTTTTTCTTGCTCGTTGTCTCAAATCCTGCGCTTGTGAAGGCAAGCCTCAGTATGCTATGGTCAGATCAACATTAACAAGCTTTCGGAGAAAGGGTGAGAACCATGATACTACTGTGGGCTAAAAGAGGAATTACAGGCACACACGCCCACACACCCCTAGCTGGCCAGACTGCCACCATTGCCTTCAAATCCTATAGCACTAATTTTCTAAGAGAGAATGTTTCATCCCAAAACACCATACACAACGTGAAACACACACACACACACATACACACACATACATGTATGAAACAAGAAACTAGAAGCACAAGTCCCACTAACTGAAGCATCAGTCCCACTAACTGAAGCATCAGTCCCACTAACTGAAGCATCAGTCTGACTCTCACGAACTGAAGCAACAGTCCCCCTAACTGAAGCAACTGTCCCACTAAATGAAGCAGCATTGCTTCTTTTCACTGCAACAGCAAGCCTCTGCAACAGGAATGGGTGTGACTTCTGCTCTCCTGTTGCAGAATAAAGGTATAAAGGGTTTCTTTGTCCATGCAAAAGGCTCACAGCAGAGACAGCCATAGCATGAAGCCAGGCACCAAACTCCTTGGCACAGCAGGCCAAGAGGCCTGGGCATGAGGGGCTGCAGCCAGGAGGGCATTGCTGCATCAGACTCTGGGAGTCCCTTTATATTTGGTGGATGGCCCCATCACTGATTGGAGGAAGATAACTGTGACCTTATCCTGACCACACAGAGAGAACGTTCCAATGGGCAACACTACTGTGCACAAGCAGCAGAGAGCCACTGGCTGAAGCAGATGGGGCTAGATGTGTGGCAGGCCAAGTGCCCAGGCCACCAAGCAAGGTCACTTGGATCCAACTTTGGTCATCAGCCATTCACAATTTCACTCTGAATCAGCTCTGATTGGCCTTCAAAGCAGTTACACATGTATGGAATTAATATCATCATGGTGTCTGCTGTTAGTTATTGTAATGAAGCATGATCACCCCCCTTCTGCACATCAATATCTGACAGAAAAGCTAACATAGCCTTAAAGGCTAACTTTGAGCTTGAACGGCTAACAGCAGAGATCATATACCATAACATAAATGTAGTTTCAAAAGAACTACAAGATATAACAAACATTCTCTCTGAGAAAGTTAGTGGTATATAGGATTTGAAGACAATGGTGGTGTAAAAAGGAAGGGAACAAGGGATTCAGTGGAGATACAATAATTAAGCACTGTATAGAACACAGTCATTACAATTATGTTGCTAAATATAGGAATAATTATTGTATCTCCCCTGAATCCCTTGTTCCCTTCCTTTTTACACCACCATTGCCTTCAAATCCTATATACCACTAACTTTATCAGAGAGAATGTTTTTTATATCTTGTTTCATTCATTTTTTTAATTACTAGTATACTTACAACCGGCCCGTACGTTTGTATGACAAAATCAAGTTGCCTTATTGCCTAGCAACACAATGTTTACATTTATGTTACATTTGCAGCTGTTCTACATCGAAACTCGCGCGCCAAGCTTTATGCACTGAAGCAGAGTCGAGACGCTCACTTTTGTTCAGGATCCGCATTGTACGTTGCTAAATATAGTATTATCGTTGCAAATGACGTTGATCCAAATCGTAACTCGTCAGAATTCTGCTCATCACAGCATACACGCCCCCTCTTTTTAAAAATAAAAGCGCGGTTCGCATCGTACCGAACACGGGAGGTTTCTAATTCACCGTCTCGGTTTTGGATGTATTCCTCTCTACGTTTGGCTCTTCTTTGTCGTTCCCGTGAAGGAATTTTGACAATGCTAGTTAAACATGGCGAACAAACAACACAATAACTTGGTACCATTCGTTTCTAATTATACGTAAAGGTATTGTCATGGGAACGCTTGTGTTTAGTACTCTATGGCGTAATTATTGCTTTATACGAAATCTGTATATCTGACACCAATGGGCAGTCGGTAGATAAATTCTACATCTAATGGTGTAATTGGCGCTCTCTAAAACCGTTCCTATCCCGAGTTATACTCACCCAGGAAAAACTGTCGGAGGACAAAATTGGGTCTGGGAACGAGAACAGTACTCTCTTAAAGTAAAGGGTCTGGCAACTTGAGAAAAACATTTAAATGATCGTATTTCACCTTCTGGTTCGATAGCAACAAAGAGCTAATCTATCCATTTCTCGGTACGCGAGTTATTCGCGGGTCACGTTATTTTTTAAAAATGATTTCATGATACCAAATCCTATATATGAAAGTTACGTAAACTCTTGATAATCATAATTTTCATACCCACTGTATCCACCCCCTCAGCACAACAGGTGAGTATTATTAGCATAGGGTACCAAACGGAGTTATAATTATCGTATTGTATTGTAGTTAACTGACAACCGACAGTGCAGCAAGCCAGCAACTGAGTACTGAGTTGACGTTGTTATACACATGAGTTTATTAAATAATGTACAGGTATAAAATATTTATGCAAAATTAATGAGGTCGGAGCGCCCAGCTGTATGAGGGAGCGCTGTAAGCGCCCCAGAAGCTCAAAATTAAGTAACGGTCGATATCTGGCGTAGTGTGGACCGTGAACTAGCACCAGTTCACAACACTGATTGTGAATTAGCTTTACGGCCGTGCATGTTTAAAAAATAAAAAAATCTCCCGTGCTATTATTCTAAATATCCAACTCACACTTCGGCGCAAAAGTACACAAAATGAGAATTCGTAACTTGTTTCAGCTGATTCGCGTTGTGTGGCTGAATGCAGCTACGCAGCAAAGCGCTCGCTTATTACAAAGGGCAGGATTCCGGAGTGAGGGCTGGAGGCATTTCCCGCGTAACAAAATTAACTGGGTAAGTGTGACCCGATATTCATCTCTATTTGTCCAGCCTTCCGTATTTATAACATTCAGTTTGTTGGAACGGGACTGTTAGTGATGGCGTCCAGCGAAGAAGACAGATTGCTCGAAGTGTTCAAGGAAACAGACGCAATGTACTACGCGAGCAAGTCCCCCGAGGCTCTTCAAATCATGAGGAAGTACAGCCAGTTGGAGAACGCCGAGGTTTTGTGGCGGATGGTCCGCTTGTGCTACACCGTAGGGAAGTACTTCACCAAAGACCAGGCCGAAGCGAAGCGACTGTCCACCGAGGCCATGGAGTTCGCCAAAAGAAGCATTGCAGCAGATGCGCGTAATTTCAATGCCCAGAGGGTACGGTAACGACCCACCCCCCCCCCCCCCCCACCCCAATCTCGCCTTAAAATGTCACTTTTGTTGCTGTTGTTCAGTGGATGGGGATCGCTTTGAGCTGGTCTAGCGACTTTGAAGGTACGAAAGTGAAGATAGAGCGTTCCTTCACTATCCGTGAGCACTTCCTGGTGAGGGGAAAGCTACTCTGGTTGGTCGTTATAATTTTAAATTTCTTGCGCCCCATTCTGTCATCGTGCACCGGTGGGTTGCTGTAGAAAGCGCTAGAGTGCAATCCCAACGATGCCCTAGGCCATCACCTGCTGGGGCTGTGGTGAGTAGAGGTGTGTAATTTGCAGTCCTTTGTCACGTTTGAACTATCACAGGTGCTACAATGTTGCCGAAGTGCCCTGGTACCAGCGCAAGATTGCAGCTGTCATATTTGCCACACCTCCAAGTGCGACCTATGAGGAGGTATGTGTGCATGTGTGTGTGTGTGTGTGTGTGTGTGTGCATGTGTGTGTGTGCATGTGTGTGTGTGCATGTGTGTGTGTGTGCATGTGTGTGTGTGCATGTGTGTGTGTTTGCATGTGTATGTGTATATGCATGCGTGTGTGTTGTGTGTGCATGTGTGTGTGTATATGCATGCGTGTGTGTGTTGTGTGTGCATGTGTGTGTATATGCATGCGTGTGTGCATGTGTGTATGTGTATATGCATGTTTGTGTGTGTGTATGTGCATGTGTGTGTATATGCATGCGTGTGTGTGCATGTGTATATGCGTGTTTGTGTGCATGTGTGTATGTGTAATGCATGCGTGTGTGTGTGAGTGCATGCATTTTTGTGTACCGTATTACCTATAATACCGTATTCCTAATAAACTTCAAATTGTCCATTTGATGATTTGCTGAGAGGGTACTCTTTGTTCATTGGGTGGAGCCTCTCAGAGTGCCCTGTGCCCAGGTGCTCTGGGAAGGTCATTATCAGAGTGTCTAAAGGCAGAGTGCCTCACAATGCTGGGCACTGTAGTGGTGTACAATGGTGATTTTTTTGGTAACATGGGCATAGAGAATGCATCCCAGAAGGAGCAATATATACCCCATGTATGTGGCATGACCTTACTATAAGTCAAATAGGGGTCAGTTGAGGGGTGTAATTATACCTCACAGGAAAGTCTAGGTGGGGGGGGTGGGGGGGCTATTTGAGATTACATGTAATGCATGACACATTTCATTTTGGAACTGTTACTTGACCAAATAGCCAGTGGTAGTGACAATGAACCCAACCTACTAATGAGCCAGTATTTCATCTCAATTCAGCTAACCTGTTAAGCTCAGAACCACACTCTAACTCATACGTAGCCCAAACCCATACATAGCATAATCCATACCCTTCAGAGGTTAAAGATTTATACTTCCAAGGCGATTATTAATGTATGTATCCAAAATGCCCCTCCCCCTTTTTATGTTGAATTTTCTGGGAGTAGGCATATTGAAAATCTGACTGCTTGTCATAGAGTTGTTAATTACATTGCTCCTCTATTTGCTTGTCTAGTTTCCAGGACAAGCAAAGGAAGGGGAACTGTGTGGCTAGTTAAGTAAGGCTAGTTAAGCAAGGCTAGTTAAGCATGGCTAGTTAAGCATGGCTAGTTAAGTATGGCTAGTTAAAATATGGCTAGTTAAGCATGGCTAGTTAAGTATGGCTAGTTAAGCATGGCTAGTCAGGTATGGCTAGTTAGGTATGGCTAGTTAGGTATGGCTAGTTAAGTATGGCTAGTTAAGTATGGCTAGTTAAGTACATTATGTCTGTGAATGGCATTCGGATTTTCAGTAAGAATCATGGACATAGCTTACTACCGGAATCGTTTTAAATAAATAAAACTTGAAAGAAGGGGGGGGGGGGGGATTATCATTTTCATACATGTATATGGTTCTGTATGGTTTTGTAATAAGCAGTTACATTAAATATTGCAGGGTATAAATATGAGGTATCAGAGGCTAATATGAAAACAGTGCTAATTTTGGCAAGGCACGGTTTATTTTTCTCTCGCTGTTTATGCAACCAGAGATGAAGTGGTTTGAAGTGCACATGCATGCCTACTGGTGTGCATGAGTGGTGCCTTGCCATTCAAAATCATAAGGCAAATTATATGAGCAATTGAATAACAACTGCAACCTACATATGTTGATTACTTCTGTTGAATGAGTTAAACAAACCAATGCAATAGCCATGTATTGACACCCATCCAGATTGAAAGAAAGCACTCACTCGTATGCCTTCAGACGTAAATCAGGGCCTTGGTACACATCTGGATGACTTGCTTGCCAACACAGTACACGATTTAGTAATTTAGCACTTATTATATAACTGCCTGAAAACTGATTGAAGTGGCAAAGCCATATGTTAGTTCTCCTTTTTTTTTTGGGGGGGGGGGGGGGGGGGGGGGGAGGGGGAAGGGCATCCATATAGTTCACCAAAGCTCTAACCCCCTAGTCAGCCTATTGCACATCACATAATGATGCAGCAAACCTTTTCAATTTAGCTGTATCTTTCTACATACACACACACACACACGCACACACACGCACACACACACATACACACACATACACACACACACACACACACACACACAATTTTGCAGGCATTGACTCATTTCCTTAAAGCAGAAGAAGGTAATGATGAGCATGTGAAAATGAAATGGTAATTATGCACCTTTGCTTGCTTAGTGAAACCTGGCTTCTATGTTGCTAACTGGACATGTATTGGCAAGACATACATACAGCTGAGCAAGAAGGCTGAAGCCAGAGAGTGGCTGACAAAGGCAAAGAACTTCAAGACGGATGACCCTGAAGATTCAGAGGTGTGTGTGTGTGTGTGTGTGTGTGTGTGTGTGTGTGTGTGTGTGTGTGTGTGTGTGTGTGTGCATTGCCAATTTGACAACTTGTGCATCATTCATCTTCACAGGCTGTTAGAGAAGCTGCTACTCTGCTAGGAAAACTTTAGGTAGCATAATAGTTATATTGTTATTATGATACATAGTGTGCATAACCGTGTGCGTAACCGTTATGCTTAAAATATACACGAGTACTCTCGAGAAATTCTCATAGTTTACGACTATGTTGATCTGCATTGGATTTGCTGGCGGCAGGTTCGAAGTTCAGGCATATAGAGTTAATGCAGTACCTCATCCCGTTGCCTTCCGGCCTATCGTTGAACAGATGTCCGAGGTGGGCGCCGCACCTCGCGCACACTACAGCTGTGCGGACCATCCTGTGAGACGTGTCCGCGACGTGAGCGACGCTCGTGCCCTGTGCAGGAGCGGAGAAGGACGGCCATCCCGTACCCGAATCGAACTTATCCTCCATGGTGAACAGTACATTGTCGCATACTATGCAACGGAAATCGCCCTCCCCTTCCACGTACAGGTGGAGGCCCGTAAACGGCTTTTCCGTGCCGTTGTTCTGCGTCACTTCGTACTCTAGTCTTGACAGGCGGGACCGTAGTTCGTCGGCCGGAAAGGTGACTACAGGCGTCGGAGCCTCGTCGTAAACTGTTAGACGAGGGCCTGGGCTTGAAATTGTGGTCACATGACACGGTGCGTCCATCGTAACCTCCAACCTGTATGTGCCACGCCCACAAGTGATAAACAGGAAGCAAAAACCTGTACATGCATAAAGGACTCTTGACAGTTATAATAACAGATCGGGGGTAACGCAAAGTCTGCGCCGCACACAAATATATATATAATATAATATATTATAAGGACTCATCTATATGCCGCACAGCATAAAAGTTGCGATATGCAACAGACATTTATACATGCAGGTCACTTCTTCGGCTTTGGTTCAAACTTCAAAGAAGCGGAGTTTATGCAGTACCGCAGGCCCGTGTCGTGTCTCGGTCCATCGTCGAAGACATGTCCGAGGTGCGCACCACACTCCGCGCACGCCACCTCCGTCCGCACCATGCCGTAAGACTCGTCCACGATCCTCACGGCGCTATTTTCCTTGGCTACGTCCGTGAATGAAGGCCATCCCGTACCGGACTCGAATTTCTTTTCCGAGCTGAACAGAACGTTTCCGCAAACGACGCAATTGAATTCTCCACTCTCCTTGACTTTAACGTATTGCCCAGTGTGGGCTCTCTCGGTACCTTTCTCCTGTGTCACATAATACTGCTCTTTGGTAAGGCGTTTGCGGAGCTCCTCTTCAGGAAATGTAACTTTTGGCTTCGGTTGCTCCGTGAAGATGGGAGCTGAAGACCCTTTACCGGCGCTCATAGCTGCAAGAAAGTACCAGGGTCGCGGTCTGAATAACGTTATTACACGCAACATATTTATACCGCGTATGGAATGTTGCTAAGAACGATGTGTCATCACTATGTTGCTGACACGTACACGAGTCATCGAGTACGCTAACGTAATTATGCATCTGTGATTCGATTATATATAAATAATAAAACACACTGAACAGGGTGCCATCACCACCGAATGGGAATAAGCTGCTAAGCTGTGGAGGTACAAAGTTGTTGAGGAGGCGCAGGAACGCAGAGCAGGTTCCACAGCTAGACGATGCCGGCCCGACTCATGCCACCTTACGATCGAATTTGAGCGACACCGAATTGATGCAGTACCGCAGCCTCGTCCCCTCCTCGTTTTCTTGAGGTCCGTCGTCGAATACGTGTCCTAGGTGCGCGCCGCACTTCCTGCAAGCCACTTCCGTTCGCACCGTACCGTACGAGTAGTCCATTACGGCGATGGCGCTGGTTTCCCCGACAACGTCCGTAAATGAGGGCCAACCGGTGCCGGAATCGAACTTTTTGTCCGTTGTAAAAAGCAAGTTTCCGCACACAATACATTTGAATTCGCCGCTGTCTTTGGTGTATAGGTAGTGTCCGGAGAAAGCCTTTTCCGTACTCTTGCTTTGCGTGACCTGGTACTCCAGCCGAGAAAGGCGGGATCGCAGCTCGTCCTTGCTGAATGTCACCTCGGGCGCAGGCGGTTTATCGTAAATGGGGATTTTCAACTTAGATGCTTTCACACTCTGATCGCTCATTTTGATAATAGATTTAATTTTAGGCGGAGATCACGTGTGTTATAGGAAATTCATTCGTAGAACCGTCAAATCCATCCCCTCCTCCCCTTCCCAAATATATGCACTTCCATTACACAAAGCTCAATGAGATAACCCTTCATGCTGGACTCACATAAGCAGTGCCTACAGTACTTTGTCAGTGTTCAAAAAACGCAATGCAGTTGGCCATTCTGTCATGGAGCTCCTTCCTGAACATTCAAGATGGCTGCCGGCTAAAAGGTGGAGTCCCCCTCAGCCCTGAACATCTGGGCAGGCGCTCTCATGGAATGCAGATGGTCCAATGTGTTGGTGAGAAATGAACGAATCGTATTGATCTCCATCACGGTGAGGTTGTCCAACTGAAGTGACCAATTAATAGTTTTAAAAAAATTGAATTTAATCAATTCAGCAAAAATTTTGGTGGGGGTACATGCCAGATTTCTCAAGGCTATACCAGCTTTGTGTGTGTGTGTGTGTGTGTGTGTGTGTGTGTGTGTGTGTGTGTGTGTGTGTGTGTGTGTGTGCATGCACATGTCATCACAATAATAAAAACGTTTGGGAAACCAAGAAGGATTTAGGCAATAGTACAGTACCTTCAATAACATGTATACTTCAACATGTATGTCATATTCACATAGGATATTAACTTTAACATGTTATACCCACAGGATATTAACTTTAACATGTATACCAACAGGATATTAACGTTATACCACAGGATATTAACTTTAACATGTATACCCACAGGATATTAACTTTGGATATTAACTTTAACATGAAATGAGTACCCACAGGATATTAACTTTAACCCCTAATCATTGCCCGCAGGATGATAACTTTAACATGAATATCCACAGGATATTCACTTTAACATGAATACCCACAGGATATTAACTTCAACATGCATACCCACAGGATATTAACATAAGGATAACTACAAGACAAACAATACCATTGCACTCATGCGTGTCAGGCTCAAGTGGAGGAGTTGGGCTAAATCTAAAACCTGGCTAAGGGCTTGATCATCACGTTGTAACCAGCGGGATATATTGTGCGGTCCTATTAATGGGGCAGAGAGAAGCCTTTTGGTTGGTTTATTGTTCTAAAAATCACTATTTAAAAATAGTCCCCATCAACTACCCAGCACGTTTAATTACACTTTCAAACACGCAATTCTGATGGTTGTTCATGATGTTATGGCAGCCGATACAAATTGTTGCAATATCTGGCTGAAACTATCTTATTAGTCTGCCCAGTGGATTTTGCAATGGTGCACCATGCAATGGATGAAGCACACGTGAATACAAGTACTTAAACCATAGATTATGGAATTCCATAATCTATGCTGAAACAAAGAAATTGCTGTATCTAAGAACTAAAGGTTGATTCACTACAGATGATAGAAGTTGACTCACTAAAGGAGGCTGGATCAGCCACCATACTTGAAGGCATTGATCTAAAACTAATATTGACCATGTACCACAAGAAGCATCTGCAGTAGTACTATTTTGAGTGCTGAGCACACCTCTGACTGATTCTTCTTTGAGTGTTCCATTGTTTTGCAGCTCTGGTTCAAGGTGCTTGTGGCTTCCATTGTGGTTCAAATTAAATCAGTATATAAATTGACCACCTGTGCATGTTACATTGTAAAATGACAGTACAAGTGATCCATATGTAATAGGTCCAAGTGTGTGGCTGCCAATGGGTGCATCTTTGAGCCACATCCAGGCTAGACCAAGCAGTCCTTATACGGGGGGGGGGGGGGGGGGGGGATGGAGGGGGAGGAGGCATCTATGGTTTTGGGCTTCACACCATTACCACTGACTCCTTGAACGTACTTACATATGCCGGTGCTATTGCTGCAAACAAACAAATGACAAATGTCTGTGGCATAACTACAAATAAAACTATACACAACCTTTAATTACCATCTCAAGTCACAGTAGCCCACAGGAAGGTTATGTAATACAGTAAAAGGGGGGGGGGGGGTTGGAGATACATACTCCAGTCATAGCCCCAGCTGCTTATGTGCCTATACCCTGGTCATAGCCCCAGCTGCTTATGTGCCTATACCCTGGTCATAGCCCCAGCTGCTTATGTGCCTATACCCTGGTCATAGCCCCAGCTGCTTATGTGCCTATACCCTGGTCATAGCCCCAGCTGCTTATGTGCCTATACCCTGGTCATAACCCCAGCTGCTTATGTGCCTATACCCTGGTCATAGCCCCAGCTGCTTATGTGCCTATACCCTGGTCATAGCCCCAGCTGCTTATGTGCCTATACCCTGGTCATAGCCCCAGCTGCTTATGGTGCAGAAGCATGATTTGCTTGAGGGTTTCCACCGATGAGCTTTAACAGGTAAGCTGCCTGTAATGCCAGTTACTAGAGCTGTGGCAGCTGTAAATTGAGTACATGTACTTGTAATACATGTGGTATGTTTATATGGTTGCTACAGTTTCTATGCCACTGAGTCAGTGCTAACTGCACCAATTTTGGAAATCAGTTTCATGTTTTCTTTAGGTTGTATCTGATAGCCATGGCTATAATTGCCTAATGCTCTGTTGACTGCCCAAACATAAACAACAATGCATTCCTGGTAACATATCCACTCAAACAGTTAGTTACGAACAAACTAGTTGTGATCCTTATTACATGCTTTGCGTGTTGGTATGATTAGTTCAATCTCTTAGCACACAAGCTTGGAATGGGTAGTAACTGGGACCATTGCCAGCTAGCCTTGGACCAAGCCAAATTTGTTTGGTGTCAAGCAGACCTTCCTAGCAATTGCTGCAGTCATTGCAGATTATTGATAAAGTGTCCAGCAAAAACTGGGCTTGTGTAGCCTTTGTGACGTTCCAGGACAAGCACCCTTGTAATGACTCCATGATGGACTATGCAACAACACTTTGTATAGGACATGGCAGACTTTCAGAAAAAAATGAAAAAATCATAAACCTTGGTAAGGCTGGTTTTTGTTGAATAGCATTCCATATTATAGAGCTGCTGGCTAGCCTATGGTACTACCTGCTGGCCTATGGTACTACCTGCTGGCCTATGGTACTACCTGCTGGCCTATGGTACTACCTGCTGGCCTATGGTACTACCTGCTGGCCTATGGTACTACCTGCTGGCCTATGGTACTACCTGCTGGCCTATGGTACTACCTGCTGGCCTATGGTACTATGACACTTCATATCAAGATGCTTCAGAGCAACCAGTCTAATTACTCCCACAAGTTACGTACATCCACAATTAGAGAATAAATTTGATGAGCGATAAACCTATTGGAAAGTGCTTTCATTAGCCACTCTAGGACAATACCATTAAACAAAGTGACTGATAAACAGAAGTATTGTATGTATCTTTTATTTCCTTCTTCCAAGCATCACACCATGAAGATAATCAATACAAGATGTAATGTGAAAATTAACATGCATAATGTATCTAGCCACAATGTCCACACATTACATTCACATCACAAGAGTTGGGCCCTCCAGAGTTAGATTTGCAAAAATGACAAGGGCATTAGTGATCTGGGTTTGAGATGGGGAGGAAGAGCGAGCCACTTGGGATGGAGACCTCCTTTGCCCCCCCCCCCCCCCCCCCCACCCCTGTTTATAACTTTGATTCTGGAGGCAGATATTGAAAGTTTGGTACTGTTCTATATAAATTGTACATGTATTCAACTTATGTTGATGAATACACTAGACAGCAGTTTAATTAGAAGAAAAAAGATAATGATTTCCCTTCATCTGTTTACATAACAATGTATTCTACTGAGAGATCAATTATGCAAACTGCACTTCATCACAACACACACACACACACACACACACACACACACACACACACACACACACACACCTTAGCATACGTTTCCTGCTGCAAAACCAAGATGTTAACACTCTTGCGCAACTTTGCCATCCGCAAGTCCCAGATATCCTTTACAAGCGTTCTGACTTCGTCGGATCGAGGGATGTCATCCCCTGCACTGTGGGACAATAACAGGTACCACTCCCCCTGCAAAGCTGCTGCCTCCCCCAACAGACATACTTATTTAGTATAAGCATGGTTACTTCCATGTAGTGAGGCGAAGGCATCTTGGTGAAGAAAGGGGACTCCTGCTCTTCCCTCTTCTTTTCAGTCAATGTATCTGGAAGGTTCTAGGATAAAACAGGTCCACAACCACCTCCTCCTCCCACCCAACATCCACCTCCTCCCCACCCAACATACATTTTGGTTACCTACCTACCTACATTTAACCACTGCGGAGGTTCAATTCTGCATTTATGCCTTTGCCTCAAGTTGACGGCTAGCCACAGTGGCACTTGAGTGTGCATGGATGGATTGAACGGGCCAAATTCACCCTGCAGTTGCACCCGCGGATAAATTCCTTACGCACTCGCAGATGCATGGAGATTGCAATGACTCACAGATATTAGACAAAGCTTGTTCTCTGAAAAATTTGGCACGATAGTGATTAACTGCTTTTCAGCAAGGAATTCTACTTCCATGGGTTCCATCTTTCTTTTTTGAAATTTACAACGCGTGTAACAATAATAACCCGGACGTTCGCGGACATATCCGTTCCTGTTTGCAGCTTGCCGATTAACGTAGGGCAGAGCGGACTTTTGGCGTGGCTTGAAAGCGCGTGGGCTTGCCGAGTTATATATAGCACGTCAGTGTGCGGGGATCGTATACGTTGTGGCACTACCACGTCAAACTCGAAAGGACGTTTTGTGAAGCAATGTCGAGTAAGTGTATTCCAAAAGGGCGTCTTGTTTTATATTTTATGTTACCAGCTGTGAGTTTGGGAATAAACCGCATCAGATTGCACGACCAGATGCGTGCGTTCGTTGGCATGTACGTTGGAAGTGAGCAAGTCATTTAGGTTGAATAGTTTGTGGTTTTGCTTCTAATTATTCAACGGTAGCTGGAAAATATATTAACGACAGCTCACTCCAACGCACAGTAGAAAGCGAAGCCTTTATGCAGGGCTTTAGATCGTTGGCATAGAAAGGGAGCTTGGGCGTGGTTTTTGTGTGTAGCAATTTTCGCACCTTCTGGCTTGATACCGTCTGCCACTCACTCTCTCCTGCACTACAATGAACTACCTCGCAAAATGGACCGTTCCAGAAACAGTAAGTGTGAAGACGGAAGACTCTTCCGTCGTTAGGACCTCGAGTGCAGCCACCGTGCGTTGTCAATTTGTCGTGTGCGCGCGTGCGTGTTTGAACCGCATGCTGTTTCGTTCGACAGGAGAAAGCCGTGCCCGCCTTTGTTGGGTATGCTAATCTACCCAATCAGGTGTTTAGAAAAGCTGTCAAGAGAGGGTTTCAGTTTACATTGATGGTCGTCGGTAAGTACAAACTGTACAGTCGATGTAGGGCGGTCTAGGCGGTCTAGCTGGTTATTGGCTACTGTTCACCACTCTTCTATCCCGCTTTCCACCGTCTTCTCTCGTGATACACCAGGCCAGAGTGGACTGGGGAAATCCACGCTGCTCAATTCCCTTTTCATGACCGACATCTATGAGGATAGTGCGTACGAAGGATCACCTTATCGCATACCAAAGACAATTGAGGTATGGTTACAACTGTTTTTAAAATCATACTTGTGTGAAGCCAGCTGCATGTAGAGCTTACCTGCTACTATACAGACATACAGTATCAACCTCCCTCCCCCCCCCCCACACACACACAACCTCCAAATTGAAGGGCATATCACTGTGTCCATTAGTACACATTCGTATGGTCATCCACACACGGGGCACAGTGCTGGCTAGTACTTACATTACCACACAGCTCTGTCTAGTGCACACACACACACACACACACACACACCGTACCACAACACACACACGTGCACGCACCACATATGAAAAACACTCGTGAACGTTATGGCTGGATAATTGACTCATTTACACACTCTTCCAACGATATGGGTGGACAAATATGCCTTTGTGTGGAATGTTGATCACCACACCCACTCCCTGGCACACACTGTTGGCTCTCTATAGATCCGTACTTCTACAGCGCACATGCAAGAAGGTGGGGTTCGTTTGGAACTCACCCTCGTGGACACACCCGGCTTTGGGGATGTGATAAACAACATTGATTGGTCAGTTGGTGGGGGGAGGAGGGAGGCATGGGGAGGAGGGAGGCATGGTTGGTGGGGGGGTGGGGGGGGGGGGAGGGAGGCATGGTTTTGTTGGCACCTTGGATTAAATGTGAGGACCCTCCACACAGCTGGAGCCCCATTCTAAACTTTATTGACAAGAAGTACGAGGACTATCTGAACGAGGAGTCCCATGTGACCCGTAGCCAGCTGGAGGATTACAGGGTCCATTGCTGCATGTACTTCATCCCTCCAAATGGACATGGGTGAGAAACCGACCGTTGCTTTTTTTTTGGGGGGGGGGGGTACAGTTCTAGATGTGTTGTGTTTGTGGGTGTGCTGTGCATGTGTGTATGTGTGGGGGTGAACTTATGCTATGCAGCCTGGAGTGTGTCTCACTTGCCATGCACGCAGTTTGCGGGGCACAGCTGGTGGGTGGGTGGGTCCCTGAGGAATGTAGGTGTAAGATTGATTAGTTCGTTGTGAGTGCTTTTTGACGCAGCATTTGTGTGTGTGTGTGTGTGTGTGTGTGGCGTGTGTTTTGGCAGTTTGAGACAAATTGATATTGAGTTCATGAAGAAACTCCATGAAAAGGTACTGTGAGTGTATGTGTGTGTATGTGTGTGGGGTGTAGCTGGAAGTACTGTAAGCATATACATGTTTGCTAAATCGTGTAAGTGTATGTGTGTGTGTATTTGTGTGTGCAAGCCTGTGTGTTTGTATTACGACATTGTGGGGCTATCAGCTAACAGTGGGAAGGATGACCTGTGGCTGTAGAGGCAGTAAAGGACTGCTGGTAGCTTACTTAGTATGCGTCCTGTTGACTGCTGGGTGCCTAACAGAAAATAATGCACTTGATTATGTGGCACAAGACATGCTCAAGGCATGCTCTTTGACCCACTGGTGCCATGAGGCATGTTCCTGACCCACTGGTGCCACAAGGCATGCTCTTGATCCACTGGTGCCATAAGGCATGCTCTTGACCCACTGGTGAAATTTTTGGGCATTACACCAGTCCCTAAGGGCACCCTGGGTGCGATTTGAGGCGGTTGTGACCCTAAATGGTTGCAAGTTGTGGTCTAGTATGATAAATTTGCTCCTAGGATGCTGTTTCTAGGCAACCATTTGGGGGTGCTGCAGAAGTCCCTCCTAACATTTCCTGTGAGGGGCGGGTACTAGAGGCACTCCTATTCCCTCTTCTCCCATGCTTTGGAGACCCATGTTTTTTTGTTGTTGTTGACAACAGTGTTTCACTTTGGGTGTGATTTCACTCTGTGTGTGTGTGTGTGGTATTTGTAAACATTGGCTTTGTGAACCCAACGTTTAGCAGTTAAATTTATAGCACTAATTTAGCTGAGTAAGGCAAACGGTTGTGTGTACAGCATTAAGTCCAGTACAGTACCATTGATCAGAGCAGACATAAGTTACATAACCCATGTACAGCACTGTTGATCACATGACCCATACTACTATTTGCAGGACAGCCTTAAGTCACTTCCCCATTGCAATAGAAGTGGGCTTGCTAATTACATCTTGAAACGCGTACTGAAAATTCTGTGATACTTAGTGATGCTAAATAGGGTACGTGTAGTCAAAACTGTGCTTACTAATAACGACAGTGGGTGGGTTAATATTCAACACAAGATCATAAGGTATCATATTAAATCTCCAATGATATGTGATACCTATTTCAACAATCAAACATGAGCTTGATGTGTGAGTGTATCAAGTTGCTAGGACAACTACCCTATGGGGAGGGGTTGGGAAATAGAAAAGGTTTCCACATTAGATGGATGTCTACAGGCCTCATACGTGAACTCACAAGATATTCCATCTAGTTGTGTAGGGTACCAGAGGTCCCTTCACACTCTGTTACCTATAAGGCCCTGATACCTTGTAGGTTAGCAGAGTATGAAGGGGCCTGTAGGGTACCAGACCTGTAGAGTACCAGACCTGTAGGGTACCAGACCTGTAGGGTACCAGGCCTGTAGGGTACCAGACCTGTAGGGTACCAGACCTGTAGGGTACCAGACCTGTAGGGTACCAGACCTGTAGGGTACTAGAAGGCACAAATGAGGTCATGGAGTCTGTGTGTGTGATGTTAGTTGTGGGACTTGCGACAACCACACTTAAACCAGCAAAGAATGCCTTCAAGAAGGGTAATGGACGGCATACATGAGGCGATTTGTTGCATGCTACTAAGATGAATATGAGTAAAAACTCTTTAGTTTACGGATGGTTTGAGGAACTTTTACCCGGATTTATTTGAGTTGCGTGCAACAAATCGCCCGGAAGTTGCCCTGTGTATTCCGGCCTTTAGTCGATCACACACTAGGCAACATGGTGCATGCAACTCAAATGAATATGGGTAAAAGTTCAGTAAGCCATCAGTAAACTCTAGTTTACTGATATCCATTTGAATTGCATGCAACATGTTGCCTAGTGTATGTCGGCCTTCAATGGATGCAGGAATCACATGCATCGTGATCATGGAAGAGAAGGGAACAAGATGTATACTAACTACATTTGGAGCATTATCCAACAAGATAGGGCTTACAAGAATTGGTTAAGAGTTAGCAATGTCCTCTACAAAATGGTTGACCTTCCATCATGGAGTTGTAAGGCCCTAAATATCTTATTAACTGTACCTTTCAATGCCTCAAGTTACACACAGTACCATAACTCAGTTTTATTAGATAATGCCCCCATTTCCTGTTAGGTTAGGCTGGTGTTAAGTACAAGTGCTTCCTGTACCTCACCCCCTATTTCTGCACCATCTGGCTTTGTGGTATAATCAGGCCTTGTGGTATGGACAATATTGGAAGGGGTATGGACAATATTGGACAATGTACATGTATACATTTTGACAGTGATTATGCAGTGGAACCTGCCATTAATCATAGATTGACCGTTCGCTGTTAAATGGTGTGTTAAACCAGTTTAACGGTTACAAAATTTGCGAACACGTTTTGTGTTTTCCGTTGTAACTAATCATCCATAAGTGTTGCACTCAATCTGAAGGTATATTTGGTATCCTAAATCATGTATCTACGATATAGAGTACACTTATTCAATTGCATACATATTTACAATATCGTTACTTAAATTGAGCTCTGGCATTGCAATGATACTGTTGCTTGAATAACTGCTTTGCACATTACACATTTTCGGCTTCGCCCGAAACCTACCTGCTCTTGTATGGTGCCATAAGCCAGTTTGCTCTTCCAGCCTGCACCATATCGTGCTTTTGCACCTCTTTCACCGCCTTTGAAGAGGCGCAATCTTTGACTCCGACGGCAAGCCCTTTTGCCATGCTAATAGAAATTACCAATGGCGGCAAAAGAAGTCGGTGGAGTGGATTTGCTTATAACGCTACAAAAAGCGAGAATTGCACCTAGAACTGGTGTGGCGCTAAGACTTAACAGATATCTGGATAGGACAGCAGTGCTGTTGTAGAACACAACCCCTTCTATACTGTGTAATAGACACTGGAAAAGTGTTAAACCGGTTTAACACTGGACAATCTATGATTAATGGTCACCTAAGTTGGCTGGTCCCCTCTGCTGTACAAACTGTTCTGAGGTGGGCAGCCACCTGTCTACAATGGACATTTATTTTTGGCCTGAAGGTGACCACTTCAGACAGCTTCCCCTGTAGTTATGAGAGTGTGTATTTCTGGTTGATACACATTGAAAATGGGACTGCTCTCTTTATGGAATTATAATGTGTGTAAGTATGTGTGTGTGAAGTGAAGTGATGAAGGTATGTGTGTTTGAGTTATGTAGATGTAATGTGCAAGGTAAGTGTGTTATGTAATGAACTTTTACGGTCTAATGCAACTTTTACCTTATGGGTGTTTGTGCATCTTCTCTGGTATGTGTGTAGTGTGTAAGTTGTGTGTGTGGTGGGTGTGTCTGTGGGTGTGTCTATCACAGGTACTATAAATTGGTTCTGTATGTGTACAACAGGTCAACATTGTCCCTGTGATAGCAAAGGCTGACACCTTCACTCCTGAAGAATGTCAGAAGTTTAAGAAGAAGGTATGCTTTCAAAACTTGTGATGTACATTAATTAGAGTAAATTGGGTTAAAAGCCAGCAGTAGTATTACCTGGGTACTGGTAACAATAGCTTTGATTAAGCTGCAGCAATGTGTTGCCTGCAACTTGAATGAATATTAGTAAAATTCAGTTCAAAAGAAAAAAGAAAAAATAAAGGTTTTACTGAAACTTTTTAATCTTATACATTTGAGTTACAGACGACATGTAGTGTGTAATTTGGTAGTCTTGACATATCCTGCAAACTGCTTAACTGAGAGGAATGCATTGGATCCTACTGGCTTCTGTGTATGTCAATGTCTTTGTGACCTGACCTATTAGCTAATCATCTTGTGTTAGCAGCCCTGTGGTGGGGCTCACTAATTAGCACAAAGGTGTCTTTTAAACTTGGGGGCCTTGTCAAACACTGAATACTAATGAGGAATGTAGACTGATCAAAGCAACTAGCAGATCTTTTATCACCACCACAATGGGGGAGGGGTGCACAAGTGATAGCTACAGCCTTGGAATGGAAAAAAAAAATGGTGGCTGGTCTGGCTTTGTGTGCCACCTTTTGTATTGGGGGGGGGGGGGGGGAGGAATAAGATGCAGAGCCAAACCAGCAGCAGGTCCCTTCAATATATCCCCCTGCCCCCCCCCCCCCCCCTCCCTCTTCATTAACAAACTGCTGGCCACACCCTGCTCATAAACATTTGGTGAACTTAACAGTTTAACCTTGGTCCCAGCCCTATGCCACTTAACAGTATTACCTTGGTCCCAGCCCTTAACAGTATTACCTTGGTCCCAGCCCTATGTCACTTAACAGTATTACCTTGGTCCCAGCCCAACAGTATTACCTTGGTCCCAGCCCTTAACAGTATTACCTTGGTCCCAGCCCTATGCCACTTAACAGTATTACCTTGGTCCCAGCCCTGTGTCACTTAACAGTATTACCTTGGTCCCAGCCCAACAGTATTACCTTGGTCCCAGCCCTATGCCACTTAACAGTATTACCTTGGTCCCAGCCCTATGTCGCTTATGGACTTTTGAATGAACACACTATAAAATGTGGCATGCTGTTGAAGCCATATAAACTGTGTGTGCATGTGTGCGAACAGGTTTTGCAAGACATTCAAAACAATCAGATCAAGATATACGAGTTTCCTGATGGAGAAGGGGATGCTGAGGAGATGGCAGCAAATAAAAAGATGAAGGTCTGTGTGTATGTGTGTGTACATGTGACCATTGTGTGTGTACGTGTGTTGTGTGTGTATGTGTGTGTACATGTGTATGTGTTTGTACATGAGTGTGTGTGATACATGTGTATGTGTTTGTATGTGTATGTTGTGTGTGTGTGTTTATATATGTGTGTGATACATGTGTACATGTGTATGTATGTGTTTACATGTGTATGTTATGTACATGTACTTCCTTTCATCTAGGAAGCAATTCCGTTTGCAGTTGTTGGTAGTAACACAGTTGTCGAAGTGAACAACAAGAAGATGAGAGGACGAATGTACCCGTGGGGTGTGGCCGAGGTGGAGAACATTGAACATTGTGACTTCACCACTTTGAGGAACATGTTGATCAGGTGATTAAACATGGCTAGTGTGTGTGTGTGTGTGTGTGTGTGTGTGTGTGTGTGTGTGATTGTGTTTCATGTCTATAGCTGACGTGATTAATTATGTCAACTTGTGTGCACATTTTTTGATGTTTAATTAACCTGGCTCCATGGTCAATGGTTAATTAACCTTCCCTGTGTAGGACTCACATGCAAGACCTGAAAGATGTGACCAACAATGCCCTGTACGAGAACTATCGCTGTCAGAAGTTGGCGGGTGTGGTCAGCTTGCCTGCTGACCCCAAGAACGTACAGCAGGCTCCCTCAAGGTAGGTAGCTTGTGTGGGTGGTGTTTATGTGTGGGTGGTGGGGTGTAAGTGTTATGTAACCGGAATAACCAACGTGTGCATATTCATAGGGGTCACAGGTCATTGCTGTACTGTACACATTACTCATTTAACTTATCTCAAAATAAGTGTTGCGTGTCAGAATTGTACCCCCACAAATAACTGGGATATGGAAGTGGGCATAGTGGGAGGGTGTTCTGTGGGGGCATAGTGGGAGGGTGTTCTGTGGGGGCATAGTGGGAGGGTGGTCTGGGCATAGTGGGAGGGTGTTCTGTGGGGGCATAGTAGGAGGGTGGTCTGGGCATAGTGGGAGGGTGGTCTGGGCATAGTGGGAGGGTGGTCTGGGCATAGTGGGAGGGTGGTCTGGGCATAGTGGGAGGGGGGTCTGGGCATAGTGGGAGGGTGGTCTGGGCATAGTGGGAGGGTGGTCTGGGCATAGTGGGAGGATGGTCTGGGCATAGTGGTAAGGGTGGTCTGGGGGCATAGTGGGAGGGTGGTCTGGGCATAGTGGTAAGGATGGTCTGTGGGGGCATAGTGGGAGGGTGTTCTGTGGGGGCATAGTGGGAGGGTGGTCTGGGCATAGTGGGAGGGTGGTCTGGGCATAGTGGGAGGGTGGTCTGGGCATAGTGGGAGGGTGGTCTGGGCATAGTGGGAGGGTGGTCTGGGCATAGTGGGAGGGTGGTCTGGGCATAGTGGGAGGGTGGTCTGGGCATAGTGGGAGGGTGGTCTGGGCATAGTGGGAGTCTGGGCATAGTGGGAGGATGGTCTGGGCATAGTGGGAGGATGGTCTGGGCATAGTGGGAGGGTGGTCTGGGCATAGTGGGAGGGTGGTCTGGGCATAGTGGGAGGGTGGTCTGGGCATAGTGCTCATCAAACAGATCACATAGCTAATAGTGTAGCAATGAGTACAGTGTCCTGTGGATCTAGGGAGAGACTATTCTGAGTTGTCCATCCCACTATGCCTTCACGTCACTCTACCACTGTCCCCAGTCCACTCTGTGTAGCATGACCTGTCCCCAGTCCACTCTGTGTAGCATGACCTGTCCCCAGTCCACTCTGTGTAGCATGACCTGTCCCCAGTCCACTCTGTGTAGCATGACCTGTCCCCAGTCCACTCTGTGTAGCATGACCTGTCCCCAGTCCACTCTGTGTAGCATGACCTGTCCCCAGTCCACTCTGTGTAGCATGACCTGTCCTCAGTCCACTCTGTGTAGCATGACCTGTCCCCAGTCCACTCTGTGTAGCATGAAGGGAAGTGCCAGCACGCTATTAATTACAATGTCACACCTCAGCGCAACACTAGACATAGTGGGCAAGCCATGTCATATCCGACAGAACCACTGCCATTACATGGCTTTGTTTTCATTGTAATGAAGTACATGTACAGTCAGACATTTCTTCCAAACTGGACGTAGGGCTGTCTGTATCTTCTATTAAAATAATAAATATATATCTGCATATAGTTTAGCCATGTCTCAGAAAATAATATTGACATCTGGAACTCTTGGGTACTCTAAGGATATTCCTGTACCTCTGATTCAGCTGTCACATTATGAACAGCTTGTAGACTCTCTGTAGGTGCTTGTCAAATTTGTGTCAATAGTGCAGTTACCATGGTAACCTGTGAATGGGATACACCTGCACACTTGGTAGAATCCCTTTCTTTACTGTGCATTGTTTGTATTGGGCCAAGCCACTTGAGTGCCAGCCAGCAGAGATCCTTTTCCTTTACAAGCAGCTGCCACTATCTGGTTGCTTAGTTACAGTATCTTGACAATGCCATTCAAGTAGGGCTTTTTTGTGTGTGGCATATCCCCCCACAAAGATACCTGGCAAAGCCATATGCACACACAAAGCAGCGCACTTCTGATGAATTGAAAGGAGTTCAGGAAGTGAGATGGTTGGTACTTGTGGGGGCCAGGAGCACGACCCTAATACCTCCACCCTCAGATTAGCAAGCTGTTGTGTAGTCAGTGTGAGATGAGTTTACATGTAATTCCTAATACAATTATTTCATTTGGACATACACGCACACACTTGCACACATACATACACAAATTGCACACACACACATACACACACACACACAACTCACACACATACACACAACTTGCACACATACACACACAAATTGCACACACACACACACACAACTCACACACATACACACACAACTTGCACACATACACACACAAATTGCACACATACACACTTGCGTACACACACACACACACACACACACACTTGCATACACACACACACTTGCATACACACACACACTTGCATACACACACACACAATTGCACACATACACACACTTGCACACATACACACACTTGCACACATACACACACTTGCACACATACACACACTTGCACACATACACACACTTGCACACATACACACACTTGCACACATACACACACTTGCACACATACACACACTTGCACACATACACACACTTGCACACATATACACACACACACTTGCACACATACACACACACGCACACTTGCACCGTACAAACATGTTCAGAGATCCACTGGGACAGTTTGAGGTTGAGAAGAGGGAGCATGAGATGAAGATGCGCAAGATGGAGCAGGAGATGGAGGAGGTCTTTGAGATGAAGGTCCAGGAGAAGCTGCAGAAACTGAAGGATATTGAGGCAGATGTGAGGAGAATAGGGAGGGGAGGAGGGAATTTATGGCCACTTCAAGAAAGGTGTACGTCTTGTGTGTGTGTGGGGGGTGTGTGTGTTTTTATGTGTGTGTGGTATTTTCGTCTCTCGCTTGTCAGTGCGCACACTTGTAGTTACTTGCATTGTCGCCTTCAGTAGGCTGTACATTGCTCTAACACACCCACAACACAGTATGAGCATTTACCTGCACATTCTTTACAATATGGAGCATTACCTGCGCACTCTTTATGCGCACTCTTTACAATATGGTGCACACTGCACCAACAGAGCTGCTATAATTGGTTGTCATGAGGGCAGGGCTCCACTTAATTTCTGACAAGGACTGTGCAGTGGGGAGGTAGATGGGAGAGGGATGTACTGGGAGGGAGGTTGGTGCAGTAGAAACTGTACTGTTGTGTTCCACAGTTATTGGAAAGGCCCCTGCCATTTGGTGTACACGTGTGTGTGTGTGTGTGTGTGTGTGTGTGTGTGTGTGTGTGTGTGTGTGTGTGTGTGTGTGTGTGTGTGTGTGTGTGTGTGTGTGTTTGTGTGTGTGTGTGTTTGTGTGTGTGTGTTGTGTAGCTGTAATGGCCTCAGTGGTGACTAATGGAATAATGAATGGGTGTATGGATGTACTGTGGACTGTTGTCAGCTGTGGTGTACTACACACTGTGCCACTTCTTGTACCTACATCCTTACTGAGGTGACTGGTTGTGTAACCGTTCCATATGACTAACCATATGATCTTCCTGTTGGCCAGCCTGTATAACCAACCTGTTGGCCAGCCTGTATAACCAACCTGTATGGCCTGCCAACCTGTTGGCCAGCCTGTATAACCAACCTAATTGATCAGTAGGTACATGTATGTGTACTATTATGACCAACCTACCAACCTGTATGAAGTGCTTGTATGACCAGCTGGTATGAACAGCTGGTATGAACAGCTTGTACCTGTATGAACTACTTGTATGACCAGCCTGTATGAACAGCTTGTACCTGTATGAACTACTTGTATGACCAGCCTGTATGACCAGCCGGTATGAACAGCTTGTACCTGTATGAACTACTTGTATGACCAGCCTGTATGAACAGCTTGTACCTGTATGAACTACTTGTATGACCAGCCTGTATGACCAGCCGGTATGAACTGCTTGTACCTGTATGAACATCTTGTATGACCAGCTGGTATGAACTGCTTGTACCTGTATGTACTACTTGTATGACCAGAACGGCTTGTACCTGTATGAATTACTTGTATGACCAGCCGGTATGAACTGCTTGTACCCGTATGAACAGCTTGTATGTCCAGCCTGTATGAACTGCTTGTATTGTAGCAATGACAGCTTTGTGCACTTACACACATGGGAGTAGATACACAAGTACACGTGCTACATTATATTTTTCTTCCGTTTCTGGAATTGTGGTTGAAGTTCTTCACAACTCGGTACATAGGAATAGTACATGTATTGATGTGTTGTACAAGCAGAATCAGAATATATATTGTGTTATCCCGTGTGCGGAATTATAGTAAGGTCAGGTATTCTTATTAGAGTAAGTTCACTTCGAGGGTGTGAGAGCTTAACCTAGAGCTGAGGATGGAGGAGGAATAGGTTTGTCAAGTTGTTAGTTGTGGGGTAGTTGCCATTTGCCTATACAATGTTGCTGTACCTGGTGTTGCTCATGCCTGGCTCTTTGTCGCGTCTGGATTATTTGTTTCAATGGGGGTCTGTGTTTTTGTCTGTGAGCTTGTTGCATGCATCCTAACATGGTGCCAAAAATGTAATTAGTACCTTTTTGTATGGTGAAGTCTCCTCCAGGCAGCCAGTTCCTGGCTTTTGTTAGGGATAATTGTAGTGGCCTGTGGAGTGTCTGCCAATGGCAAATGTCCCTGTGCACCCCCGTGATTGAGAGACTAGGCATTTGAACTGGAGCATTGGGCAGCACATATAAGTGCTGTGTGTGTGTGTGTGTGTGTGTGTGTGTGTGTGTGTGTGTGTGTGTGTGTGTGTGTGTGTGTGTGTGTGTGTGTGTGTGTGTGTGTGTGTGTTTGTGTGTGCATTTACCCATTGTAGACTATTTTTATCTGATGGCCTTTTCCATTCCTCATTTCATGGTGGTGTAGCTGAACCGCCGCAAGGACCAGATGAAGCGTGCCCTGGAGCAGCAGCAGAAGGACCTGCTGGACAAGAGAAAGCAGTTTGACGAGGACAAGCAGATGTTTGAGCAGGAGCACCAGCGCTACCTGGAGGAGCTGGAGGCCTCCATGAAGAATGCGGCGGCCCAGGCTATTGCCCCCAACACCGGCAAGAAGGACAAGAGTGACAGCAAGAAGGATGACAAGCACAAGAAGAAGTAGTAGCTGGTATCATCTGCTGATATAATAGGCTCTAATGCATGCTTCTTGTTCATGCTCAACTTAACTCATTCATTTCCTACTGTCCTTATATCATACACATTATATGTTATAGCTTCTTTTTATATATATATATTATGGTGCTAGGCATAAAGGTAATTGCAGAACGAGTGACAGACCTTTAGACCTTGGTGTGTATATTCTACTGGTGTGTTATTGCATTCCATTTATGATCATTTTGCAGAACTAACTAATGTGATTTTGTTGCCCTTAATGAAACGGAGGTATGCAGGACATCTGTGGTATGCTCGATGGGCCATGCCTACTGGCCCAGGCTTGTGCGCCTTGTTATTGTGACGCTGGGGCTGCCATTGATGGTATGGTATGTCTTGCCCTGCCTTCGCTCCGGTGCTGTGCTGGCTTGTGTGCCTCTTGTTGCCTCGCAAAGATGTCGTCATTCTTGTGCAGCTGACAAACTGAAAACAGAATTTGCACGAAATGCACAACAGAATCACAGTGTCAACTGGTCAGACATCTGCCGTGGAGGGTAGTGGTTCTGGAGAGAGGATGGGCTCTGTGCAGTTCAAGTGCGCCAAGGGCATAGGGAGCCAAGTGAGGGAGCGGTGTCGCTTGCGATGGGTGGGACTTGCGTGTGTGTTTGGCCCTGGTAGTAACTTTGCTGGGTGATGGGGCATGCCTAGTGAGGGTACAAGGTGGGGCTGAGGGGCGTCGTTGATTGCCCTGAGTGTGGGTATGTCTCCGTGGCAGTAAGGGGGCGCCATGTGGTACGTATGTATCAGGTAGAACTGAGCAAGTGCCATGTTTGAACATTGTCATCTGCAAAGAAATGAACAATTTCTCAAACATTTGAAGTTGTAAGGATTTGTCAAACTGACCTTCAGAGCACTTATTGCCTCTTTGATCTGTGTGCAAGTAAACTCTCCCAGCTCCAATTCCATCATCTCTCTCGGAGGAACCACTGCTGGCAGAGATCTAGTCCCGCCTTGCCTAACTTCATTATGCTGGTTACTTGAGTGTTGGGACTGAGGCTTTGCTTCTGGACAGCAATCAAGTTCCAGAGGACCTCTACTTGAAACCACTACAGAAGGAAGCCGTGCCCTGAGATGAGGAGGCTTTGCGTGTTGGGGAGACTTTGATAAGCCGCAGAAATCGTACGTGGACGTGGTCATCGTTAATCCTAATAGTTGACCCGCCCTCTTTCGCATAAATAGAAGCGGATATGATGCCTAATATTACATTTGCGCTCCTTTTTAAAGCGTAGCCGCGAGGTGTTATTGTTGTTCTAATTGCCTTTTGTTTTGTGTCGTGCAATATGGCGACATCAAAAAAGTCGTTTTCTAAGAGCGTAAGTTTGGGAAGCGTGTTTAAGCGGAAAAAGAATACACCGTACACTACCTGGGAGGAGGAAGAAGACACTGTTGATGCACCGCTCACCCCCGAAATGTCGCGACTACTAGACGAACAAGTGCAAAATGGAGAGCAGCAAAGACAATGTCCTTCCCCGCCGTTGGAATCGGGAGACGTGAAGATCGCAGACAGTTTCTATCTGGGGTCGTACTGCATGAACGGTCTGCCCATTAAAGGACGTGGCTGCATAGACTTACCGGCGGGCGCTCTATGGGATATGACCCAAGAGGAACAAGGCCAACGAAAACGCAAACAGACGGCAAAGGTAGAAAACGCCGAGCCAAAGCTGAAATACATTCGTCTTGTCGCCAGTAGAGAGGAGTTAAAAGTGTTCGACTACTACACGAACGAGATGGTGGCAAAATTCGATTATCGTGTTATATCGTTTACCGGGACGCACCCCAAACACACTCGAGTATTTGCTTTCGTCGCCCAAACCAAGAACGACGGACCATTTTGTTACGCGTTTAAGTGCGTAGACGAGCATGCAGCAAACCAAGCGGCCTGCGAGTTGTCGAACGTTTTTCAGAGGCGGTGCACTGAATTGGTTCGAGCAGTAAGTATAACTCAGGGGACGCCATTTACTACGGGAACTGCCACTCTAGTCCAGTGAGGGTTAAACGCCGTCAATATTGTTGTCCTGTTCGCATTGTTTTCGTAACAGCACTGATATGTGTGTGTGTGTGTGTGTGTGTGTACGTTTGTGTGGACCGGTTCGTTTGATCAGTGCTTTGGATTTGTACGTGTTGTGTGATTTTACATTGATTTTCAAAACTTTTAAGCTGTGGGATGGTACGGAGGGCGTTAAAATTAAAACCATCGAGTACGTGTAAGACCTGGACGCTCTCGCGTTTCCCGTGAATTTCCTCAAAAATCGGCTTCTGTTTATCTCACACTTGCACTTCCAAATCTATGGTCTACTATTGATGAATTGTGTTTAAACATGCTTTAATGAATTCAAAATAACATCTGTTGTAGACTCTGCAGTCGTTAAGTATTACTATTCACTCACACTCCTCTCAGTTTTTACACTTCTAAGTTGACACTTTATCAATTAGTAACACATTTGCAAATTAAATTCGTAGTACACAAAATTAACCACTGGTTTTATAAACTGGCAAACTTGTTAATCCTGCTGCGGCCGACCGTATACAATGACATAACATTGAATAATCAATAGTCGAAGTAGGATCGCGTGATGTAAACGACCTGCAATCTACTAGTATAGCTGTAAGCATGGCTGCAACAAAGTATTCTCGGTTCCATGTTACCGAAGTCTCTCCGGAAGACCTGGAAGACGGAGGCACATTAGATGAAGAGGCAGGCTCGAGAGAAGGTAAGTCTGTCCGCACGCAATGCCTTTGTCGTAGCGGTATTAAAGCGGGGGTATAAACTACAGGCCAAGCGGCGGAAGAAGGCGTGGTAGAACTCTTTCCCGAAGAAGAAGATACTGAAAAGACGGACAGGCACCAGAGCACTATCACCAGTGATAATAACTTCGCCCTATATGAGGTAAGCTGGGATGTAGGCAACAAGGAAGGCGGGGGGAGGGGGGGATAAAATTTGGAGGCTTTCCATTTAATATACTGAACTTCTGTAAGTACATGGGCACCAGTACATGTTCATATCGCGTTCATTGACTCACGAATAGCCCTGCCTTCGTTGTTGTAAATGTCGCACACTTGTATGGTAATGTGATGTTGGCGATTTAATAACTGTTTCCCCAGTGAGAGGTACACACACACATACACCTGCTTTGTGTTGGTTTATTGATTACTGGTGTTGCATTGTTGTAGCGTGGTGTGGGCTAGGAAATTCTCACTGTTGGAGTGCATCTACATTGTATGTCATAATTGAGTTTGTGCAGCATTATATGTGATTGTGTGAGTGTGTGTAGTGCTGTTTATGTCTTATACTTGTGTGGGGTGGAGTGCCATTAATAAGTCTAGTCGCACACTCTAAGGTATGACTGCACTGAACTTGATCAATTATCCTATGTGCCCAAAATTATAATATATGTGTGTATGGTTGTATGGTCGTATTACATTATTAGATCTGTTGGCTGCACCATGTGTTGAAATATTCCCTACACGCATACCCTGTGTTGAAATATTCCCTACACTCATACCCTGTGTTGAAATATTCCATACACTCATACCCTGTGTTGAAATATTCCCCACACTCATACCCTGTGTTGAAATATTCCCTACACTCATACCCTGTGTTGAAATATTCCCTACACTCATACCCTGTGTTGAAATATTCCCTACACTCATACCCTGTGTTGAAATATTCCCTACACTCATACCCTGTGTTGAAATATTCCCTACACTCATACCCTGTGTTGAAATATTCCCTACACTCATACCCTGTGTTGAAATATTCCCTACACTCATACCCTGTGTTGAAATATTCCCTACACTCATACCCTGTGTTGAAATATTCCCTACACTCATACCCTGTGTTGAAATATTCCCTACACTCATACCCTGTGTTGAAATATTCCCCACGCTCATCATCCATTTGCACACAATGGGTTACCTGTTGGCTGGGTACATTCGATCCAGCACACAGATAAAGGCGAAGTTCTATCTGGTGGACTGGGGACCTCATACTTGCCTGCAGCATGTCTTGTTCAGCTGTAAAGACACACACACACCACACATGCACACACACACACATGCACACACACACACCACACATGCACACACACACATGCACTCACACACATGCACACACACACATGCACACGCACACCACACATGCACACACACATGCACACACACACACACCACACATGCACACACACCACACAGGCACACACACACATGCACACACGCACACACCACATGCACACACACCACACATGCACACACACCACACATGCACACACACACCACACATGCACACACACACCACACATGCACACACACACACACCACACATGCACATACCACATGCACACCACACATGCACACACACATGCACACACACACACCACACATGCACACACACACCACACAGGCACACACACACATGCACACACGCACATACCACATGCACACACACCACACATGCACACACACACCACACATGCACACACACACCACACATGCACACACACACACGCACAAACACATCATGACAGACGCAACATGCATGTACTTTCGCATGCACACCTCAATAGGTTCTCTTGTACACACTTGCATGTCAATAAACTTGACAAAACGAAAATTTGTGTGAGGAGCATTTCATTGCTTAAGAAGTCTGATGCATTCAAGGAGGGTTAGGCATGTGATGAAAAGTGTGTATTGTGTTGCTAAAAGGCCATGACTTTTACCATTCACAAGGACTGGAGGACATTAGCCATTGCTGGGAGGGGGGGGGGGGGGGGGGGAAGTGGGGAAATCACCTGTGTAGCCCTGACAAAAAAGGGCGGGTCATGTGGGGAAGTTATTATTGATGCATTTATGTGGTACACTGCCAAGCAAAACATGTAGGTGAGGGATTTGGGCTTGGGGGTCATTTTACACTCCAAACTTAAAACACTAACAGTGATGTTTATGTGCCAGTGCCTGTGTGTACAAATTGTTACTATAGTAACGGCTGGTTCCACACTTGGATGGCTTCTTATAGTGCTTAGGCATCAAATTGTATACTTGTGTGGCTTCTGCAGTTCAGAAGCTAAAAAGGTTATGTGCTAGAGACTCAGAGGCAGCCTTGGCCCTCCCATCCCCAGGCTATGGCACCCCCTTCCCAGGCTATGGCACCCCCTTCTCCCACCTCCACTCCCTAAAACTATCGTCAATTACAACAATGCTAAGAGATTACAGCGGTAGCATAGTTTGTGTATAAATAAGGATTATTAGCAACAATCCACAGTCAAATGGTTGCGAAGTATAATACGCCACACCCCTTTTGGCACGTCTCGTTTGCTTGGCCCCCTCCCCTCGGTAGATGCTGGGGCTGCCTCTGTCCCCATACACACATGCCCCTCCCCTTGGTAGATGCCGCCTCTGTCCCCATACACACATGCTATGCTCACCAGGTGCATATAACAGTTCAGGGCATTGGGGTAGCATGGGACACAGTTTCACTGCATGCTTGCTGGAAGCAGCTGGCCTAACTGCTCCTCTGGCCCTTGGCTAACCTCTCCTCTGTTGCCTTAGGAGGACCTAGAAAACCGACCGAGAATATCTGCCTTCTTAGCAAGCATAGCCCAGTACGATTCAAATCCTCCGAACCCTAACACGATCAAGGGAGGGAAGGGCGCTGACGACAAGAGTAAGCGGAAGAAGGTAAAGAGAAGCCAGCTCCCTGCTAGTCCAATCTCCTGACTGGTTAATCTCATTGCCTTCTTGCAGGTCAAACTTGGCACATTTCTGGGTGTCTACCTCCCCACTGTGCAGAGCATCCTCGGTGTCATCCTGTTCATTCGACTTCCCTGGGCAGTGGGTGTGGCTGGAGTTGGTCAGACCTTTCTTTGTATGTTTATCTGCTGTCTCTGTGTAAGTGGTCCCCTCACCTATGTATGTATGCTGATCCTGTATGTATGTATATATGTGTGTGCATGTGTGTGTGTGTATGTATGTATGTATGTATGTATGTATGTATGTATGTATGTATGTATGTATGTATGTATGTATGTATGTATGTATGTATGTATGTATGTATGTATGTATGTATGTATGTATGTATGTATGTATGTATGTATGTATCTATGTACACATGTATGCTGACCCTGTTTATGTACACATGTATGCTGACCCTGTATATGTATGCTGACCCTGTATATGTATGCTGACCCTATGTATGTATGCTGACCCTATATATGTATGCTGACCCTGTATATGTATGCTGACCCTGTATATGTATGCTGACCCTGTATATGTATGCTGACCCTGTATATGTCTGCTGACCCTATATATATATTGACTGTCTTGGAATGGGTGCTCTGTTCTTGTGGAATGGGACGTGTTCGCTCAGACCTTTGTTGCTGCACTGTCTCTAAGTGCAATTGCCACTAATGGAGTTGTGCCAGGTTAGTAGAAGTGGTTATTAATGACATGGATGAGATATTAATCCTTGTTGAGGAGGTGGATGTATAATCAAAGGGCTGGGATAATCTATTTGACAATGAAAGTGTTTTTAATTCTATGTAATGACTATGTCAGCACCTATGGGCCTCCATGATAGATAATTACCATGGCAATCACCATTTTCTATGGTAGGCAATGAACTTTTAACTTTCCCAAAGCCAACTCTGTGTGGCTCTTAATGGTAGCATTTTGTGATGTTTTTCTAAGCTTAATGGCATCAACATGAAGTACAGTAACGCCTACCTGAGAAATTGGCGATTTCAATTAGTTACCATGGCAATTATCTGTTGTGGAATAGGCCCATAGATGCACATCGCAGTAACATGTTTATTTTCCCTGGCACCTCCGTAGATGAGTACAGTGAGTTTATTTTTATTTCACTAAAACTAAATTGTGTGCAGGGAAGATTGTGTCACCAATGCTGAGGTTGGCTCTTCCAGTGTTGCATGTATGCATTCTTGCTCGCTAAGATTATTAAGTGGGAGAAAGAGGTACCCAGGCCTAGGTGTGAAATACTGACAGTATACCTGTTACTTTGTAGGCCCCTTCTCTCTCTCACAACATAGGTCTAATTAAAGGTACTTGTAAGGTGACCTTCTGCGGATGTGTCTGGTGTACCTTTAACATCATATATAGTTGTTGCGTGTTCTCAATTTCCTGCAGCATCTGCATATTCACCTTGTTCGCTAGTTAACATTCACTTAAAATCAAAAATGCAGAGCTGTGTTTCAAAACATGTACAGCATGTATAACCAGCATTTTAAAGGAAGACAGCTATTTTTATTATTTTGAGTAAATCTTTATACCGCATATACTTTTTAGTCTTATCGCAAAATAAACATGTATGGACATAACCAAAGATATACAGGAATTAACCTAAATTTAGAAATGAGCATGGAATGGGTTTCAGGTATATCATAAAATTAATTTATGGTTACCCGGCAGTAAAACAGTTTTGAATTTCGCCTTACTAGAAGATACATTTACCCAGCTCTTAATTCACATAACGTGCGCCACCTTTTCTTCCAAAGGGTATTTGTACCAGTGGAAAATATCCTTTTGGCACATGCTGTGGCTAGTTTAACTGTGGTAGGAAAGTATGAGTTCATGACTCCTCCACCACGGCAATGAATCATCTTTTTTGAAATTGATTTCAGCTTCCTTAAAGTACATCGTTCGATTTCATCTTATATATGCTGGAGTTAGAGCCCTAATCATTAGCTCTGGAAAAAAATGTCCGCTTTCGACAGCGCTGATAGGCTGCACTTGGGAAGCTAACCTGTCAGTACATCGAGCACTATTGGCTTTATCAGTGCATCATAAAATGCATTTCACAATAATATCTACTCGCGTTTTCTGGCTTTCCTTTATTCGATCCATGTGTTATGTGGTACCCCATGTTTGAGGTGTTATTCCCGTGTCTTGGAACCCATCCATAGCACATGCAGACTACCCCAGCATCGTGCCGTCCATAGCACATGCAGACTGCCCCAGCATCATGCCGTCCATAGCACATGCAGACTACCCCAGCATCGTGCCGTCCATAGCACATGCAGACTACCCCAGCATCGTGCCATCCATAGCACATGCAAACTACCCCAGCATCGTGCCGTCCATAGCACATGCAAACTACCCCAGCATTGTGCCGTCCATAGCACATACAAACTACCCCAGCATTGTGCCGTCCATAGCACATACAAACTACCCCAGCATCGTGCCGTCCAAACGATTCTTTTGAACAGATTGCTCATGAAATCGTTTTTGGTAGCAAGTACATGTGGCGTAGGTTTTTGGGATGTAGTATACCTCCATGGTACGTATACAAGTGACCATACATGTACATATTCAATGAATAACCAAGCAATAATATATTGCAATATATCGCAATATAGACTATTAAAGATAAGGATATTTTGAGGCAACACTGCATGCTCGGAAGCCTGGACCAAACTGGCATCCTTTGGCAGCTATTTTGTGTGCAATTATGGTCAGAAATATTCTTGACAGGCCTATGCTGTTACTACAAGTACAGTGGGGAAGGAGAGAAGGAAGGGGATGATTGAGTCCCGGGGGGGGGGGGGGGGGATGCCTATTTCAAAGAAGATATTATGCAATGATACATGTACATACACACTGTACATAGCCTTTTTTCAATTTTTGGTAGTACATGCATCCAGGGTCTATAAATAGAAAATGTTGATTAGAAACTGCCTTAGGATGAAATTCTGCTGGAAATCTGTCTGTAGCTAGCTGTCACTATGTTTCCACCTCACCCAAATAGATTACATGTGCAACTTAATTAATGTGGAATGCACCCCCAGAACTGATAGGGATGAGATGGTGGAGGTGTGGGCAAGGATAGGGATGAGATGGTGGAGGTGTGGGCAGGGATAGGGATGAGATGGTGGAGGTGTGGGCAGGGATAGGGATGAGATGGTGGAGGTGTGGGCAAGGATAGGGATGAGATGGTGGAGGTGTGGGCAGGGATAGGGATGAGATGGTGGAGGTGTGGGCAAGGATAGGGATGAGATGGTGGAGGTGTGGGCAGGGATAGGGATGAGATGGTGGAGGTGTGGGCAAGGATAGGGATGAGATGGTGGAGGTGTGGGCAGGGATAGGGATGAGATGGTGGAGGTGTGGGCAAGGATAGGGATGAGATGGTGGAGGTGTGGGCAGGGATAGGGATGAGATGGTGGAGGTGTGGGCAAGGATAGGGATGAGATGGTGGAGGTTTGCTTCAAAACCATAGGTGGAATGAGCACTTATAATTGTACATGCCTCCAGTTAGACTAGCAGACCACCTACCATTGCTACAGAAATGCCACTGGGGGAATATTTGAGGTCCAGAGTGTTTTGTGGAAAAATTGGAAATCACACCTGAATTTTAAAAACAAAACCATAGGTGGAATGAGCACTTAGAAGTGTGCATGTGTGGGTGTGCATGTGTGGGTATGTGCTCATTCTCAGAATTGATATCGGTATGCTAAAAGTAATACTGGTATGCTGTACATGTAGGTAATTGGTCACAAGCCTAGAGTCTTGTAATCTATTCTTGTCAAGAGTCTTGTAATCTATTCTTGTCCACACTCTGGCACAGCGACGGAATGCCTCTTTAGTTATCCTTGATGTACACTCAATGGCTTCACAGCTCTGGTTATCCTGGAGAATGCATGATGCTACATGTCTGTAGAAAGTTTTATCAAACATGCCACACATACCACCATGGCTGGCAGGATGCTAACAGTCCTCTGCATCGTGGTGTACTGATATGTATTGTCGGGGGGTTATCTCACATTCCTTCATCACATCGGCAGTGCGTACCACTGGTGATTGTTGGCTGTGTATTTACACTAAAGCAACCTGTTGGTGTTTGCTTTTTAAGGCTGAAAATTCACTCAAATGTGTTCATATGTATGTGTGTGCTTGTGTTTCAGTGGATGTGTATATTCTATGTGTGCGTATTCCTGGGTGTGTATACATGCGTGTGTATGGGTGTGTGAATACAAGGTATCTTTCATACCAGCTGGAGGACCCTACTTTCTGATATCAGCCAACCTGGGACCAGAGTTTGGTGGTGCCACAGGGATCATATTTTACTTGGCGCATACATTCTCTGTGTCACTGTTTGTGCTTGGAGCCATTGAACTGTTGTTGGTAAGAGTAAAGGTGTTGTGTTGTTGGCTTATGCCCCTGTACTGGTGCAACCTATTTACCTGTGCCCTCCTGTTATTACCCCCTCCCTCTCCCTCTCCCTCTCCCTCTCCCTCCTCCCTCTCCCTCCTCCCTCTCTCCCCTCCCTCTCCCTCCTCCCTCTCCCTCCCTTTCCTCTCCCCCTCCCTCTCCCTCCTCCCTCTCCCTCCTCCCTCTCCCCCTCCTCCCTCTCCCCCTCCCTCTCCCTCCCTCTCCTCTCCCCCTCCCTCTCCCTCCTCCCCCTCCCTCTCCCTCCTCCCCCTCCCTCTCCCTCCTCTCTCCTCCCTCCTCCTCCTGCCTCTCCCTCCCTCCCTTCTCCCTCTCCCTTCTCCCTCTCCCTCCCCCTCCCATCCTCCCTCCCCATCCTCCCTCCCCCTCCCTTCTCCCCTCCCTCTTTTAGATTTATATTGCACCACAAATGGTCTTGTTTGGCACCCTGACAGGGAATACTGATGTCCTGTATAACAACATGAGGGTATATGGCACCATCTTACTCATCCTCATTGGAATAATAGTCTTTGTTGGAGTCAGATTTGTACGTTAGGTGCCTGTGTTCTTCTGATATGCATCTGAGAAAGGTTTATCTGATTCCAGATCAGTATAGTGGGCGTGGTCTCTCTAGGTCTAGTGCTGCTGTCGTGTATCTCCGTGTACGCTGGTGCATTTAACCCTGATCCACGTGTTGGGTAAGTGTGAGGGAAGGGGCAGATAGTGACTAGATTTGCATTTATAAAGGGTTTGATTTTGTGGTACAGTTGTGTATGTTCACTAATTTGTCATCACATATTTAAAATGACCTTCTTTACACACACTGCATGTTCCAAACAATCCAAAATGAAATGGATGCAGCCTTTGTCTCTACTTCCACTGGGGCAACTTTTGATTCAATGTTTCTAAATAAGGCCCATCTCCATATTCAGACGGTGGTGGGGGAAATTTATTTTTCTCACTAAACAACCTTAGTGCAGTGCAATGTGATTGTTTAAAAAAAGAATAGCATCATTTGAGCAACAGCATAGGCCTGTGGTTTTTTAGCAGCAAGCTCAAATGGAAGGATTGGTTGTGCAGTGGTCAAGGGGGTGGGGCCACTGCTGATGCACAGACCTTTCTGCTGCCACCCCTCTTCATGCCTACTTGGTGTACACAATCCTCCATATCACCATCTTCCCTCAACTCAGTGTGCATACTCTCTTCATGCACTTTGGCTCCCCTCCTCCTTTACACTTCCCCCTCCCTCCCCTCCTTTACACTTCCCCCTCCCTCCCTCCTTTACACTCCTTTACGTCCCCCTCCCCTCCCCTCCTTTACACTTCCCCCTTCCTTCCCTCCTTAACATCCCCCTCCCCTCCTTAACATCCCCCTCCCCTCCTTTACACTTCCCCCTCCCCTCCCCTCCCCTCCCCTCCTTTACACTTCCCCCTCCCCTCCCCTCCCCTCCTTTACACTTCCCCCTCCCCTCCCCTCCCCTCCTTTACACTTCCCCCTCCCCTCCCCTCCCCTCCTTTACACTTCCCCCTCCCCTCCCCTCCCCTCCTTAACACTTCCCCTCCCCTCCCTCCTTTACACTTCCCCCTCCCCTCCCTCCTTTACACTTCCCCCTCCCCTCCCCTCCTTTACACTTCCCCCTCCCTTCCCTCCTTTACACTTCCCCCTCCCCTCCCCTCCTTTACACTTCCCCCTCCCTTCCCTCCTTTACACTTCCCCCTCCCCTCCCCTCCTTTACACTTCCCCCTCCCCTTCCCTCCTTTACATCCCCCTCCCCTCCCCTCCTTTACACTTCCCCCTTCCTTCCCTCCTTAACATCCCCCTCCCCTCCCCTCCTTTACACTTCCCCCTCCCCTCCCCTCCTTTACATCCCCCCTCCCCTTCCCTCCCTCTACAGGATATGCACACTGGATGGTGTAGCATTGGAAGGCCACATCAGCTGCTCCTTCCGTAACTACTCTGACATATCTGAGCTGTACCAGAACAGTACAAGTAGTACACATTTCTGCCACCCATCGGACCCGTACCTACGTTGGGCATTTAACAGCACCACCTATATGAAAAATGGTGAATGGTTGATGGAACCAGTCTGTAAGATTGGTATTCCTGGTCTGACAGCAGTTAACACAATAAATGGTAGAGGAGCATGATGTAATCAGGACAGTTTGATTGACAGGGGTTTACCCATCATCCAGAAAATGCTGCTCCGATGTACTTAAAGACGGGAGAAGCCAAACCAGGCCAGAAGGGCCAGGGCATCCAGATAGCTGCTAGCATAGACTCCAACTTCTTTATTCTTGTTGGAATCCTATTCAATGCTGTCACAGGTGGGGTATGGTCATTCTGATGCATTCATTGGTCAATTAATGTGCTTACATCTTTCCGGAAGGGATCTTGACTGGCTCCAGCAGGTCTGGGGACCTGAAGGATGCTCAGAAGTCCATTCCCACGGGTACCATTTTGGCCGCCGTTTCAACATCACTGTTGTGTATCCTTTACTTCTACCACCACTGCTACACACCTCCCCCACCCCCCATTTACCTCTTCCACACACATCCTTCCCTTGTCCTCATTGGAATGCTCACACTACATCTAGTAGCCACGGTTCCTTGACTGCTGTCACAGATCTGTCTTGTGTGGTCATATTTGGAGGCACCATGGAAGGGTTTTATCTCCGAGACCAGTGCGTTTTGCCGTGGGGCACACACCCACTAGTCATGGCTCCTCCCCTCTCAGGTTAGGGGACACAGCCGGCCTCCCCATCGCCATGCTGGCTTGGCCAACGGAGTGGATTGTGCTGATTGGTGCATTCTTGGCCTCTGCTTCGTGTGCTCTGCAATCACTGACGAGGTGAGGTTAGAGGATGGGAAGGTGTGGCAAGCTGTTAGCACTGAGTGTTATAGGAGAGGGGCAAGGTGTTAGCACTGAGTGTTATAGGAGAGGGGCAAGGTGTTAGCACTGAGTGTTATAGGAGAGGGGCAAGCTGTTAGCACTGAGTGTTATAGGAGAGGGGCAAGGTGTTAGCACTGAGTGTTATAGGAGAGGGGCAGGCTGTTAGCACTGAGTGTTATAGGAGAGGGGCAGGCTGTTAGCACTGAGTGTTATAGGAGAGGGGGCAAGCTGTTAGCACTGAGTGTTATAGGAGAGGGGGCAAGGTGTTAGCACTGAGTGTTAAAGGAGAGGGGCAAGGTGTTAGCACTGAGTGTTATAGGAGAGGGGCAAGCTGTTAGCACTGAGTGTTATAGGAGAGGGGCAAGGTGTTAGCACTGAGTGTTATAGGAGAGGGGCAAGCTGTTAGCACTGAGTGTTATAGGAGAGGGGCAGGCTGTTAGCACTGAATGTTATAGGAGAGGGGGCAAGCTGTTAGCACTGAGTGTTATAGGAGAGGGGCAAGGTGTTAGCACCGAGTGTTATAGGAGAGGGGCAAGGTGTTAGCACCGAGTGTTATAGGAGAGGGGGCAAGGTGTTAGCGCTGAGTGTTATAGGAGAGGGGGCAAGGTGTTAGCGCTGAGTGTTATAGGAGAGGGGGCAAGGTGTTAGCGCTGAGTGTTATAGGAGAGGGGGCAAGGTGTTAGCGCTGAGTGTTATAGGAGAGGGGGCAAGGTGTTAGCGCTGAGTGTTATAGGAGAGGGGGCAAGGTGTTAGCGCTGAGTGTTATAGGAGAGGGGGCAAGGTGTTAGCACTGAGTGTTATAGGAGAGGGGCAAGGTGTTAGCACTGAGTGTTATAGGAGAGGGGGCAAGGTGTTAGCACTGAGTGTTATAGGAGAGGGGCAGGCTGTTAGCACTGAGTGTTATAGGAGAGGGGCAGGCTGTTAGCACTGAGTGTTATAGGAGAGGGGCAGGCTGTTAGCACTGAGTGTTATAGGAGAGGGGGCAAGGTGTTAGCGCTGAGTGTTATAGGAGAGGGGGCAAGGTGTTAGCACTGAGTGTTATAGGAGAGGGGCAAGGTGTTAGCACTGAGTGTTATAGGAGAGGGGCAAGCTGTTAGCACTGAGTGTTATAGGAGAGAGGCAGGCTGTTAGCACTGAGTGTTATAGGAGAGGGGGCAAGCTGTTAGCACTGAGTGTTATAGGAGAGGGGCAAGGTGTTAGCACTGAGTGTTATAGGAGAGGGGCAAGGTGTTAGCACTGAGTGTTATAGGAGAGGGGCAGGCTGTTAGCACTGAGTGCTATAGGAGAGGGGCAGGCTGTTAGCACTGAGTGTTATAGGAGAGGGGCAGGCTGTTAGCACTGAGTGTTATAGGAGAGGGGCAAGCTGTTAGCACTGAGTGCTATAGGAGAGGGGCAGGCTGTTAGCACTGAGTGTTATAGGAGGGGGGCAGGCTGTTAGCACTGAGTGTTATAGGAGAGGGGGCAAGGTGTTAGCGCTGAGTGTTATAGGAGAGGGGCAGGTGTTAGCACTGAGTGTTATAGGAGAGGGGGCAAGGTGTTAGCGCTGAGTGTTATAGGAGAGGGGTAACATCAGGGTTTGCAGGCCTTGCTCTGGACCAATCAAATTGCAACACTATTGCATGCATACTCAGGACATCGCATGACCCTTAACCTTGGACTCAATGGTGTTGATTGTTTAATTATGCAACTAATGGAATTCATTGCATTCTAGTTGACATTCCCTGGTGCCAGACCCTTGCTATGTGACATGTACTGTAAGCCAATAATTATAGTTATGCTGGCTGACAGAGTGTGATAATTGGTGAGCTTAGGGAGTGTTGGATGAGCTATACATGTACAGAGGTGCAGTGTTTTAATGTGTTATGTGGGTGTGGTTATGTGATGTGTGGGTGTGGTTATGTGTTATGTGGGTGTGGTTATGTGATGTGTGGGTGTGGTTATGTGGGTGTGGTTATGTGATGTGTGGGTGTGGTTATGTGGGTGTGGTTATTTGCTGTGTACTTGCTTACGTGTAATTAGTGGGAACCTCAAATATTCATTTCTCATGTAATGGTGTGTACAGGTACATGTAAACTTGATTGTGTGGGCTAATCCTTATTATCCTTCATTGGGCACCTGCAAAAACCATGTATTTATGTGTGCCATCTGGCACCAGGAGGACATCCCTGTGGTCTCCTCCCACACCAGATAATATGCTATCCATTATAAAACCTTATAGATGCTCCTACTTTGAGGCAACTTCTTGTTGCAGATTTAGTTTCATCTTCCCACAAGGGTCAACCACAACCAATGCCAGTAGCTTTGGGTATGGTCCCCACCCTCATGAAGATGGTATGGTCCCCACCCTGGTGTGGTCCCCACCCTCGTGATGATGGTATGGTCTCCACCCTCGTGATGATGGTATGGTCCCCACCCTCATGATGATGGTATGGTCCCCACCCTGGTGTGGTCCCCACCCTCGTGATGATGGTATGGTCCCCACCCTCATGATGATGGTATGGTCCCCACCCTGGTGTGGTCCCCACCCTCGTGATGATGGTATGGTCCCCACCCTCATGATGATGGTATGGTCCCCACCCTCATGAAGATGGTATGGTCCCCACCCTCATGATGATGGTATGGTCCCCACCCTCATGAGGATGGTATGGTCCCCACCCTGGTATGGTGTGCACCTGGCAGCCTGTATTTCCAGTTACACAGAGCTGTTAATTTAGTGGTAATAGTGTCCACACTACCAGCATACCATGGTTCCCATGGCAATGGATTAAGTGGTGACCCTGTCCCTTATTGGTGCATGCTGGTTAGTGGATTAGTGGTTTCTTTCCTACATGTAACATAAGCATCTGCATCCTTCCATTCCTCTTGTCCCACATCCCTCCATCCTCTCATCCCTCCACCTCCACCCCTCCATCTCCACCCCTCTCATCTACGTACATGCCATTGTATATTAGTGAGCTGATGGGATGGGAGGGTAGAAGGGGAGGGGGGGGAGGGATATACCTCAGTTGTGTGTTGATTGAGGAGCTGGGCCCCAGGCCACACACTGAACTGATCAAGGTTGGCATGATACAAATGTACATGAAGAGTTAAGCTAGACCACCACACTATTAAGTGAGGGCCACCATTAAGTGAGGGCCACCATTAAGTGAGGGCCACCATTAAGTGAGGGCCACCATTAAGTGAGGACCACCATTAAGTGAGGACCACCATTAAGTGAGGACCACGACCACCATTAAGTGAGGACCACCATTAAGTGAGGACCACCATTAAGTGAGGACCACCATTAAGTGAGGACCACCATTAAGTGAGGACCACCATTAAGTGAGGACCACCATTAAGTGAGGACCACCATTAAGTGAGGACCACCATTAAGTGAGGACCACCATTAAGTGAGGACCACCATTAAGTGAGGGCCACCATTAAGTGAGGGCCACCATTAAGTGAGGGCCACCATTAAGTGAGGGCCACCATTAAGTGAGGGCCACCATTAAGTGAGGGCCACCATTAAGTGAGGGCCACCATTAAGTGAGGACCACCATTAAGTGAGGACCACCATTAAGTGAGGACCACCATTAAGTGAGGACCACCATTAAGTGAGGACCACCATTAAGTGAGGACCACCATTAAGTGAGGACCACCATTAAGTGAGGAGAGATTGAGAAGTTCATGTACACTACATGTTACCTGCAGCTGAAGTTTAGTATACTTTAGTTTACTGGTTGTTTACTTTTGCTCATATTCATTGTGTTGCCTGGTGTATGGTGTGACCTTTAGGCAGAAGTGTTAGTGAGGGTGGTGATTTATTCATTAGGGTCTGCTACTATTTTGGATGGGCAAGTGGTCTATCTGCTGTTGCTAAAAGTTATTTTGAATGTGTAGACAGGCACACTGCATGGATCCTGTGTGGGGAAACCACAATGTCTTTACAGAAAATCAGACAAACAGGTCATTCCCACAGACCACCATAATGACCGCCCCCATCCACTATTGATGAATAAAAATTAGTTTTTTTAAAAGGACTGAAAAGGTAGAATTGTTTGCAAGGGTATTTAGGGTGGAGTGGTCTGAGGGTAGGTCTGGCCTCTGAGTATTATGCACAGGTGTGTGTGATTGAGGGGTTGGATTGGAGAGTGTAACCCCACCTTCACTTCTCACCCATCCCCACTTCACACTTCTCACCCATCCCCACCTTCACTTCTTACTCATCCCCACCTTCACTTCTCACCCATCCCCACCTACACTTCTCACCCATCCCACCTTCACTTCTCACCCATCCCACCTTCACTTCTTACTCATCCCCACCTTCACTTCTCACCCATCCCCACCTTCACTTCTCACCCATCCCCACCTTCACACTTCTCACCCATCCCCACCTTCACTTCTCACCCATCCCCACCTTCACACTTCTCACCCATCCCACCTTCACTTCTTACTCATCCCCACCTTCACTTCTCACCCATCCCCACCTACACTTCTCACCCATCCCACCTTCACTTCTCACCCATCCCACCTTCACTTCTTACTCATCCCCACCTTCACTTCTCACCCATCCCCACCTTCACTTCTCACCCATCCCCACCTTCACTTCTCACCCATCCCCACCTTCACACTTCTCACCCATCCCCACCTTCACTTCTCACCCATCCCCACCTTCACACTTCTCACCCATCCCACCTTCACTTCTTACTCATCCCCACCTTCACTTCTCACCCATCCCCACCTTCACTTCTCACCCATCCCCACCTACACTTCTCACCCATCCCACCTTCACTTCTCACCCATCCCCACCTACACTTCTCACCCATCCCCACCTACACTTCTCACCCATCCCCACCTACACTTCTCACCCATCCCACCTTCACTTCTCACCCATCCCACCTTCACTTCTTACTCATCCCCACCTTCACTTCTCACCCATCCCCACCTTCACTTCTCACCCATCCCCACCTTCACTTCTCACCCATCCCCACCTTCACACTCTCACCCATCCCACCTTCACTTCTTACTCATCCCCACCTACACTTCTCACCCATCCCACCTACACTTCTCACCCATCCCCACCTACACTTCTCACCCATCCCCACCTTCACACTTCTCACCCATCCCCACCTTCACACTTCTCACCCATCCCACCTTCACTTCTTACTCATCCCCACCTTCACTTCTCACCCATCCCCACCTACACTTCTCACCCATCCCACCTTCACTTCTCACCCATCCCCACCTATACTTCTCACCCATCCCCACCTTCACACTTCTCACCCATCCCACCTTCACTTCTCACACATCCCCACCTACACTTCTCACCCATCCCCACCTTCACACTTCTCACCCATCCCCACCTACACTTCTCACCCATCCCCACCTACAATTCTCACCCATCCCCACCTTCACTTCTCACCCATCCCCACCTACACTTCTCACCCATCCCCACCTTCACACTTCTCACCCATCCCACCTTCACTTCTCACCCATCCCCACCTACACACTTCTCACCCATCCCACCTTCACTTCTTACTCATCCCCACCTTCACTTCTTACCCATCCCCACCTTCACACTTCTCACCCATCCCCACCTTCACTTCTCACCCATCCCACCTTCACTTCTTACTCATCCCCACCTTCACTTCTCACCCATCCCCACCTTCACACTTCTCACCCATCCCCACCTTCACTTCTTCCCCAGTGCCCCACGTGTCCTCCAAGCCATCGCCAATGACAACCTCATCCCTTACCTCAAGATATTTGGGAGAGTGGGGTTCAGGGGGGAGCCCACCGTTGCCCTCCTCCTGACTATCTTCCTTGCTGAGCTGGGCGTGCTCATAGCCAGTGTGGACTACGTAGCTCCCATCATCACCATGTGAGGGGCCACCCTTACACCACACAAAACTCTTTTGACTTCTCTTTTATTCCATTTGTTTTGGGTTGCACAAATGCAGGTTTTTCCTGATCAAGTATTTGATTGTGAACCTTGCCTGTGCATTGCAATCACTGCTGAAGGCTCCCAACTGGAGGCCCAGGTTCCGCTTCTACCACTGGAGTGTATCTCTATTTGGTGCCATCCTCTGCCTCATCCTCATGTTCTTCTCGGGATGGTACTACGCTGTAGCTGCACTCATCTTAACTGCAGTGGTGTACAAGTATATAGAATATGGCGGGTATGTCTGGGGAGGAGGGAGGGTAAGTGGGGACATGGTGAGTAGGTACTGGGGAGGAGGTGGGTGGGGATGTGGTGAGTAGGTATGGGGAGGAGGGTGGGTGGGAATGTGAGTAGGGTGGTAATTTGGGGAAGGGAGTCTACAGGTTGGAATATGAGTATGGAGGAGGAGGAGATGTCCCTTATCTGTGTGTCCTCCTTAGTGCTAAGAGGGAGTGGGGAGATGGCCTGAGAGGTCTGGACCTCCAGGCAGCCCGATACAGCCTGCTGAGACTGGAGGAGGGGCCACCTCACACCAAGAACTGGAGGTAAGGCTTGGTCTGTTTGGGGTGTGGCCTCACTGGGTGTGGCCTCACTGGTACTGTTTCCACAAGGCCTCAAGTGCTGGTGCTGTGCAAGCTGGATGAGAACCTTATACCCTCACAACCGAAACTCCTCAGCTTTGCTAGTCAGCTCAAAGCAGGTGTGTGTGTGTGTGTGTGTGTGTGTGTGTGTGTGTGTGTGTGTGTGTGTGTGTGTGTGTGTGTGTGTGTTGTGGTCTGGTAAAGCACTATGGGACATTTAATGTCTATTGTCCTGAATGTCCACCCGGGGGTACAATTGGACACCCTGGTGGACAAAAAAAAAAAAGAGAGAAAAAACCGAGCTGTGCTAGCGGACCTATCCATTACGCTCTGTGCGGATTGGTCAGAGCGTAATGAATAGGTCTGCTTGTACGGGTCATTTTACAAGTACCAAAAGGATTTAAGCCTTACTTATCTCGGCCCAATCCTGAAAAGACTTGTACTATAAGCCAGTACCGTTAAATGCCACTAGGTCCCTTCCATGACCAAACGGCAAAAACGTTTTTTGCTGTCGACCCGGGTGTCCAATTGTACACCCGGGTGTCCAATTGTACACCCGGGTGTCCAATTGTACACCCGGGTGGACATTCAGGACAATAGACATTAAACAAGTGGTTACTATGACTGCACTCAAACCATTATGTACAAGTAGGTAGATATACTAAGCAGCAATATTCACACTAGTAGCTTTTGCAGTTGTGTGTTATGTTGGGAATATATCCAGTTCAAAAGAACAATTAATGGAAGGCTGGGCCAATTCAAGTCAATGGTTCACATGTTGCAGCCCCCCCCAGGGAAGGTCTCTTACTTCAGACTACACATGTATGTGTTTTTTCCCCCCCTTGCTATGAATCAGATGTTGTAAGTGGGGGGTGAGTCGTACTTGATTATGGTGGGTAATATGATAACTTAATTTTTAAAATACTAAATGAAGCATATCAATATGTTGTGTTTATATACATGTGTTTTATATACATGTGTGTTAAATGTGTGTGTGTGTGTGTGTGGTGTGGTGGTGTGGGCACATGTATCTCATTGCAGGAAAGGGTCTTGCTTTGGTTTATTCTGTTCTAAAAGGGAAGTACCTTGACTCTGCACAGAAGTTGAACACAGCCAGGAAGGTAATACCCATGCACCTGAACCTTGTTCAGCAGTAACCGTTCTGTTGTTATTTTGAAGCACTTGAAGAAATTTGTTAACGACAGAAAAGTTGAAGGATTCTGCAAAGTGATTGCTTCCAACAGCGTCACTGAAGGGTTAAGCTACGTGTAAGGCTGGGGAGGAGGGAGGCATTTTGGTCCTTCCTAAATGCAACTTTGATTCCTCCAGGATCCAGGGGGCGGGACTTGGAGGGATGACACACAACACGTTGATAGTCACATGGCCAGACAGTTGGAGAAAGAAGACTTCATGGCACTTGTTTGTTGGTACGTGTTTATATTCTGGGTGCTGTCAGTCAGCCAAGTCCTGCAGATATAATACGAATGGCTGCCGTCAGTGAACTGGCTGTACTGGTGCCTAAGGGTATCAACTGGTTTCCTAGCAACTCGGACCAAGCCAAGGGGAACATTGACGTGTGGTGGATAGTGCACGATGGAGGGTTGCTGCTGCTGCTGCCCTTCCTGCTGAAGAGGCACAAAGTTTGGAAGAATTGCTTTCTAAGGATATTCACAATTGCTGGTATCCAACCTACATGTACATCCCTGTGTCAGGGTTGTGTGCCCATATCTACTGTGTGTTCATATCTACTGTGTGTTATCTTCACTATATTTGTCTTCACTTACATGGTTGCCACTTTCACTTTCATCACTTCCTAGTGCCACTTTCACCTTCATCATGCCACACTCACCTCATGTTTGGTGTAGCTTCCCTAACTCTGCTCAGAAATGGACGACAACAGTATCCAGATGAAGAGGGACTTGGAGAAGTTCCTATACCAGCTACGTATGCAGGCAGAAGTCCACATCATTGAAATGGTAGGGGGAGGAGGGATGTAGTCACCTTCACTGCCTTTGCTCCTTCCATACAGCCTGATTCTGATATATCGGCCTACACATATGAAAGGACCCTGATCATGGAGCAGCGGAACGACCTTCTCACTAAACTGAGGTTGAACAAATCAGAAGCGAGGGGTGATGTGAGTTGCAGGGATTGGTTTAGCATTTTTGAAATGTCTTATTTGGTTCTGCACATAGGTTCAAAATTTGATCGCTCGCTCGTTCAGTCGTCGCTCATCCACCATCCCTGTTGTTAGGGGTAGCCCCTCCATCTCAACCATCAGCCTCACGTCCCAGACCTCCCAGCAAGAGGTCACGGGGGGCGGGACTGAGCCTTTGTTGCCCATGGAGCCCACATCACCGAAGACACACTCACCAAAGATATCTTCGTCGTCACAGGCCACAGGCTAGTGCTCATTTTACAGTACTAGGTTCAACCGGGTGTGTTTTAATTATATATTTCTGACATTCCCATCCAGGTGAGAATAAGGTGGGCGTGGCTAGTACCCCTGTGCTTAGGGATGTGGAGGACGATACAAGCTCTTTAGCTAGTTCCTTTGGGGGAGATATTGATGAAGAACCTAAGTCGCCTCTGCTAACGTCTCACTCAAATGTGGCTGCCCCGCCCCCACCTGCCCATCAGAGCGAGGCAAGAAGGGGAAGTGACAGGGTTAACCTGCTGACTGGAGGGCCTTCAATTACCACACCGTAAGCCCCACTTCAGCAAATTTGGTCCGCTGTACATGTACATGTAATGCTTTATTTCTTTTTTTCCTGCATGCAGTCAGGAGAACAACGTCAGACGAATGAACACATCTGTGAAATTGAATGAACTCATTGTGACGACATCACATGATTCAGCCTTGGTGATAGTAAACCTCCCATCTCCACCACGCTTCAAGGAGGATGAAGAAAACTGTATCCTTTGTTGCTGCAATGATATGGGCATGGTACCCATAGAGCCTGGTACCCATGTACATGGGTTATAGTACCCATAGTGCCTTGTACCCATGTACATGGGTTATAGTACCCATAGGGACTTGTACCCATGTACATGGGTTATAGTACCCATGTACATGGGTTATAGTACCCATGTACTACCCATAGGGCCTTGTACCCATGTACATGGGTTATAGTACCCATGTACATGGGTTATAGTACCCATGTACATGGGTTATAGTACCCATAGGGCCTCGTACCCATGAGACATGGTTGTACATGGGGCCTGATATTCAGCCTGGTCACTATGCGGCAGAAATGGTCCTTGACTGTGGGTAAGATATGGAATTTCTGGAAGTGTTGACGGAGGGGCTTCAGCGAGTCTTGATGGTCAGGGGAGGAGGAAGAGAAGTCATCACTATTTATTCATAAAACATATATTTAATTAGGAGCTAGACATGTGTATAAATGCTCTAAACGTGCAACAATGTGTGTCTTACCATGTCCTCAAGCATATCACCATCTCTGCATTTGCACGGAATGAATTGTGCATCAGAATGAGAGTGGTCTTTGGTCCTCATCTTATTTAGTACCAGCTGCACCATACATGCAAAGAAATACTTGCACATAAGTGTATTTGCCCGTGAAATCAAATAATTCAAGGCTATCATTAGGGCAAGCTAACAGTTCTGGGGCACTCCGCTTCATTTTGTTACACACCAGCAATTCACATGTAGCACCCACTGCTACTAAGCTTCCTTCACAGACATCTTGTGTGGCTGCTCCCTCAGCACTGTCATTCAATTTCTTCCACAATCACTTCTCATCTAACTAGTACACCCATACTCCCCACACAACCATGCCCTTCCACCTCCTCAAGACCACCAACATCTAACATACCTTGGGTACATTTGTGCATATTATGAAACTACAGAAGAGAAATTATTAGTAGTTAATTATTCACAGACCACGCCAGATTGTAATCAGCTTGGTCTCAGAACCAGACTGATCGTCCATTCAGATTAGCTATAGACCACACACACATGCTAAGGTGGTTCACAGTGACACTACACTGCTGTGACATATTGCTAACAGTGAGATGGGTCACTTAACAGAAAAACTGTGAAACAAAAGTGAGGCCGATATAAATGGCCAGGTTTAACATTGGGAAAACTCACACATCTTAGGTAGGTAACTTGAAGATTACCTACTGTATCATGTTTGCTTCACCCAGCCCACCTTGACATGACAATATCATTGGTGCTGCTTCACTGTTATTACACATTCAAACCTACAAAGAGCTACATGTACCTGTAGCTTATTTTGATTTAGAGCCTAATCTATTTACCACCTTCAAGGAAAAATACCTCACTCAGTGAGGGAGGAAAAAAAACTGTTCTGGTCAAACATGAATTACATACACTTGTGGTGGTACTTCATGCGGCTGGCCTCTGCTTCTCCTGCTACCAGATAGCCACCTTCTTATGCTATATGATAAAACCACCAACATTTGTTGGCCTTGGGAGGGGGGAGGATGCCTTAAATGCCTGCCACTGCCCCTAGACCTTGCTGCCTTAACTTAAGAGTTCTACAAACTGTTGGCTATACTCAAACTGCATTCCTAAAGATATTCTTGTCTTATTTTTTCCTCATACAAAAGAAAAGAACATGGCAAAGAATGTTAATTTCAACCATATCTGAAAATGGTTCTGTCCTGCTGTGCCCTGTTTTGTACAAATAGAGGCACAAAGGACACTATGGAAAAGGATTTACTTTTATCGTATTATTGTTACAAGATATCATATCTCCTCCCTTAGATTGCTTACAAAAATACCACTTTCCTTCATCTTAAATGCCATCTGTGCTATCTGCCTTTTGATTTGTCAAAAGTGTATGCTGCCCTAGTAAACCATTTTCCAGCAAACTCAAGTAGCACACAAAAATTGGTCTGCTTTACTTAAAGCAAAAGATATTAGGTCTTTATCGGGCATCAAGCATCCTATCTTCAGATGTAAAAAGTCGCAATGTGCATCTGAGCTTGACACTTCGTACAGTAGCTGTGGTCTTTTGACAGCATCAAAATGCTATCACCTTTCTGTAAACAAAAACACTTTCTGCACTGCTACCTCTTCAAGAGATCTGATTTCTTGTGCACGTAAGGGCATTTGACTTCTAAAACTCCTTGGCTGCATCATTAAAAAGGGTAAGTTATCCCAACACGTGTACACTCAGCACTAAGGCAACTTCCTACAGATGATCTCATGGAAAGCATGCAATTGGAGATTGAAGAGTGACACACTTCTGACCCATCCTCACACCTTCACTTTTCATCCTTTCTCTTTACTTTTCACCCATTCATACCCATCTCCACCTCCACTTCTCACCCTTGGTCCACCATCCCCACCTCCACCTCACCCATTGGTCCACCATCCCCACCTCCACCTCACCATTGGTCCACCTCCACTTCTCACCCATCCCTCTACCTTACCCATCCTCACATTGGTTGAAACGTATACTGTTTGATTTAAGCACCTACCTGAAATCAGGCAAAAGGTCAACGTTTTAATGCATATGGGTCTTCCCTTTGAAGCATTGATAGCAGAAAGTACGTAGAGTTGGTAGGAATGCTACATCCATCCTCTCTCACTTTGAACCATATTGACAAGATACAGTTTTGATGATGAGAAATATAACAGTAAAAATGCATAGGTACTAATATGTAATGAAATGAATTCACAAGTCTTAGAACGGGGAGGCGTTGGAGCCAGCAGAACACATGATTATAAGGTCAATTGCAGATTGAATCAAAATGGTTGTTAGATGTGTTCTCATATAGGCAGCACCTTTCTCACTTCTTACACTTGCATGAAGGGAGACCATACGCATTGGCAGCTCCAGATCAAATACTGTTGAAGAACGAACTTTTCAGGCTTACAATTAGACGTGAGTAGCCATCAATACCACTATGCTCATATGAACAAATTAATCACCACCTATCAATCAGTAGCACAGTGGACTAATGTTTTAAAAAGAATTTCTTAATATATCAACAATACATTTTTATTTTCATTTTTAGGGTCATTTGGAAACTCCTGTGAACATTATTCAATTCATGTTTTGTCATATTGACCCATAGTTAATCAGTAAAAAATAAGCAGTGCTAGCATTTGAGTGAGAACTGGCTGAAGTAACCAATATATTAATCTAAAACTCTGTAGTGCCCTGATCCTGTTACTCAACAGCTCATACAATGTAGTGGTATGCAATAGTGGAGCTATACATGGGGTGTTCATAATGTTAAGGTAAGTAGTTTATCTACTTTTCTCCAGATGGAGAGTTATTACTTGGGTGTCCACTCAGTATGTACATTTTAAGGTTCTTCACAGGGATGGCCAGCCTTAGGATTTGACAAGGTGAGCCTTCAAGATGAAGGGAAGTTCCTCAACTCCACTATTACCTGTTCTGAGCCGGATGCTGACCACACAACTGTTAGCAGCAATGTAGTTCACATTACACATATTACATAGTAGTGCCATAAATAGAACCCTCCCCCTCCCTCACCAATGGCACAACATGTACATAGTTGTCCTATACATCTTGAAACATCTCAACCTTAATACACTGAGAGAATGTTGTAGTCATACAATCAACCAATGACATCACACAGACAGTCAAATGTACATCACATGTACCAGTACAATGGCATTCAACAAGGAACCATCTACATGTAGTTCTTGATGTCCAATTATCAATCTGACAGTTTGATCAGAATAGCAACATAAATGGACAAATCATCTACACAATGAAGGTATCGATATGAGACATCATGAGAACCCACACCACCGGACTCACCGAACTATCACACACACTTCTCCCACACATATGCACAAACATATAAAGGGTGTTCCAAAATCAAGGAAAGTTGAACTATGAACAGTAAATTAACTGATAATTGTTGCTAAAAATTCAATCAGCAAATGAAGGCATGCTGGTGACATATTACTGTTGACAACTGTAAGAACTCAAGATTTCAACTTTTAATAACTCCAAAATGGAAATAGTTACTTAACGACAGTTTGCAATTTGTGATTTGTCAGAGGTATCTATCATTAATTTCATTAATTTGAAATGAATGGTCATTGTATCTTGATTTAGTGGTTTGAATTATTTGGTTAAGTTCTAATTATTAGAATTCAAAACAATGTTAGAGCTTTATATACTATAAAACTGTACATAGAAATAGATATTTATCTTGTCAGTATGGACCCGTGTAATTTAATTTCTCGTATTTCTATTTATACATGGAGGGCCTTTTGGGCTCGATTATCAATGTTGCACGTGATCAAATTCAATTTGTGACCTAAATTCCAATGAAAAATGAAATACAACTTTATCAATATAATGAACAGTGCTCCATCTGCAATGGAATAATGGTCTGGAAGCACTAGTGCCGACCTGTCTCCAATGACTGGAATCGGCCCCCTCTGCACGGAATACATACACCCTGTAGGCATGTGTACCTATTTATAAGTTGTTGCATTCTGTATTGTGGTGTGTACCAATAACAGTGTACTAATTTAGAATGTGGTATGTGTGTGTGTGAGTGTGTGGTGAAGATTAATAGTGTGTTTCTCTAGTCTTTACCTAGCTATTCAATCGCCAGTCAGCGTCCTGTTTAATGGCATATGGAAACATGTGCATATGTGATCAAATGTGACAGTTTAGCCATAAATTAATCACCTTATGACCTTATGGAACCCTTCCTCCTCACCCTCCCTCCCACTCCCACTCCCTACCTAACCCTGCCTTTCTCTCTATATCTATAAAGTGTGTACAACAGCACTGACAATTCTAAGATGGTTGCACAAGGTCAGCGTACCTTATCGGGTTGCCATGGTAACTAGTAAGAACAATATGAGGGAGGTGGAAGGTGTGACACATCACATAAGTATCTTTTCATGGGGTGAGAAAACTGCACTTCATTAGTACATGGTGCAAAGGATGGCTTCGAATGGGTTGTCAACTGTTCCAATTGATGTCATGTATGCATACTGCTTACTGATGTTGAAGAATTTTTAAAAAGCAATTCCCCAGCAAGGTATGCACTCTAATATGCTAAGAGGCATGCTGCTTTATAACTTCTTGGGGGAACGCTGTTTAGAAACTATTCAACCTGTACAAGTTAGAAGCGTGATATGCATGCAATTTAACGACATAAATGATGACATGTCTATACCGGTATTAATTGGGGGGGGGGGAAGGCCCCCCCCCCCCCCCCCACGGAGACCTATTCTGTACGGTACTCAGTGATGGTCCTTTTGCACACCACTTATGAAAATGGCAAGCAATCTGGTAAGCATCTTTGGTGTCAATGGCCAATTGCTTTAATCATATACATCCTCAATCCTCACATCAAGGACAGACATTTAAATTGATTAATCCTGATGGAGAATGCATGCGTACCTTCAGTCAATAGAAGATGGCTTTGAATCATGTGAGGATAGTTTCATGATGGGGGTGTGGGTGTGCTATGCTTAGGTTGATCCTGATAAACCAATTTTGGTAGCTGGTAATCCATCCGTAATCTGGTTGGAGCCAGGGTAAGAGCATTTGTGGTCTGAGCATAATCCTTCACTACTAATACCTCCTCCTACTTCTTTTATAGGGGTCCCCTCGCCTTTCAAAATAACCTGGCTGAGAGACTGGGTGTTGCTCAGATACTTAGCTGTTTAAAAGAAAGAAATTGTTTGATTATTATGTGATTTAATGATGATAGCAAGTGAGCAGATCAAACTGTCTTATACTGCTGTGATGTGATGCTCTATATTACTTTCTTTGTTTGCTCTCATGCATGCAAACAAGATATAAAAATTTAATAAAAATAAAATTGGTGATGTAGGATTTGTAGACAGCAATTGAGTAAAAAGTAAGGAAACAAGGAATTACGGATATTATGCATTCACTAAATTATAAATAATACAGACCTACATTATTTAGCAAATTACCGGCCTGAAATTCTGTGCTAAATGTAGGTATGTAATATTTATAATTTAATGAATGCATCAATATCCGTAATTCCTTGTTTCCTTACTTTTTACTCAATTGCTGTCTACAAATCCTACATCACCAATTTTATTTTTATTAAATTTTTATATCTTGTACCATTTATACGTCTGGGTGTGAAACTAAACGTCATTTGGGGCATTGTCTCGCAACACTTTTGTGACACATGCATGATATTGGGAGAGTATATGTATGAGTACTATAGAGTTCGCAGGCAACCGCCAGTTGGCTTCTTACGCAAACATCAAACTCATCACATTAGATCACAAAACAGCATAATACACGCATGCGCATATTCACACACTAATAGATATACGGCATAACCAATACATTACACTCCTCCCCTGTAATTCAGTTCTGGAAGCGAATAGGCTTCTTTACCACTCGACCATAACGTGTTTTCTGTGGTGTAGGGGGTCCATCTGGTTCTGTGACTGGTTCTGGGACTGGGTGGATTGGTAATGGGAGGTACTGAGGTGGAGGAGGCCTCTGACTTTCAAGGCAAGTAGTGTCTTCCCTTTGTGACTCGGTATTTCTTTTCTTCGGGGGTGTAGGAGGTCCCCCAGGATATGTTTTGCCCGTACCTTCTTGGGTATCCTCCTGTGATCGTCCCAGATCCTCTGCAGTCCCCGCCTTCCTACTTGAGGTCAGTTCATTTGGGCGTGGAGGGATATTTACTACAGTGTCTTCGTGTCTGTTCTTATGTCTTCTGCCGTCACAGGTAATAGTTCAATTTGCTGAATTGCTAGCAGTTTCACTTCTTCCTCTTCTTCCTTGGTGACCCCCAGGTCTTGACTGTTTGTGGGTAAGCGAGACAATGCATCTGCATTACCGTGAAGTGTTGTATTCGGGTATACCATGTTGAAGCTGTATCCTGACAGGAATACTCCATATCTCTGTAGGCGAGCCGCAGTGGTTATGGAAACACCCTTCTCTGGATTAAAAATTGCTGTCAGTGGTTGGTGATCTGTTATCAGTGTAAACTGTTTACCATATAGGTATTAATGGAAATGTTTTATCCCCCATACTAAAGCTGTCGCTTCCTTGTCAATTTGTGCATACTTCTGTTCTGTTGCTGTCAGGGTCCGTGAAGCAAAGGCTGTTGGCCGTTCCACTCCTTTTGAAATGGTGTGCGACAGACAGTACAGCTCCCAGTCCATGAGGACTTGCATCACATGCCAATGTGAGGGGTAATTCCGGGGTGAAGTGTGTCAATACCTGTTCTGATGTGATCAATGCTTTCACCTCTTCAAATGCCTCTTGGCATTTTTTTGACCACTTCCATGTGGTGTTTTTCTGTAGCAACTCATATAAGGGCGTCAGCATGGTTGATAAGTTTGGGAGAAATCGATTATAATAGTTCACAAGCCCTAAAAAGGACCGTAATTCAGTAACTTTGGCTGGCCGTGGTGCTTCTCTCCTGCTTGGATCTTGTCCAGTGTCTTATGTAAACCCTCCTTATCAATCTGACGACCGCAAAAAGTGATACTTTCCTGGAAAAATGCACACTTCTTCGGGGGGGGGGGGGGGGGGGGGGGGGGGTTATGATGAGATTATTTTTGTCTAGACGCTCCAACACTTGATTGAGTACACTAAAATGTTCTTCTTCATCTCTCCCTGCGACCACTTTGCAATCCAACAAGCATTGGGATTTAGGTATTCCTTGTAGGATTTTGATACATAGTCCTTTGCCACATTGCGGGTGCAGACGCTATGCCAAAAGCTAACCTGTTATATTGGTATAAGCCCTTCTGAGTATTGATGGTCAAAAGTTTCTTTGCCTCATCACTGAGCTCCATTTGGGAATAGGCTTGTTTCAAGTCAACTTTGCTGAACACCGTGCTACCTCCCAAACTAGCGAAGATGTCTTCAATCTTAGGAAGGGGGTATTTGTCAATTTTTAGAGCAGGATTTACCGTTGTTTTATAGTCCCCTCACAACCTGATTGTTCCATCCGGTTTTGGGACTACTACAATCGGGGTAACCCACTCACTCCATTCTATGGGAGTTATTATCCCCTCTTTCTGTAGCCGTTCTATTTCCGCATCCACTTTCGCTCTTAGGGAGTAGGGCACAGGTCTAGCCTTGAGAAAGACTGGGGTACATCCTTCCTTTATGTTTAGTTTGGCCTTTGTACCTTTAAAAACTCCCAATTCTTCTCTTTGCAGGTTTGGGTACCTTTCCATCAGTAGTTTCAGCCTTGAGGCTCTCTTATTCTCCTCTTTGTATTGTACAGTTTTGATCATATTCCAATACTTTCCAACCAATTCAGCCCTATTAAAGGTGGTCCCTCTCCTTCCACCACCAATAAGGGTAATGTCCACTCTTTGCCTTCCTTCTTCACTCTGACTTGCAACTCCCCCTTGATGCATATTTGCTCTCCTGTGTAGGTCCTTAACCGAGTTTTTGTCTTTTTCATGGGGATATGTGAAAACCTCAGTTGGTAGATATTGAGAGGCATTAAGGATACTGCTGCACCTGTATCCAGTTCCATGCTTACTATTTTCCCTTCTACCATGATGTCTATACACATGGCGTTTCTAGCACTCCATTTCTTCCCTATTGTGTTGACTTGACCCCAGTTAATTTGACTTTCTTCTCTTCTTTCCCTCTCTTGCAACTTCTTTTACTTTGTTGACCTTTGCTTTACAAGCCTTCTCTATGTGCCCCCTTTTGTTGCAGTATCTGCACAACTCCTTCTTAAAGTAACACCTGTCCGGTTCCTCCACAACGGTAGCAGCTACTGGCTATTCGGTCAAAGGAGCGTTTTGGGTTGTGCGCAGGAATCTTCTGTACTTCCGATATTCCTTCATGTAATTCAGCCGCATCTCTTTTTGCTCTCTCTGCTACCTCCGCAATTTCTAAAGCCTTCGATCGGCCTTTGTTAACAGACGCTTTTGTACGCCTTCCGCATACTAGTCTGTCACGTAACATGTCCGATAAACTGTCACCAAAAGCACAATGTTCGGCTAACCTTTGAAGGCTGGCTATATACGCTCTAATTCCTTCTCCTTCCTTCTGGTCCCTTTTGTTGAACCTAAACCGCTCAGCTACAACTATCGGTTTCGGAGCTAGGTGTTTCGTTAGGGTTTCGACCATTTCCCCATAGGCCTATACGTTTTGTCTTTTGGTTTCGTTGGTGCTAGTAAGGCACGAAGTAACCCGAACGTCTCCTTCCCGATGCACGACAAAAATGCATCTTTCTTCCCTACTTTATTCGCCTTAAAGTAATGCTCTAACCTTTCGGTGTAACTGCACCACTCTTCAGTTGCTCCGTCGAATTCTCCAATCTTTCCTATGGAAGTCGCTATATCTTTTCCAAAATCCCACCCTCGTCTAGTTGGGCGTAGCCCGACCTTCGCGTATATACGCCCAACTAACCCTAGTCGCTACTATTACGGGGAACCGCCAGTTGGCTTCTTACGCAAACATCAAACTCATCACACTATAAATAGATCACAAAACAGCATTATATACGCATGCGCATATTCACACACTAATAGATATACGGCATAACCAATACATTACAAAGGTTTCAACCATACGGAGCAGGCACTCATTAAATTCTTTCACTAATGGACGGCAACACTAGTCAAGCTAATATTTCTCGACTGCCAGATTTGGCTGTTATTTTTGCCCCAGTCTTGCTCGTACAGCTATTTGTTGGATTTGTCTCAAATCTCCTCTTAATCGCTCTGCTTGTGAAGGCAAGCAGCGTCAATGGTCAGAACAACATCAACATCTACCTCTACTCCATGGCGACCAACAATCTGCTTTGTCTGTTCCTGACTCTGACGCTGCTGATATCAACTGTAACCAAAGAGTGGGTATTAGGACAGACCATGTGCTCATTGAACCAGTTTATCAGCTACATGGCCAATCTACCCCAAATCTTCCTACAAATATTCATCAGTCGAGAGAGATACAACGCAGTTCTCCATTTCTTCGAATGGAAACCGTACTCAAGAAGATCGCACATCCAGGTAGCAGCGGTGTGGGCTTTTGCAACATGCTGCGGTGTGTTAGGCCCACTACAGGGTGGAGAGGCAGAAGATGGTGTCATTTCTTGTTATGCGCCGAGCGAATGGTTCGAAGAAAGCCGTTTACGTCCATTGGTCATTTCATACGGCATACTAGCAGGATGCATTACTTACATACCTTTGATTATTTTCGGTGCCGTTCAATATGCCTATACCTTCAGACAACTTTACATCATTAAAGAGAGGCACGCTCATGGCGACCAGCAGGTGAAGCTCAACCACAGAGACATCCCCATCTCCTGGGAAGCAGAAGTGAGGTCACTCAGGTCAATGACTTGCTTATTTGTCGTTACCATCGTGCCCTTTATAACTGCGTACGTACACTATGCAGTAATAGCCACAATTGTTATCAGCGAAGGCCGAGCCTATGGAGAAGTGGACGTGCCGCTACTCCATGTAGCTATTTACTGTATTTACTTGATGCCCACTGCAAGCCCATTGCTGCTAATAGCAATAAATAAGAGATTCAGAATGCGAATGAAGGATTTGTTCCGATGGCAACTGAAGCCCACTAATGATAGCGGCAGCCGCGCTACAGTTACGATTTCGCAGGTCAGTGCACTTCCATTACACCTGCACGTGAACAGCAAAGCCAAAGAAGAAGGTGCGAATACAACAGTTGTTGTATTATACGACACATGGACAACTGATGGCCTAGAGCCAGTAAAGGTGGTAGAAACTGTAATACAATAAATGATATAGTTAGTAGTAAGTTATAACACATCGAGTCAACCAGCTCAAGTGTATCAATGCAGACAAGTATCCAGTTTCACAAAATGGACCATATTAGGAATTATGTCATTGTTTACACTATGCCACTTTGGAGGCTATATTACTAGTGATACCTTGCCCTCCAACCGCAATTATATCATGTTGCCCATATTTGGTAAAATGACATAGTTCGGACTTGGTCCTCGATTCTTTGTCACAGCACAAAATGTCCTACCTTAATTAATATTTCCGGTGTCACGAAATAGATTATCCCCCGTAAAAATTTATCCTCCGGGTAATGTATTCCGGAATTTTTTTATCCGTCCTGATAAATTAATCCGGAATAGTTTATCCACAGAATAAACTATCCCCCTTGCATAACTGACAAGGCACACTTAATTCAGACTGCGTTTGTTGCGAGTGTGTGTGTGAGTGTGTGTGTGTGAGTGTGTGTGTGTGTTTGTGTGTGTGTGTGTGTGTGTGTGTGTGTGTGTGTGTGTGTGTCTGTGCGCGTACACATGCAGGCTGTGCGTGCGTCGTATGCGTGTGCTTCTTCAATCTGTGTTTGTACAAGCATTGCAATATATATATACTTGCAATAATTTGCATGTGAGTGCGCGTGCACGTGACGTGCATGTGTAGTGCGTATATGTGCCCACCTGTTCCATCCATGAATTCAGTACCATTGCACTGAGAAAAGATCAGATAACAAGCACAAATCAAATGCATGCTGTTGTATGTATACTGTATCATATTAACTTGATTGCATTGCATTTATTCATTACACAAATTCAAATTACAGTCATTACGTCATTACGTTTTTCACATAATACTGGACCGCTTCTTTGCGTTTCATTTGTTGCTTATTGGAAATCAAACAGATCATCAACTTTTTATAGTGATAGATAAAACGTTATAATTCTGTAATAGTAATTTCCTCAAATTGCTCACCTCTGGATACAAAACATCTAAGGTAAGACTATTTGCTCTGTTCCCTATATACCCCTCATCTAGGGCCACTCTATACAGAAAATGCTCTACACCTTCCACCTATGAATATCAATGAACTATGGTACATTTTTTAAATTAACCTACTACGTCACAGTTGATTATGGGCCATTGTTGAAAAAAACACTTCAACTCCTTGGGGTTAAGTTTTCCAACAAAACCTATCATATCTTCCATCAATGTAAACATTATAGAAGATTTAATCAATAGCTCTGTGACAAATCAACCTCAGATGCTCCTATACAGGAGGGTTACAAATGCATGGTTTACGTTACACCCTTACCACATTTTTGTGGCATGATTCAATTACAATGGCAAATGATATATGCTGATCTCTGAAAATGTACATGCATGCCAGCATGGTTCAATATGTTGCATCAACTTTGGTACCTGTTTACAAATGATGGAATGGGTTTCTTCCAAAGCCTTAATTTCTTTTTTTCATAATTACATCTCTCTGCATGGTAGAGGATCAATTGGGCTCACTTCAGGAAGTGGTGAACTAAACTGGGGCATTAAGTCCTTATATGGATATGATGCTATAAATGTGTGTTATGAAGATATAAGGACATACTAGAATACCAACCCTCTACTCCTTCATGATTAGGTATGAAAACAGCATTCTTGCTAAACTGTGTAAGTAGTAATGATAATTATTTCTAAAAATCATACAATTACAGTCAATGGATGGGTACCTTGTCCATAGTAGCTTTCACCTCAGGCAAAATGTCTGTGACCACATTTTGGTACAAAACTGACTGCACTGATTTGGCATTGATGTGAACTGATGAGCTTGAACAGTGTGTGGGCACATTTTAGATGACCTTTTTTGCATATGCAACTACCATTCTAACAGCTGTACTGCTAGCCAGAGCGAAGCTGAATGCTGTCTGCCTGTAAAATGAATCACTGCAGCAGCGGTAGTAATTGCAATACAATGATCAGTGACTTACTGCAAAGTTTAAAGCCAACTTGCTTACAAAGCATTCTGCAAACTAGATAATGAATGTGCTTACAGGCAGTTGCATTAGATTTACATAATAGTGTTCACCTTGCAGACATATACACCACAATCATACACGTTGCTCTGCATAAGGGTAGGATTCTTTCCAATGGGTAGTGATTATGAAATGAAATATCCTAAATGTGTCTTACCTTATGAAGAGAAAAAAACCATGCATCCTGCTTGTAAATGTAGTGATCTCTTGTTTCATCACACTGTTGTTGTTTATACTCTATAGCAGCAGGAAGTTTCTTTTGCATTTCAAACTGAAGGAAACAAAACAAACAAATGCATTACCTTATCACACTAACAGCATTCAAATACTGAATAATTGAAAATGTCACCTTTCTTTTTTGTACTTCTATCACCTAAAATTTCAGTACAGGGTACATAATAAGAAAACATGAAAAACCTAACTAATCTTACAGCAAGGAACCAATGGCCTGGAATATTGCATGGCATTAGGATAAAGCTGTATTCAAAGATGATTTTGTTCTGAATTGATTAAATCTATGCATTTAGCTTTATTATACATCAAAACTACCTCAGTCAAAAATTGATGAAATCCGGTGCAAGGAATAGCCATTCTCCTCAGATAGCATGGTGAACACAAAGGAGTTAAGGCATTTTATTGTAGGGTTAGACAACTACATATTAGGCAAAAAGGTTACATCATGCATATACCTTAGAACTGACTTTTACTAACCTTCGCATTGTCATTTTCAAGCAAGTGGAAAATAAGTTTATGACCTTAGTATATGTAAAGAACTATTAGAACTGCATGGGTTCAAGAGCCCAAACATATATACATTATTTCCTATGCAATCTCCCTTCAATAGTTGAAGATATTCGGACACTCTGACTGCAACAGCTCCTGACCTTGCTGTTATCATTGGCTCTGAGAAAAATGGGGATATAATAATACCATCAGGTGCAGTTCATGTCTGCAATTTGATCTCATGCATGGGGTATTATTTATTTTACTTGCCTTTCCATCACATTCCACACTTAAGGGAAGGGAAGCGGTATTGTTGGTAGAATTTAGATGATATGATTGCTCTTGCGCTATTTCTGCATTTGAATCTAAATAAATAAGGGAGAAACAAATTAAATACATGCATGTCTCATCTTTATTTACATTAACATCACAGTAGCTAATCGATTTGCTATTGCCACTGGCAGTGGTTTCATTACTGAATTGTTTATTTGGCAATCGAAAATGTTAATCTGCTGGGAACTAAGCTGTGGTAGTGAAACTCCATTTCACAGCCCAGAATTAGTGCAGAAGCATCAATCTGTGTAATGCCTTTCAAAAATATAGCCAAATAATCGATTGGTCCTCAACACAGCTGTATGTGACTATACAGAATGTAACACCCAACGTATTGGACAGTGCCTGCAACTCTAAATGGGTACCCCATGTTCCTGGTATTTCAATCTTCAACAGGTACATTTCCCAAGATTGAAAAAGCTTAAGAAGGGAATCCCTTCAGGCTGTAAAGTCATGTTTGTCAATTAAAGTTATATAGCCATGCTAAAACTTTACTGTTAAAGGATTGCACTTCATGTAGTTAACAACTTCTTTTCGTAGACTCAGATGTCGCTTGCGCTCTCCAAGCACTCTCATCAGTTGATCACAAACAGCTGTAAACAAGCAGTTTCCATCTAAGGATACATTTATGCACATCTGCAGACCATATTCTTGATTAGTGCAGCATGACCATTGAATGTGTCAGATTTCTGCCTCTGCTCATGCAAAGCTGTTGTTACAATAGGCATGAGAGTAATGCCTTGGCTGATTTTGTTTCTAACAGCTCTTCATTTTGGGTTGAGCTGTCTTGTGTAATGGCAGTAGTTGCTGCACAAGTTGATGTTCTGCTGCTACTGGTTGCATACTACATTTCCTGTAGGCATAAATAATGAACAGATTAGAACTGGTATACCAGCATAAGAATGCTTTTTCGAGTTGGTTGCTGTGATACTTCCTCTTAAGACCAGCAAGTAGGTACATGTTACCTCCACATATCTGAGATATCACAGAAGGACCATACTGTTTGGAATCCATTCTGTTGCTTCCATGTGATAGGCTGTACAATACTTGATCTCCTATCTTGAACGACATCATTTCATTACCTTTAGCAATCTGAACTTTAGAATTACTTCCCATTCTTTCATGAATTGATTGTCCTCTAACAACCACCACCTCTCCATCTGCTGACTGTTGAGTACAATTAGACACGCTACCCTCCAGCTTTGTTGTTGGTGCCACATCACTGGTCTTGACCCTCCCAGAGTAGTTTTCTCTCTTGTCAGATCCCTCAATTATAGCAGCAACCTCTTCAATTACTGGCTGTAGAACACCATCACATTCTGACACAGGCTTTAGTGTCACATCGCTAGCCTTAGTCCTCTTCCCTTTTGGAATCTTAAATCCCTTAGTAGTGATTTCTTTTTTTTGCTGACTCTTGGGCACTGTCACAATCAGGTGTCACATCAGTATTCCTGGTTCTCTTCACTTTCTGTATAGTGCCATTTTCATCTGCTGAGTGATGGGCACCATCACACACGCCAACCTCTGTCTTAGCTGATGGTATTATGTCACCAGTGATAGCTCTCTTCACCTTCACTAATTGATCAGAATGAAATTTCCTTTTAAGACCAATAAGTTTATATGCGTTTTTCCTACATGTTTCGGCAACAAAAACAGGCCCAAGCCTTTTTTGTTGGATAGTTTGTCACCCTTTCTTGTATCTCGTCTGGAATTGCATACCAGACTTTGTCTCCAACTACAAACTCTTCTTGCCAGCAATGTTTTCTGTATACTGCCTTTTTTGGGTGGCCTGTGCTAGGTGAATATTTACACAAGCATCACTATACTGTAAAAACGGAAAAATGCATGTCAATGTCCAATAGGGCACTCGTTTCCTCAGAAAAGAGTGCCATATTGACAGTTTGGAGTGACATGCAATCATCCGTTTTTGCAGTGCGTTTTTCACCTAGCAGCTTTGAGTTCACCATAGAGTTATCATCTTTATCAGCTTGACATTTATGTGGTGGAAGATCTAATTCAATGGGTAGCCTTGCTTTCACATTCAAATGGAGAATATGATTGTATGGATGAGCGATAAACAAGCAAAAAAAGGTCTAAATCATCCTCTCAATTAAGCTTTCCACCTTCTGAGTACTTACTTAAGCAAGCACAAATTGTCTGGTTAAATCGCTCTGTGAGGTCGTTGCTTGGGGATGATATGCTGTGCAGATGTGTCTCTCAATACCTAAGCTATTGCAAAAATTATCATTGAGCTCATTGCAAAACTCTCGTCCCTGGTCTGATATGATTATTTCTGGTACCCCAAACCTTCCTACTGGCTTCTTCAGACACCTAGACACAGTTATTGCCTCCTTATTAGGTATGCAATATACCTCTGGCCATTTGGTTAGATATTCTGTCAGCACCATTAGATAACAGACAACTGCACCTGACAAAGGACCTACTAGGTCCATACCCTCGATTAGGAACACCAACCGGATGTATGCTAGGCTTGCAGTCTTCTTGGGCATTTTTTTCCTCCTTTGACACACTAGGCAAGTACCACAATATTCTGCTACATCCTTAGTCATTCCTTTCCAATAGTACCGCTCGGCTATCTTCTCTTGCCTGTAAATGAATAGAGTATACGATTCAATTACAGTAAATTACCATTTGGGTTACGTTTTATGAATTCCAAAGTGACCCCCTGCCGGATCTTTATGGACACTTTCAAGCACCCGCATCTTTTCGTCGATTTTTACCGGCCACCCTGTATCGTTCATCCTGGGGCTCATCCCGCACGCGCACACCGGTAGCCCATGTAGACGCCAATGCTCCAGTTTCAGGTTTTTTGCGCCTTTTAGGTTTCAACAAAAGACCGTCATGGGTAGCGAAGCTTTTACATTTTTGATGATATGCCCTTCTAGCCTCTTTGTCTTTGGACTCTTCCACATGACCTCGAGGCCAAGAATAGATCTTTGCTTCAGTATCACCTATGCTCTCAAGGAACCGCATTATATCATCGTATTCTTCAGTTTCCATCAGTACTCCGTGTGCGTTAGAAATGTAACAGCAATCTCTATTCCAGTCACTTCAAAACATATGAACATTTTTTATATAGCATGACCCCTATCTCAGAGCTAGGTGCAGTGCTTCTATGCAGGCAGGAAGTATAGGACAAATTACTATTCATTGTGCTTGTGAAAGAGTCTATCTATTCCAAGGGAGGATGATCTATTCCGGAATAATCTATCACAGGAGGATTGATTATTCCGGAGTAGAACATCCGGGAGCCGGGTAAAATTATTGGGGAATATACAATTTCGTGACACCGGCGGACCGATTATGGCAGCCAATATTTGTCGGAGGAATGGCTGTCCCCCTGGAAAAAGTGTCCCCACGGACATTCGTTGGGGGGGGGGGGGGGGGTTATAAAAATTAGGGGGACAAGTAAATCAAAAAAACTTCTCTGTCGATTGGTGGTATGTAGGATTGGTGGTGCAAAAGGCAAGGAAACATGTTACGTTTTGGTAGGATCCTATATACAATTATAACAGTCCTATATATGTACATTTGCAAATAGGTTTCTTCATTTGCAAATTCACTTATTCAGGACTGTGAGTTGTAGGATCCTATATACAAACATCACTTTAACATACCGTAGTTGTTTCCTTGCTTTTTGCACCACCCGCAATCCTACATACCACCAATCACTTTCTCAATAGTGAAGTTCAGTTTTGATTTACTTGTAGTACTACTTTAATAGGCATCAGCACTGCTTATACATGTAGATATGTGACATATGTTCCGCACGGATGCGTAACCATCGACCGGTTACGTAACCGGACGGCCGGTTACGTAACCGGATGGCCCGTTACGTAACCGGCCGATGGTGCTGGGCACGAGATAATAGCACGTGTCATAGAATTTGTGCTTTACAATGAGTTCGAGTGAAAAAGAAGAGTTTGATACTTATGTACAGCGTACATTTCCGCAAGATGCTCCAAGGTCCCGAAGTGCCGAGAATTTGTAAACTCAGTGATCACAGAGATTCTTAATGATTGGCCAGGGCAAGTTCAACTGGTCAGAGGAAGGCCTCGCCACCCACAATCCCAAGGTGTAGTTGAGCAAGCTCATTACACTTTGGAGCGGATGCTGTCTGCCAAAGTAGCAGAGCAGAAAACTTGTAAACCTCCGTGGTCAAGGTGGCTGCCTCATATTGTTTGTAAGTGTAAATATAATGTTGCTTATACATGCACTGTGCAAAAGAACCTTTACTTTTTTTAGACACCATGAATACGCAGGTACATGAAACAACCAAAGCAATGCCATATGAGCTTGTATTTGGCCAGCCCCCAAGGTCAATTATAATCCCTGAACCACGGTTGAAGGGTACGTTTGATGAAGAACAACTTGATGAAAAGGATGGTGACATAATTGATGATGAAGTGGTCAAAGAAGAAGATGAGTGCAATATTGATGAATCAATTACCGAAGACATCAAACAGGAAACATACAATGAAGAAGATCAGAATGAGCTGCTGAAGTGTGAAATGAGTATGCAGCAACAGGTAATGCAGCAGCTCACAGATACACATTATCATAATCCTCTTTTTGTACAATGTAGGGAAATTTCACTGTATTGGCGGCTAACACTCAGGAGGAGCTTGCTGCAGATGCAGAGGATACCAGTGAACCAACTGGGCTTGAAGAAACACATTCAGAGTCATTATTGCCTAGATCCCTGTCCACTCAAAAGAAACATCTCGAGATACGTAAGAAGGCAGATGCTGCATACTTAAAAGCTATAGAAAAGATGGGGCAAAAGTATTCCAAGCACAATGGACACCACATTAAACAGTTTGCAGTAGGAGATAATGTCAGTGTCCGAATACCACGCATTGATCGAGCTAACACTGACCTACAACGTTTGCCATGCATCATTGTAGAGATAGTGGGCAAGGCTTGTACCATGTATTGTCTTTGCTGTAAGGTAGGAGTGCTGAATACCTGCTATGGTGCTGGGGATCTGGAGCTTTTCACTGGTTCCTTTGAGTTTGCAACAGAGGGCTGGAGAACAATGCCGGTAATATCCCTAAGAGAAGCAGCAAAGTTGCAGGCTCCTTGGAATAGTTTTACCAAAAACAGGTGCACTTGCAAGTCAGGAAGATGCAACACGAAACGTTGCAGTTGTGTACGAAACAACATTGAATGTAGCAATCATTGCCACCATGGATCAATTTGTGACAATAAAGGGGATAAAATCGCTACTGATCGGAAGAGCAAACGAGCTGATCATGAAGAAGTGTGTGGTATTAATGCCTCTTTACAAAGTGATATTGATGATTCATCAGCTTGCAGTATCATTTGTGATGACTCTGATATTGCACCACAGAATGATATAGTACCAGTGAGCGCTGGAGCTCATGTTGCAAAGGTGAGTTAAAAATGAGTTTTGTGCAAGTGATTCATGACAGCATATCTTTTCCCCTCTACATACAGAAAAGGAGTGGAGTCTGGTTTTCTGCAGAGATGAGAAAAATCATAGAAACTGGAGACTGGCTTACAGATCAGCACATGTCCCTTGCACAAGAAATTCTGAAGGGTCAATTTTCACATATTGATGGATGGCAAAGTACATTATTGGTGCAGATTGACGGATTCATTCCTATTAAAGGCGAAGCTATTCAAATACATCTTGTTTCTGACTTGCATTGGGTAACATCTTCCAGCCTTGGTGGTAAAGTTACTGTGTATGATTGCCGTAAGTACAATGGCCATTTGTCATCTACTATAACTCATCAGTTATGTCAAGTATACAGAACAATGATTGAGGAAAGTGATGATAACCAAAATGCCTACTTAGCTGTGCATATTCCACAAGTACAAAGGCAATGTGGTAGCAATGACTGAGGTGTATTTGCTATTGCCTTTGCATTACATGCAGCACTTGGCCACTGTGTGGGAGATATTACATTTGATCAAAGCAAAATGAGAAACCATCTCCTACAGTGTTTCAAAACAAGAAAACTAACACCATTCCCGACTGTTGATAAAAAGGCAAGAAAAAGAGCAGAGAGTTTTTTTGAAGTGAAAGTAGATGTCTTCTGCACCTGTATGATGCCCGATACGTATGGAGATATGGTGCAATGTGGCACATGTCAAAGATGGTACCATTTAAAATGTGCTAATCTACTCAGGTTTCCATCTGAAGACGAGTGGTGGTGTTGCTCTTCATGTAATTTACATTATACTGCTATTTTGTATTAATAACATTGCACTGATTTCGCATTGAATTAATCATCATCATTATGTACAAAGCTGAACAATTATGTTGTGCATCCTGTTAAAATTTTTACTTTTGGGTTTTAGTCTTGTATGTATTACTACATGCAGTTATGTAATAAATCAAGTAGCTGTATGCTGAAAAAATAACAAAGTACTTCAAGTATATGGTTCCGCAACGGGCCGACCGGTTACGTAACCAAACACACTGGTAATGCATCGGGCCAACCGGTTACGTAACCGGCTGGCATTATACATTGGTAATGCATCGGGCCGACCGGTTATGTAACCGGACGACCGGTTACGTAATGGGTGGCCCGTTACGTAACCGTCCAAGTTACGCATCCGTCCGGAACATATACAGATAGTAACGTTAATTAACGTTAGAAGTAATTATTATCGATATCGTACATGTCATATCCGGATATCGTCATTAAAAGGTATTCGAATAATGGGCGAATTGTCGATGCGGACGACGAATACCTAAGTACCTCCGAATGGAGATTCACAAACCGGTTATTTCGAATAGAACAAATCCAATAATCGAATTTTCCGAGTAGTGCTAAATTACTATTCGAACGGATAGGTTTTTGCAAATATCCGAATAACCCGAATAACCTGATAACCGGTTACACACCCTAGTACGGGCCCCCGACCATACCAGAAAGAGCACAGGAATAGATAGTATGTACTGATTCTTTGCACATGTCAGTACATACAAGTGAAGTTGTGTCCAGGACAGAGACAATTAGAAACTTGTGACTGTGGGCTGACCTGAAGACGGTGAAATGGCCGCATGCATGTGATCGTTGTCATAAGCAGTGTGACAGCATTGCAGATATGGTCTGGCTACAGAGCTGATCAAACATATATATATATTGTGGTGACTACTGCATTGTGTTGATGATTAATTTGCTTGCTTTTTGACATTGATGACAAAAATTGCTGTCGCTCATTAAATTGACTTCTGATATCTTTTTTAAAAGTATGCACATGCACATGACTGACATATTTTCATTCATTGATGTAGGAAGCTGAGAGGTAAATCCACGTTCAATTGAAGCGATATTAATAACAGAAGGGTGCATTCGCTCGGGGAATGTTTACATTTGTGCCAAGGAGAAATGGGGGGACATTTCTACCAGGGGGGGACATGTTCTCCTAGGCACAAATGTCCCTCCGGACATTCTTTCCTAGGAACCATTGTCCGGGGGGACAGTGGTACCCAGGAAAAATTGTACTGTCCGGGGGACAGCGATGCCTAAGAAAAATTGTCCGGGGGGACAGTGAAAGGGGGGGACAGAATATCCTACGACACCGGGACCAAATGTTGCTATCGTACAATATTCTATAATGCGTGCATTAATTTTTTTTTTTTTTGCATGCATGCATTTCTTCATAAAAGTGCAACATGCAGGATAATACATGTATATAATAAATTGCATGGACAGCGTAAATATGAATGGATTCAAGCACACTTGACAATTCAAGGAAAGAAAACAGCACTATAGTTACATCTCACACATGCAAGCCCACTCTATATGTAGTTGCTGGGAATCTGAAGATACTCTGACTGACACACATGCATAAGTCCTTGACCGGCTTTTATTTAAGGTATTCGCAATACCATACAAAACCCACTCGTTGCACTTGGTGCAAACCACCCAAGGTTCGTCAAGTAGCTGCTTGTGAATAGCAGAGAACTGCCACAGTGTGATCACTAGCTTGGTTAGCGGTCGAAAATTGGCTTTTTATTTGTGCTGAATACCTGAGAATACGTAAGTTTTAGCCGCAATATTTAACCGAGGGTCAAACGCTGTAACCGCGATATATCGCGGTTACGATGGTTAAATATGAACCTTAACCGCGGCAACCCTGTTTGTACATGTACATGTAGCTTTATTCTATGTCACTGATAGAATAAAATAGAGGCGGACGCGAGTATAATTTGCGCGTTTAAAGTGTAAGTGGCATATCTGACATGAGATTGTATAGATACAGCTGTTCAGCATTGAACATAGACTCAGCTGCAGACAGCTATTATCCCTATAGAAACCCGCAAAATAGAATAAAAAACTTCAACTTGAATATCGTGAAAACTACGTTTCTTTGAGACATCCAGTGAACAGCTGCAGCATCACACTACAGATTTATATTGTATTAGCATTGATTTTAAATAAAACAATAAAATACACACAACACTTGCCATACATGTATAAAAAACACACTACAGTTAAGATGGGAATCTACGGAGGACGTAAGTATGGCAAGTGTTGTGTGTAATTTATTGTTTTATATCAATGACCTGATATGATTTTTTAATAAAAATATAATGTGAATATATTAATGTAAAAAAGATTTTTTTTGAATAACTTCTAAACGGAAGTAGTTAATTAAATACATGTACAGCTTGCAGTTTTTAACTAACCACCCACCCTACATTTATTAACATTAATAACATTGAAATGAATAGGGGTCTTGAGACTTTTATCAGCATTAATTAACCATTAAATTTTATTTCACCAGCATGCCTTCTTTTGCTGTTAGAACTTTTAGTCAGGGGCGTAGGAAAAGGGGGGGGGGGGGGGGGGGGGGGGGGGGGGGGGGGGGGGGCATGCCCCCCCACTTTTACAACAGCGATACTACAGTGTATCTATACATAAAAACCAAGCGAAACCTACCTTTTGCTCAGAATGCTTCGATGTATTATTCACGAATTACCTACCTAAATTATTAATGTGTTTTAGCCTACGTCATTGCAACTGCCTTTTTGAAAGCGCTCGCGACCATCAAAGTTTGCCCCCCACTTTTTAAACTCCTTCCTACGCCGCTGTAATTCCAGTTAATTAACTGCCTGTGGTTAATTTATAAACAATTTTCCTTGATTGAGAAACACCTGTATTTTAACCGCTATTCTCTGCTACCTCTGCAATTTCTAAAGCCTTCGCAAAAGTGAGATCGGCCTTTGTTAACAGACGCTTTTGTACGCCTTCAGCCTATAGTCTGGCGTAGCCACACCCTTGCGTATGACAGACTAGTATGCGGAATAGTCAGGCGTAGCCACACCCTTGCGTATCCACATAGGGTCTGGGGAAATGCCTATAGCTTGTTCTAATGAGCATTTACGTCACGCCGCGTCACGTAATGAGGAATGCATCGAAATTGGGTCAAATTGGCTTGCAAATGAGCAAACAACACCCACGTGAACATGGCAGAAGATAAGTCCGTGAGACAAAACAGACTATTGCTGAACGACCACACCGTTTTAGTTTGTCGTCCACAACTACCACTCGGAGTTACATTTCTATCAGCCCAGCTCTGTCACCCCCTCAACTACAACCATTTCTAAATTGCTTTCAACCACCATCTGTGAGGACTGAATGTATTTGCTGTTTTACGACTGGATATGACAAGAATCTCTGCTATGGGTAATAATGGATGCTTGCCAGGGGTATTCGACAAACTAAAACGGTGTGGTCGTTCAGCAATAGTCTGTTTTGTCTCACGGACTTATCTTCTGCCATGTTCGCGTGGGTGTTGTTTGCTCATTTGCAAGCCAATTTGACCCAATTTCGATGCATTCCTCATTACGTGACGCGGCGTGACGTAAACGCAATAATTGCTCATTATAGGCATTTGCCCAGACCACGCAAGGGTGTGGCTACGCCAGACTACATCTGGGTACGTCATTTGTGGCATTGTTTTGCAACATTTTTGTGACGCATGAATATATGTACAATATAAGAGTACTGTCCTTGTTTCAACCATCCGGAGCAGGCACTCATTAAAATCTTTCACTAATGGACGGCAACACTAGTCAAGCTAATATTTCTCGACTGCCAGATTTGGCTGTTATTTTTGCCCCAGTCTTGCTCGTACAGCTATTTGTTGGATTTGTCTCAAATCTCCTCTTAATCGCTCTGCTTGTGAAGGCAAGCAGCGTCAATGGTCAGAACAACATCAACATCTACCTCTACTCCATGGCGACCAACAATCTGCTCTGTCTGTTCCTGACTCTAACGCTGCTGATATCCACTGTAACCAAAGAGTGGGTATTAGGACAGACCATGTGCTCATTGAATCAGTTTATCACCTGCATGGTCAACGCACCCCAAATCTTACTCCAAATGTAGAGATACAAAGCAGTTCTCGGTTTCTTCGAGTGGAAACCGTACTCAAAAAGAACGTACATCCAGGTAGCAGCGGTGTGGATTCAAGCAATACTCTCTGGGGTGTTAGGCCTACTGCAGGGTGGACAGATAGTGGGGAAGGAAGATGGTGTCCTTTCTTGCTATGCACCAAGCAGATGGTTCGAAGAACGCCGTTTACGTCCATTGGTCATTGTATATGTGCTAGCAGTATGCATTACTTGCACAGCAGCATTTATTTTCGGCGCAGTCAACTATGCCTATACCTTCAGACAACTTTACATCATTAAAGAGATTCGCGCTCATGGCGACCAGCAGGTGAAACTCAACCACAGAGACATCCCCATCTCCTGGGAAGCTGAGGTGAGGTCACTCAAGTCAATGACTTGCTTATTTGTCGTTACCATCGTGGCCTGTATCGCTGGGTCCGTGCACTATGCGATAACAGCCACGATTGCTATCCACGAAGGCCGAGCCTATCAAGAAGTGGACGTGCCACCACTGCATCTTGCTGTTTTGTGTATCTACTTAATGCCCACTGTAAGCCCATTGCTGCTAATAGCAATAAATAAGAGATTCAGAACGCGAATGAAGGATCTGCTCCGATGGCAACTGAAGCCTACTATTGATAGCGGCCCTGATGCTATCCGCCGCGCCGCAGTTGCGATTTCGCAGGTCAGTGCACTTCCCTTACACCTGCACGTGAACAGCAAAGCCAAAGAAGAAGGTGTGAATACAACAGTTCGGCCGCCGTTCATCAAAGTATTATACAACACATGGACAACTGATGGCCTAAAGGTGGTAGAAACTGTATAGTACCATAAATTATATAGTAGTCAATTATAATCACATGGAGTCAACAAGTGCATCAATGCGGACAATCAGCCAGTTTCACCAGGCTAACTGCAGTTTGATTTTAGCTTAGTTGACATGGGACAGGTAGTGCATGCATGGTTGTCTGCTCTCATGAGTCATTAGTATTAACTGAAAGAGAAAAGGATAGATATATATGCATGTGCTACGGGGACTATATAAAATGGAAGTCTGAATGGAAGATTTACACATAAAACAACATCATCTCAAGCTCTATAAAGGGTGATTCTTCATATCCTTGACAATTTGAATCAAGCAACGAATGGAAGTGCACGATGCCTTTACAGGGTGTTTCACAATCAAGGAAAATTGTTTATAAATCAACCACAAAGAGCTAATTAACTGAACATTGTTGCTAAATGCTCTAATAACGCGGGCTTTCATGTTGATGTAAACAAACTAAATATTAATTTAAAAAATAATTAACCAAAATCAAAGAGATTAAAATTAACAAAAATGAATTAATAATTCCCGATAACACCTAATTAGAAACATACTATTTTAGAAGCATCCAAAAGCTCCATAATTTAATATCAACCTGGCCGAATTTATTAATAAATTCAAACTACTAAATCAAGATGCAATGGCCCCTTAATCAAAAAATCAAGATTTCAATTTTGATTAACTTCTAAACGGAAGTAGTTAATTAAATACAGTTTGCAATTTTAACTAACTACTCATCCTACATTTATTAACACTAATTATACTGAATAAGGGTTTTGAGACTTTTATCAATATTAATTAACCATTCAAGATTATATTAATTTTATTTCACCAGCATGTCTTCTTTTGCTTTCAGAACTTTTAACAACAATTAACAGTTAATTAACTGCTAGTGGTTAATTTATAAACAGTTCTCCTTGATTGTGAAACACCCTGTATATGCCACATTGTCAACTACCTTGGCTGTTTCATTTGGGTTGTCATTTGTAGCTTATGTACAATGCTAATCAGTTCATTTATTATTGCTGGAGCTGTAAGGCCACCACTGTGTGGAATAACTGTATAAATAATCTGATGTTATTTGTGCACGTGATTATCCAGCGATTCATTACGTTTTGGGTAATATCTTACATGGTGGCAGCGGTGGGAATCGTGGGATCTGAACCCATGCCATCGAAATGATTGGTGCCAGTGATGGGAGAATTCAAGGGACCTCTCCAATTTAAAAGTAGACAGGAGGCACAACAAATATTTGTGGTGAAAGGTTTATGGAATAACTTATTAGGACTCCCGGCTATTGAAAAATTGGGTTTGGTGGTGTAGATCAATGCCATTGCTAGAGATTTTGCAACCCACATAAAACAAAAGTACTCAGCTCTGTTTGAAGGGTTGGGTGTGATGGGAGAGCCCTATGAGATTAAACTGAAACAGGGTGCAAAACAAGTTTGCTTGTTTACACACCAAGACGGATACCATTTGCTCTATGGAAAATAGTGCAAGAAGAGCTACACATGCAGAATGGAATCCTTAGGAGTAATATCGAAAGTCGATACCCCAACTCCCTGGTGCACGGACATGGTTGTTGCCCCAAAACCGAATGGAGCCATTAGGATTTGTGTGGACTGAAGCCCCTAATGGGAACATCAAAAGGAATATCTACCCACTCCTACAAGTGGATGAGATCTTGGCACAACTCCATGGATCTACCATATTCAGCAAACTGATGCTAATATGAGGTTTTGGCAAATTCCATTAGCCCCATTTCCTGTCTTCTAACAACTATTGTAACACCATTTGGGCATTACTGTTTTCATAAACTTCCTTTTGGGATCTCATGCGGCCCAAAACTTTTTCAAAAACGGATGACAGAGAGTTTGGCTGGCATAGAAGGGACATTAGCTCTTATAGATGATGTGCTAGTCTTTGGAAGAACCCAGGAGGAACATAGCGAGAGACTAGAGAAGGTCCTCAGTAGGATTAAGGAAGCTGGAGTTACCCTCAATTCAATGAAGTTAAGTGTGAGTTCAGTACAAAGTCAGTGAAATATCTGGGACACATCATAGATGCCAAGGGGATAAGAGCAGATCCAGAGAAAACCTCAGCCATGGACAAAATGCCACAACCAAACAATGTTTCAGAGTAAGGACAGTTTATGGGGATGCTTAATTACTTAGGAAAATTCTCTCCTAACCTAGCATCTATTACTCAACCACTGTGGGATTTGTTAAGCACCATGTCTGATTGGACTTGGGATCCATCACAAGAAAAGTCTTTTTTTGGAAGCTAAGTCAGAGTTGACCAAAAAAGTGGTATTGTCCCCTTACGATGTATCAGCAGAAACAAAACTGTCAGCAGATGCTTTCTCCTATAGTTTGGGTGCAGTACTCCTTCAAACAACAGGTTTGAATGGAAGCCTGTTGTCTATGCCTCTCAGCCTCTATCCACAGCAGAGAAAAAAACTATGCCCAAATTGAAAAAGAAGCTCTGTCTATTACATGGGCGTGTGACAAATTCAGTGATTATGTGTCCTAGGAAAACTTATCTTGATTAAGACGGACCACAAGCCGCTAGTACCACTTTTCAGTACTACTTACCTGGATAATCTTTCTCCACGGGTTGTTGTGGTTCCATCTCCGACTGATGAGATATTCATTTTCTATTCAACATGTACCAGGGAAATATATACGTATACTTCAGATACCTTGTCAAGGGCACCAATAGAGGGACCAGACAACGAAAGCATTAACCTACAACAGGACATTGAGTGTCACATAGCAGTTGTAGCTGCAGGTCTACCAGCTACCAATCAGCAGCCTATCGGAAAGCTCAAGCAATAGACCCCATTACAGGTGCCCTGATCAAGTACTGTAAGATGGGCTGGCCTGAAAAGGACAAACTGCAGGGCATAATGAAACCATACTAGATGGTCAGGGACCATATCACACTGTATAAAGACCTTCTTTTGTTTGGAAACCGCATAATTATCCCAGAGAAATTACGAGATGAAACACTGGCCAAGATCCATTGTGGATACCAAGAAGTGCCATCTCAGGGCAACAGAAGCGGTATGGTGGCCAGGGATAACAAAAGCATTAGAAGACCTAGTGGAATGGTGTCAGACATGTGCAAAAGGTCAACTCCAAGGAGGGAACCCATGATAGCTTCTACACCCATGGCAAAAAGCGGGTACAGACCTTTTTGAATGGAATACTTGCTGGTGGTTGATTTCTTTTCTAGATACATAGAGATAGGTAAACTATCATCAATTACATCAGAAATTGTAGTGGCCAACTTGAAGGCCCATTTTGCAAGGTTTGGTGTTCCAGAGTTAGTGATTAGTGATAATGGACCACAGTTTGCATCCGGCGAGATGAGGAAGTTTGCTTCTACCTATGGCTTCAGCCATGTTACCAGTAGCCTACTTACCTTCAAGGCCATGGGGAAGCAGAGAGGCAGATGGTGAAGCAATTGCTGGAGTCCAAAGATGACATCAGTCTTAGCTTGCTAAGTTAAAAAGCAACACCTATGTGATGGTGTAGCTATAGCCCAGCTTAGTTATTAATGGGACGTGTTCTATGTACACAATTGCCACAGATGGAAGATAACTTTGTCCCCAAAATGGCCTCACATGAAACTGGTAAAAGAAAAGCATGCAGAGTACAAAGCTAAACAAACACTTGATTAGAACAAAATCATCGTGTGAGTTCTAGGTCAATTTTGCAGGAAGGAACAGAGGAGTAGATCAACAATGACAGGGAAAAGAACTAGGGGAGAAGTCCGGGCACCTGCTGTAACCCCTAGGTCATACATAGTTGACACCCCTTCAGGACAATTGAGATGGAACAGCAGGCATCTGACACCAGTCCCTGAAGAACAGCCTGAAGAAAAAGAAGGATCACCAGAAGAAACCAGAGGCCAGGGTCATCAACCAGTTCGTAGTCCCATTATGACCAGATTCAGGACCGTTGTTCTGATCCGACCACCTGCACGCTATCAGATGTCACCTGAGGAAGGAGAGTTGTGGAATAACTGTATAAATAACTGTATAACTAGTTAATAATCTGATGTTAATTGTGCACGTGATTATCCAGCGATTAGTTACTTTTTGGGTAGTATCTTACACTCTGCTGTCTTATGTTCTTCAATGAGGCACTCTAGATCAAGAATAATCTAGCAACAAAGCAGATCGGAACGTGATTTTGTTCATGCATGAAATTGAATAAAGGGCTTGATAATATCTATGTGTGGGCACCACCTTATTGCAATTCTAAAACAATAAACATAAACTACTCTCTTAAGACTTCAAGTGGATGTTGTTTACAACTATGTGCTTCAAAGAATAATGTGTGTAATAAAATACAATTGTCACAACATTAACACAACACATTGTGTTATAATAAAGGACTACTTGGTTATGCTGTGTACATATTTAATCTTATAGACTGAAGCGTAGATATAGTGATTTCAAATAAAATGATAGGTGTTTTCAAGCAGGCCAATACAAAACGCCTAGACCATTAAAGCACCCTTTGGGCACCATCCAAATCTACTGAAACCTTATACCATCATTAACCTAGACCTATATTAAATAAAAATCACTATCCTGTGACTGTGCATCAAAAGACAAATTCAAGATTCATTTGCAAGATTTTACTACAAATTGAATGCGCCTGATATTGATGGATCGTAAAGTAGATTGAATTTATAGGCTATTGCAATCCATTCTACAACCAATGTCCTTCCTCGATCGAGCAATGAAGTCTGGTAAACCGCTCAAGTAACGGAGCAAGTTTCTACGCTTCTTTGTATAAAAACTTACACAAATTCCAGTCCAATTTTTGACGTACTTTTAGATCAACATTTTTACGGACCCACGGCAGTGTGGGGATCAGGGTCTAGATACGACGCCAACTTGATACGCGGAATGTGTAATTATAAACGCGGCTTCCGGTTCCGCCCAGCATTGAGGGGGGAGGGGAGAAATAGCGGCATTTGTTTTTTTCTTCTTTTTTTTTTCGCAACATTTCTGGTGATGACGCAAAAGCATGTATTTACCTCTTGTAATTATACTGCACACAGCTAATCCAGCATTTTGTAATCGTTTGCCGCGGGCCAATGGACGAAACTAGCGCACTCAACACAACTCAAGCTAATACATCTCGACTCCCAGATTGGGCGGTTATCTTTACCCCAGTCTTCCTCGTACAGCTGTTGCTTGGACTGGTCTCAAATCTCCTCTTAATCGCTCTGCTTGTGAAGGCAAGCAGCGTCAATGGTCAGAACAACATCAACATCTACCTCTACTCCATGGCGACCAACAATCTGCTCTGTCTGTTCCTGTCTATAACGCTGCTGATATCAACTGTGACCAAAGAGTGGGTATTAGGACAGACCATGTGCTCATTGAACCAGTTTATCACCTACATGGTCAATTTACCCCAAATCTTACTCCAAATGTACATCAGTCGAGAGAGATACAAAGCGGTCCTCCATTTCTTCGAGTGGAAACCGTACTCAAGAAGAACGTACATCCAGGTAGCAGTGGTGTGGATTACAGCTACATGTGCTGGCATGTTGGGCCTACTGCAAGGTGGGCAGATAGTAGGGAAGGAGGATGGTGTCATTTCTTGCTATGCACCAAGCAGATGGTTCGAAGAACGCCGTTTACGTCCATTGGCCATTGCATACGTAATAGGAGTATGCATTTCTTGCGTACTTGTCGTTATTTTAGGCGCAGTTCACTATGCCTATACCTTCAGAGAGCTTTACATCATTAAAGATATTCGCGCTCGTGGCCAGCAGGTGAAGCTCAACCACAGAGACATCCCCATCTCCTGGGAAGCTGAAGTGAGGTCACTCAAATCAATGACTTGCTTATTTGTCTTTAACATCGTGCCCTTTATGGCTGCGGCCGTGTACTTTTTAGTAATAGCCATAATTGCTATAAATGAAAGCCGAGCCTATCAAGAAGTGGACGTGCCGCTACTGCACGTAGCTATTTTGTGTATCTACTTGATGCCCACTGCAAGCCCATTGCTGCTAATAGCAATAAATAAGAGATTCAGAATGCGAATGAAGGATCTGTTCCGATGGCAACTGAAGCCCACTAACGATAGCGGCCCTGATGCTATCCGCCGCGCCACAGTTGCGATTTCTCAGGTCAGTGCACTTCCATTACACCTGCACGTGAATAATGGCAAAGCCAAAGAAACAGTAATTGCCAATACAGCAGTTCGACCGCCGTTCACCAAAATATTATACAACACATGGACAACTGAGAGCAAGGAGGCTGAGCCCTAAAATGTGACATAAGGAAAAAAAAACATGGGTGCATGTAGCGTAAGCCTAAATACTACTTTCAAAATTGAAAATGTGCAGAATTATACATTCCAGACACAAAGTTTAATTTTAGACTGTCAGAGGGGGTTGATTTAAGGCGATTGATTGTTTGCGCTGGTTTGGAGTACTTTTGTATCGATGATACTCTTTCAAGGTAGCCCATGTCTTCTTTTAGAATTTGCTATTCGTTTGAACGGTTAAGTGATTCGAATTAGGCAGATGTAGGCGTATCAAAACGGGTATGGTTTGATAGTTCAAGAATTCTGTTGCGCATTGAATGGGTTCCAACCGTTCCATGAAATGCATATAAAGACATTAAGGACACCTAGATGCATTATACATTTAAATATTGTGGCAATCAGACAATGCGCAGGGTGTTGTCTCGAAGCCCATACTGATGACTTCATAAGGTTTATAGGCCATTCCAAATTGGACTTTAGTTTCCCGTCCCCGCCCGCATGCTAAATAGCCGACCACCTCTTAAAACTTGTATTATTGCCATATTTGGCCAAGCTTTTGTGCTATTGCCGGAATTTATTAAAATCCTACGCCACTTTGGCGATGTTTTTATTAAGCGTACAACAAAACTCTTTTAACATAGACAGTGCTACAAACCCATGGGCACCCCCGGGGGTGCGGGGTGGGGGGCAGGCCGCCCCCATATTACCGGCTATAATAAATTATTTAACCCAGCCCCAGTATTACTACGTACGTACGGGAGCAGAATGTCGTAAATCAAAACGGCAGCAGTGGCCTGCTTTGTTCGTGTGTCTTATAGTGCGATCTCGCGATCTAATGTAAATTAACCAACAAAATTGATGGTCACTAAATTTTCACCAGTATTATATAATTATCTCATGCGTACCGCGAACCGACGAAACAGTGCCGCGCTGGAAAGGAGAAGGGGGTGTTCTAGAGGGCCATTTATAAGTTCAAATTCGCATTTGGAAAAGATTGGCGCATCGAACATATAGAAGCTGAGCATAATCGCTGTTGTTTTTTTAATTGCCCACCTTAACACAATTAAGCTACATATAAAAAAGTGCGAAGATAAAACAAACATGTATTGCTTTTGGACAAATACATGTTTCGAGATCTAAAAATAATCTTTGATAGTTGTCATCATGCAAGTTCATTTTGCTAGCAAAAAATTCCCAGCGTCAATGATATAGGTACTATTTTAGTCTGTAAAAGGCCTCCAGGCCGCCGTTAGTTTTCAACGAAAAAAAGCGTTGGCTTCTGGGGCTCCCCCCCGGGACGGAAGAGCTTATACAGCGCTCCCCCATACCCCCTGGCTGGGCGAGTGGGGTGCCCCTCCCCTCCCATGGCACGAGCGCCCCTCGCCTTCATCCTGGCCTCCCCCCCCCCCCCCTCCCCCCCCCCTTGCATTTTTATTCAGCTGTAAATGATACCTTTTAACAGAAAATACTTACATACTAAACATTCATCACATTTTAAAGAGCTGCATGTATACATGTTGAATGCAAGCATTAACGTGGATGCACGCGCGCGCATGCAGATAAATCAATCAATTATTATCCAAATCTCCTGAAACCTTATAGCCTCGGTATCATTAACTTGGACTTATACTAAATAAAATCGCTATCCTGTGATTGTGCATCAAAAGACAAACAAATTCAAGACTCATTTGGAAGATTTTACTTACAAACTGAATGCGCCTGATATTGCATATCCAGAAATGGCCCATACATAGGTGGTCATCTTGCTTTTTTAAAATTCAATTTGAATTTTAACCACCTCTGTAATGTACTATAAGCAGGTCTGATTATGATATATGTACGTCAAAAAATTATTCCATTAACCATTCTTTAACTAAAATCAAGACAAAACCATTTCCGTTAAGTCGGTTTGCGAATCAACGAATATTCCCGTATATCTTCCCATAGACATGAATGTGGTACTTCAATACCAAGCACGCCAGATTTTTCTCAGCATTTGCCATGAGGGATTGTTAGTACACTACATTTGCCATGATTTTTAGTGGGGTCGCTGTATTTTTCCTATTTCAGACGTCGCTTCCCTAGGATTGTCCTCAATGTATGGTATAACCATACATCGAGGACACTCCTAGGGAAGCGCCACCTTAAATAGGAAAAATATGGCAACCACACTTGATGGCAAATGCTGAGAAAAATCTGGCGTGCTTGGTATTGAAGTACCCCATACATGTCTATGGAAAGATATACGGGAATATTCGTTGATTCGCAAACCGCGACTTCTGACTTTTGACCGCTCATTTCTGGATATGGATGGATCGTGAAGTAGCTTGAATTCAGACTATTGCAATGCATTCTGCAACCAATGTCCTTCATCGATCGAGCAATGAAGTCTAGTAAACCGGGCGCTAAGCAAGTTTCTACGCGTCTTTGTATACTTCTGACAAATTCCAGTCTAATTTTTGACGTACTTTTAGATAAACATTTTAAGGACTGTCACGAAAATTTTGGTCCCCCCCAAGAATTGGTCCCCCCGGACCAATTTTTATGAAAAAACGGGTCCCCCCGGACTAATTCTGTCTGAAATATTTGGTCCGCGCATGCGTATTTTGGTCCCCCTTTAAACACGTGTTGTTTGAAGTGCTCAACAGCAATCGGATGAAGAAACAGAAGAAATTGTCAACTGTGTATCAAAATAAGAGCGAGAAAGGCTACAGACGGTACGATATACTATATGCTTATAGGCCTTCGGCTGTAGATATACGATTCAGTGCACGTTCATGCCCGTATTGCTTTGGATGACGATGGCGTTGGTCAGAATAGTGTCTGTAACGACGGTTACTTAGGGGTGAACGATGGTTTTTATGAATGCGATGCTATAGCACGGACGGAGGCCCTGGTGAATACGATGGCGATGGTGAAGACATATGATGATGCTGGTGAAGACAATGCCGGATGGCGATGGTGAAGACGTTGAAGATGATGCTGCTAGCATTTTCACTATGGTATTATATCTGACTACTTTACATAGATGCTGTTCCAACAGTGGATACGTCTGCATCAAGGGTGCTTTTAAAGGTACTTTGCATATGAATATTAATTTTCTTATAGAAAGGTACTTACATCTGACTAGGGTGACCATGAACTCATGCACAAAACGTCTTAATATCGAACATCATCTTACAATTCGAGCCTTACCATCCACAGGTAATTTTTTAGCATGCATAGACTAGGCATTTGTATTTGATTTTAAATTACATTGCATTGAAAGCATAACAACTTCATAGGTGGTGAATTTTAAAAGATGCACTGCTTTCTATGTTCATCATGTCTGCTTATATCATTGTAGGAGAAAGTGTGGTTTATTGGAGCCAAATTTTTACACTGTCTCACAGTCCAGCGGTTTAAATAAGTCTACATTAGTGTAATTACAAAGAGGCATCACTGCATGGTTTCATCTATTGGTAATATCCGAAACCGGGAGCAGATGAGATGATGAATAATCAACTGATATATCAAATGGCAAAGGTTTTTGAATTAATAATTTATGTATAGATGCACATTGTATAGCAATAGTACAAAAAGCAAGTTTATTGCGGACATTACAACTGAAGGCACCATATATTGCATCCAGTGGAAACCTTGTGCAGTGCAGTCAATGCAAAGAGTGGTACCATAAGAGATGAGAAAGTCACAGAGAAGCAAATGAAATCAACTTGGACATGTCAACACTGAAAAGAACTTTGATTTATATTCATGCCACATTCATTTTCCTGTGTATATAAGTATACAACATATAACATGTGCTTTGAATCAATTAAGCTAGGTACAATCTGTAGCTACACCAAAACAAGAAGCATCTGAAGAGGGAGGTCAATTAGGCAAAGTGTTCTTCCAT